>CM050168.1:30109216-30669216 GCA_027410445.1 Discoglossus pictus
CTGGTTAAAAACCACTGCAATAGATCATTAATTCAGATATGCCTTCTTTCGGTCTACTTGTTTATTAATGTAAACAGTGTTTTTTCTCTTCTCTTCTCCATTTTTTGACCCTTTTTTTCCATTCTTTATCACTCTGGTTCAATGTTTCGCTTTGACACAAAGTCTGTCATCCTTTATCACTGTTCCACTCTCTTTCATCTTCATTATTTCTGTCACCTTCTGTCTCATATTCCATCACTTTCACAGTACATCATCAGCTCACTCTGGGAGGAAACCATTTATGGAAAGCTGCTATCTTGCCAAGAGTTCGTTTTCAGTGTTATGTTGGATTGCCTCTTACAAGTGGTCACTCTATCTGTCATTGTGGGTTACATAAAAATAAATTATGCATTATTCAGGTAATGTTTTGGATGACTTAAGAATGTCATGTTCCAGCAGATGCATTACACAATAGGATTCCTTTTTTTAAAGGTTCAAACAATTATATTGCAGTGGATTAGTTATAATAAATCAGACCTAGTCATCTAATCCTGTCTAATTCTTCTTTTACCTACTGTAAGCTGTAAAACCGTTTGGGTGTAGTAAAATTTTGACTTCTTTATCTAACTTTGTTTTAATAGCATAATACAGAGGTGGAACAAATCCAAAGAGCATGGTCCCCTTAGCTGCATAGTTGTTGTTTAGTCATCCAGTCCTATCCGACTCTCTCCACGATCCTATGGACAACAGCACACCAGGCACATGTCAATCACTGCCCCTCTGTGCTCAAGTTCGTTGCTTCAATGACCTCATCTATCCATCTCCGCCTCTGCCGTTCCCTTCTTCTTGTGCCTTCAATCTTTCCCAGCATTAGTCTTCTCTAGGGAATCCTATCTTCTCATGATATGGCCAAACTATTTTTGCTTCCGCACCATGATCATACCTTCCAGTAAACAGTTATGCCTGATTTCCTAAAGTATTGATGTGGATCTTCCTGCAGTCCATGGGACTCTAAGCAGTTTTCAACAACACCACAATTCAAAGTCGTCAATCCCGGCTTCTTTGTGGTCTAGCTCTAGTATCAGTTTGTTACTACTGGGAATAGCATAGTTCTAACCGTGTGGACCTTTGTTGATGATGAAATATCTTGACTTTTTACTAGCTTGTCCAGCCTTGCTATAGTGTTCCTCCCCAGAAGCAAACATATTTTATTTTCATAGCTGCAGTCTCCATCTAAAGAGATCTTGGAGCTCAGGAAAATAAGTTCTCAACTTCTTTCCCATCTATTTGCCAGGAACTGAGATTGCGGTTTGTCATGATCTTCGTCTTTTTAATGTTGAGTAGCAGGCCAGCTTTTGTGCTTTCTTCTTTCACTCTCATCAATAGAACCTTTTAGTTCTTCCTCGTTTTCAGCCATCATAGTAGTATCATCTGTGTGTCTGAGGTTGTTGATCTTTCTTCCAGCAATATTGATTAGAATTCATCCAGCCCGCCCTTGCAGATGATGTACTGTGGGTAAAGTTAAATAAATAAGTTGACAACATACAACTTTGTCACACTCCTTTCCCAATCGTGAACCATTCGGTTGTTCCATGTTTGGTTCTAAGAGTGGCTTCTTGGTCTACATACCGATTCCTTATGAGACAGATAAGAGGGTCTGGTATCCCCATCTCTTTAAGAATTTGCCACATTTTGTTGTGATCCAAACAGTCAAAGGCTTTAGCATAGACTTTACATTCATTCCCTATGAATGTACTCTCTCTCCAGCTCCTAAGAAAACTGTTTGGTTCTTAAAGTATTATGCTTGGTGTCACAGACCCCCTTTCCAGGGCCTGGATCCTGGTGCATTGAGCCACCATAGAGGACATGCCACTCCATTGGAAAATGGTTAGGGGGAATTATATTGCCACCATGTTTCATGTTTCTTATGGCATATGTTCTGCCTTATTCTGTATAATGTATTTAATTTCCCATGTAATCAGTGTAAAAAATTAATGCGTGCCATATATATATATATATATATATATATATATATATATATATATATATATATATATATATATATATATATATATATAATGTCATGGGTACTGTTATTGATAGCCTGATGCAGTTCCTAGATAAAACTTCCTTCCTCAGCCATACAAGTCCCTCAGCCTGATTAAAGGAACAACCATCACCTTTGTAGCTGCTTTATGGCCCCTCTGGGTGGTAGAATACAGCAAGGGAAAAAACTCTCCCCCACCCCCCTGGGGTTGGCCATGCATGCATACAGGCCTG
This sequence comes from Discoglossus pictus, assembly GCA_027410445.1. Classification (NCBI taxonomy): domain Eukaryota; kingdom Metazoa; phylum Chordata; class Amphibia; order Anura; family Alytidae; genus Discoglossus; species Discoglossus pictus. The sequence goes on from CM050168.1 coordinate 30,111,476, forward strand.
GAATGGGAGGATGGGTTTTTGATGTCTTGTGATGTAGTTCTCTGAAAATGTGTTAATTTAAGCAGGCCGTTGGTTTTTGGAACTGAATAAAGACAGTTCACTTTGAGGCATATAGAAAATGGTATGTCTGTTATTTTCCTGGATGGCTGCAGTGAGGTACTGAGAAACTCTGCCTGGTACGGAATCCAGATATCAGGGTGCTGGTGCAGAGATTTCAAAGAACCCAACGGTCCTTGTGGGTAGTAACCTTTAGTCTAAAGCAGGTGGCCCTGGGCAGTAATACCCCCTATTATTTGGACCATCACAATTGGTGGAAGTGGTGGGATCTATGTGAGAATACCCAGCAATTATGGGATATGGTGATCTAAGCAGTTTGGAAGTCCAGTACTTTTGGTGACTTGGCGGAGAAGCATAAACCGCTATGAGATTTTATCCAGACCTTCAAATCCAGGCCCAAGTCCAAAGAAGGCCAGATTTGGATAGGGGGGTCATGGACCACATGGAGGCCTGCAGAGCGGAGGTGATCAGGGAGAAAATTAGCCTGATCGGCAGTATGCTGAAGTGGCGAAGGCAACAACTTGCCACAGACGAGGAGGTGGGCCCAGGTGGGACCTGGCTCAAGTATGAGTAGTTACCCCATGCTTCCCCTGCTGAGCTAGCAGAGGATACAGTGCCAGAGAAAATGGACTATTGGCTACATCCCTATCAGGTGGGGAAGGAAACCAGAAGGTACCTGAAAATCTGACCGCTACAGAACAGGCAAGATCAGAGGACTTCTGGGAACTCGCCAGGATAGGGAGGCCGGGAGAACAGTCCAGACCCTTGTAAATGCAAGACCAGGGAACAGTGTTAAGCAGCACCAGCCACAGGGAGATGGGCAACGACCAGAGAGGTTCCAGGCGCTAACCAAGGGCGGAGAGCTGGAGACTGAACACTTGGCAGAGGAGGGTGCAAGCGCTGCTAGTCTGCCCAGCTACCCATGGACTGTTACCTGTCTTGAAACAAAGCGTAGCCTAGCTGCAGAGGTGATTCCAACCTTACCAGCCCTGGAGGATACTCATCTTAAGGAGTTACCGACCCAAGCAAAGTCTGATACCCCAGGTGAGCCACAGCCAGGAAACGGTTTTCATCCAGAGTTCAGAGTACTGCTCTGTTTTACCCCAACCCTGCTTTGACCACTGACCCCAAGGAGGTTGTGCATGGCAGGGAATTATTCCCCCCACCCCGAGCTGCTCCCTAGGTGGGATCCCCCAGAGCCACTACCTGCCTGTGGTCAAGGGGTTAACAGTATGCTCCTGGATGATATCCTACTTTCTGAGACCCTGGATGTGTGCCCAAGATTGATGCCTGCAATTTGGGTTGGGTTATTGAAAGGAATGGAGGTTGGGTTGGAGACTGTGGACTTTTTCCTGAAAGGTGGGCTGCAGTTCAAGTCTATCATCCATCAAGGATCATAGCCCCAGAACTGCTGTCTGGAAGGGGGTAGTAATGTCATGGATCCCCTTTCCAGTTCCTGGATCCTGGTGCATTGAGCCGCCATAGAGGAAATGCTGCCCCATTGGAAAATGGTTAGGGAGAATTATATTGCCTTCATGTTTCTTGTGGCATATGCCCTGCCTTATCCTGTATAATGTATGTAATTCCCCATGTAATCAGTGTAAATAATTGTGTGCCAATGAGGGGGAGGAAGAAATGTGGGTATAAGACTACTGGGGGTGTCCATGCATGCTTGATTTTTGGAACTGAATAATGTCTGTTCACTCTAAGGCTTATAGAAAATGGTATGTCTGTTATTTTCCTGGATGGCTGCAGTGAGGTACTGAGAGACTCTGCCTGGTACAGAATCCAGATATCAGGGTGCTTGTGCCGAGATTTCAAAGAACTCAAAGGCCCTTGTGGGTAGTAACCTTTAGTCTATAGCAGGTGGCCCTGGGCAGTAATAGCCTCTATCACTTGGATCGTCGCACTTGGGTTCTAGTTTATTTTATTATTTTTTTGCTGACAACTGTCTCAAACACCCTTAAATTGTTGACTGCCTTTATGTCCAGCTTTCGCCTCAGGCATTACAAATGGAAATATTGATTAATTTGGGCGCACGTGAGTGTAGGGATATGTGAAAAGATGTCATATTGACATTCTGCTCTACCTAGTGGTAATATTCTCTTGCTAGTAATGAAGTAATGTTTTATTTCTTGCTATTTTCATAATTATTTCATTTTTCCTCAATCATCCAAGTTTCTTTATATTGGGAATGTAATCTCAGAAACTGAATTTCTCACACAGTAGTTGAATAGGCAGGAAGCATTTATTTTCTGGACAGTGTGGGTAGGTCATTGCTGAAATAAGGCACATAATCACTCACTGCAGCTATGAGCTGGCAGTGCTGTTGTGTGTTAGTCGCCCACGGCTTGCTTTACATATTGTTTTTGTTCTTTTGATTACACACTCATCTAATATTGATTGTGTTGCAATTGGTGAGAGTACTTAGCTGACAAGTTAACAGATTACTGTCCTGAGGCTTCAATAATTTGACCTTTTATGGAATCTGCAACTTCTAGGACACAGTGCAGTGGCTGTGAACCTTCCACTGTTTCATTCCTATGGACTGCAGCATGCCAGGCAAATCTGTCAGCCACTGCCCCTCTGAGCTCCATCAAGCTCATAGCTTCAATGTCTATCCATTTCTTTGTGCACCTTTAATATTTCACAGCATCAGAGTCTCCTCTAGGCAATCTTGTCTTCTCGTGATATGGCCAAAATATTTGAGCTTTAGCCTCATGATCAAACTTTCCAGTGAACATTTTGGCTTAATTACCTGTAGTATTGATTGGAGCTTTTTACAGTCAAAGGGACTCTAAGCAGTTTTCTCTAGCACCAAAACTCAAAGGCATCAATTCTATGGTGCTCAGCCTTATTTATGTTCCAACTCTCACATCCTCGTGTTACTACTGGGAATACCATAGTTCTAACTCTGCTGACCTTTCTGGGTGCTATTAGAGTCCTTTTAATCACATATAATAGTTGTCAAACTACGAGACATTGTCACGCTTGCAAAGCGAGCTTGCAAGAACTGCATCCCAAGGGATGCAGTTCGGGCCTCAAATGGTCCACATTTGCGGAAGGTGGAGGCTTTACGGCGCATGACTGGAACACCACCCCACACACCTCTAAACTCGCAGCACTTAGTCCTACGGCGCCCCAAACCACCCCACACACTAAGTACAATCACTGAATACACCTGGATCTCCAAGGTGAGCAAGTTACAATTCAGCTTCCCCACCCAATACTCCATTGAGACAGCTGTTACTAAAGTCACTAATGGCTTTCTCACCACCAAGTCACAGTCACTTTTTATTCTACTTCTTCAGGATCTCTCTGCTGCCTGTGACACAGTTGACCAACCTCTTCTAATCCAAAGTCTCTTTTCTCTCTGCATTAGAGACACTGGTCTCTCATGGTTCACATCATACCTACAAGATAGAACAATTAGTGTCTTCTGCTATGGCACCTCTTCTTCTTACCCTCTGTCTGTTGGTGTACCCCAAGGTTCAATCCTACTCCCCATCCTTTCATCTATATATCTGCACTTGGTACCCTAATAAATTATTTTGGATTTCAGTATCCTCTCTATGCAGATGACACTCAAATCTACCTCTCAGTACCAGAACTATCCCCTCTCTTCTAGCTACCTCTCAAGTATATCCTCCTGGATGTACGCCCACCACCTCAAATTCAACATGTACAAGATCAAACTCCTAATCTTCACACCCTCTACTACAGCTCAAATTCCTCGCATCACTGTTGTCAATGCGATCATCACTCCCACCTCCAGGCCCGTTGTTTTGGGGTTCTACTGAATATTGGCTCCTCTTTCATTCCTCACATACATTCACTAACGAAATCTTGTCTTGTTCAACTAAAATATATCTCCAGAATATGTCACCACCTTACACAAAACACAATTAAGATTCTAATTCACACTCATCATATCTTGTCTTGACTACCGGAACTCCTTGCATGCCTGCCCACCACCCTTTTATCCTCACTTCAATCCATAATGAATGCCTCTGCTAAAATAATCTACCGTAATCGAAGCTCAGTGTCTGCAGCACCTGTCTGTCACTCCACAGGCTTCCCATAGCCTCCAGAATAAAATTTAAAACCATGACCCTCCATTACAAAGCCCTCAACAACAGTGCACCCCCTTAGATCTCTGCTCTTATCTCTATATGCTCCCCCGCTCGCCCTCTTTGTTCTGCTAACAACCTTCTTTCTACCTCTCAGGGGAGGCAAAGACGAGGGGGGGGGGGGGGGGGGGGAGGCAAGGGACACAGGGGAGGTAGGGTGGAGGGAAAGGGACACGGGAAGGGGAAGGGACACAGGGGAGGCAAAGACACAGGGGGGAAGAGACACTTCAAATATTATCCTGTCATTTTGAACGTGCAAGTTACGAATATTAAATTATGTTCCTCGCTAATAAATCTGCCTAATTCTGTATTATGACAACATTAAATATCTCTCACTGTTGACAACACCATCATCACTCCCACCTCCCAGGCCGGTTGTCTTGGGGTTCTACTGGATCCCGCCCTCTCTTTTATTCCTCACATCCAATCGATAACAAAATCTTGTCAGTTTCACCTAAAAAACATCTCCAAAATTCGGCATTATCTTACACGAGACACAGCTAAAATTCTAATACACGCTCTCATCATATCTCAACTCGACTACTGCAATTCCCTCCTTGCTGTCCTACCCATCTCTCGTCTGTCTCCCCTCCAATCCATAATGAACGCCTCCGCTAGACTCATCTTCAATACCAAACGATCAGTGTCTGCAGCTCCTCTCTGTCAATCACTCCACTGGCTTCCCATAGCTTCCCGAATCACATTTAAAATCATGACCCTAACATATAAAGCCCTCAACAACAGTGCACCCCCTTATATCTCTGCTCTTGTTTCAAAATACTCTCCCAACCGCCCCCTTCGTTCTGCTAACGACCTTCTTCTTTCCTCCTTTCTCATCACCTCCTCACCCTCCCGTCTTCAGGACTTTTCTCGTGCGGCCCCTACTATCTGGAACTCCTTGCCTCGCTCCATTAGATTATTTTCCTGCCTCAGAACCTTTAAGAAATTACTAAAAACACACCTGTTTAAAAAATCTTATAATCTTCAGCCTTTATATTTACAACTGAACATTCCACAGCTTAATAACACTCCCACCCACAATCTACAGTACAACACACAGACCCCTCCAATTGACTAAACAAACTGCATTCACGCTGCCATTTTGTATTTGTCACCCTCTTGTATCACCCCTAATCCCTTAGATTGCAAGTTTGTGAGTTTTCAATTGTATGTCCGTGTCTTGGAAACAAGCCCTATGTACATGATTATATGCTCAAAAACAGGTCCCTCCATTCTCTATAAGGTGTTAAGTTTGTTTTTTGCCATGTACTAAACCCCTGTTCAGCGCTACAGAATATGTTGGCGCGATATAAAGATAATAATAATATCAAGAAGCCTTTCACATTCCTACTAAAGCAGCATTTATAGAAGGCCTAATTATATAACGAGAACATTTTTTTTTTATCGGTGTATTAATCATAGTTGATTGTAAACCTCACTACATCAAGCTGGAGAGAACACTGTGGATGTATGTATGTATAGTTATGTGTGTGTGTATATAATATAATATACACACACAACGCTTTCCTCAGCCATGTGCTTTGCAATAAACCTCAGTGTATGTTCAGCTGGTTTCTATCCTTGTTGTGGGTGATTATTTGGAAGCATTTATCTCTTTAAAGATCTTCTAAACAACATGCCATAGACTTTGGAAGAAACTGCGTTAATTGTGTGTACACTAATATTATCAAATGAGCAATACTATTTGTAATAATTTGTTCTTATGTGTGTAATTAATTATAAGAATGTGGCTACTAATTAATTATAAGAGGAGTCTGACAATTGCATGGTATATTTGTCCATTTTATAGGAATGAATGCATCTTTGTTCTGAAGTTTGTTAGATGTGCTGGTGAAGGGAGGTGAACACATTGTGCTATATATAATAAACTAAGAATGAAATAAACTCATTGTTTAAGAATTGTCAAGACAAAAAGATAAATGTCACCTGACCATTTCTGAACATCACCCAGCAGGTGTGTGTACACACATTTTAATATTTGCATTTATACATCTTTGTTTACATATACAAATAAACAGTATTTGCTGTATGTGTAATTACACTTCTGAGTGCATGGAGACTCTCTGTGAAATGTTGGGTGATTATATATACAGGTGTGCATTCTTGTGTTTACATTGATTTATATGTAATCCAAGGTATCCAAGCAGAGAGAGTTTATATTGCAGTCACTGTGTTACTTTCACATGCAAATCCGCTTACTAATGTGTTAATACAAATTGTCTAATTACTATGTGAGAATCTCCCTGCTGTGTCACACTTTGTTTCACTCCTGATGCTTGGTTTCCCCATTAGAATTGTACAACTAAAGGTGTCACTATGACTCTCCTCTATTCACCATTTTCATGTTTGAAGGTAGATGTGCAGTAGAATATAACCTGCATCTATGTCCCATCTCACCTCAGTTGTGTAATGAAAGGAGCCAAGAACTGAGGTATAAAAGCACTATATGTTACAGAATTAACCAATTATTAGCTGTTTTACTCATGGTGGCATTGTCAGGACATAATCAGCATGTTGAGATCTACGGAGTAATTTGGTATACATTTAGGTTCTTGCTGTGATATTACCTCACAGGTTCTGACATTAGGTATGCTTCCTTTCAGGGCTGAGCAGAGCACAAGGAGGAGCGATGTCGGTCGCAAATGATGATGACATCCCACAGCCTGAGAGGAAAACCGTGACTGATTTTTGCTACCTGCTGGATAAATCCAAACAACTCTTCAATGGTTTAAGGTTAGTGCCACAGAAGGTTTTATACTATATGGTTGAGTCAAAGAAAGGAGCCAAGCAAGTGAGAGTTTAGGATTGATGCATCTGAATCTTTATTACAGGGTTATTTTATTCTCCAGCTGTTTTGTTGTGATAAGTCCAGGAGTAGTGTTCTGGCTGTATAAGTACAGTGTCCTGTGATTGCTATAGTAAGATAGTAACTGTTAATCAGAGTGAAGTCAGCATATTCAAACTGAGATCAGTCTCTCCCATGCAGCTGGACAGAAAACATGCTCCTGAAATCCACTACAGCGCCTTAGTTTAGTTGCTTTTATTATTTTGGAACATGTTCTTTAACCAAATTTGCTGTCAAAATTGAGAGCTCTGCTATTGAAAATATACATCTGCTGTGGCATGAGACGAAATATTGCTGCCAAATGAGATTGTTTTATTAGTCAATTTATTCACATCATTCTATTTAAAAAAGGCTGTTGCTTTATTAATATATGTTAATTTAGAAATCAGAAATGTCTGTAAGTTTTGTCCTTTCTCGGACCAAAATGTCAAATGACCCCTATATAGTTTGTTAAAATCTAAACATGCTTGTGAAGAATGTAACAAAATAATAAAAATATCTGCTATGCAGAGAAAATCTTTTGTTTAGACGGCTGCCAATGAAGATTTCATCTTGGCTATTTGTCTGTCTGAAGTTGGAGTGAGAGGTTTATCCTATGGGCTTTACTCTGCCCTTGTGTTTTATTGCTAGGGGCTTTTTGAAGCAGAAGTTTTAACCCAAATTAATGAAGCATCTTATCTGAAACCGTTCTTCTCACTCTCAGGTTTCTACTTTTTTACAAACAGCCTGAGAGTCCCTCATTATTAATGTGAATATGATGGTTACAACTAAAGGCTGTAATTATTTATTTTACACTGTTTATGGAAATGTTGGACATTATGAACTCAAGCTCTTCAGAAGAGCACACTGTGTATATTGAAATATGTCTGCCAGTGGTACAACTACGCTTTGTCCCTAGTAGGGGCTAAGTCTATAACATTAGTACCCTTTTGTCCTAGCAATGCTTGACCCCATAAACACTTTAATCCTAGAATCTGTGTAAGATTTAGTAGAAAAGATCTTGCTTTTACAAACAGCAGCACAAAGATACATACAGATAATCACTAATCTTTATCTCCAAAACAAATGTATTCTCTATACTTATCAAAAGGGACGTGGAATGTTTCTCTATTTCAATAGGAATATAATATATCTATGCACCCATTTACTTTTAGGTACTTCATTTTATTAAGAAACGCTTATAACCTCTGCTTTTTCTACTTAAAAGCAAACAACGTTGTACCTGTGTCATTCAGCTAATGAATACACAGACTTTTGAATTAGCCAGTCATTGACCTCTCTGAAGCAGCATGTTGTCACTGATGCTGATGAGATCATGCAACCCTGTACTTTGCAGCTTATGAAGACTGTGTACTACTGAGGGGAGAAACCAGTTATGAACTATTTGTAAGATTTTATGCAGAAAAAAACAGAACTTTTTTTTTTTTAATCATTTTTTATTAAAATAGATACAGGGCTTTTGGGAATCTGGTGTTCTTTGAACATACTATAAAAAGTATCACAGGTTGTCTCCACAACAAGACAATGTAATAGAGCATTGTTTATAGTGACACAGCAAAGGTCCCAGTGATTTCAGAAACAAAAAGCACACATTTAAATAAATGCAGTTGCAGTGTTCTGTAATCGATCTTGAAATTTAGGTATATTAAGCTTAAATTATGTATAGAGGAAGTCCCCCTCTCTAACTTTCCTTATAATCGCATAATACAGGGTAAAATAAAACATTTTAAAAATATGTATGATTTTATTTAATATGCTCAATTGTAATTCTTTCATCACATGTCTCTGAATATGTAAATGTGAAGGGCATCAGATGTTTAAATGTTCTATGTTTTAGACTGTTCTGATCCTATCCAGCAGTTTATTGTTGAGTCCTTTTCTTCATTTCCACAGCCTGTGTTTCAGCCAGCTGTTTAATAAGATCATAGTTAATCTTTTGTTTTCACATACACGTAGATGCTCCTGTTCATGTGTGTAATGCCATTTTTTGAATTTTCGTTTCATAGCCTTTTCCCTTTTCTTTCTTTCCCCCCCCCCCCCCCCCCCTTCTTTCTTTTTTTTTTTTCACCCACGAGCTCTGCAAAAAATATTAAAAACCTGGGTCCTGAAAAATCCGCGTCTGTCGAGGTTTTCACTTCTAATTTTCAGCTTCACTGCTCTTTTTCTGCCAATTCGATGATGTGCTCCGACTTCAGCATTCAAGGAAGAGTATCGCACTCTTGTCAAATACTAATGTATTTAACTCTGTGAAGGCCTATTTCCTGTGGGGGATGTTATTGCAAAGGGGGTGCTTGGGCCCTAATAGACCTGTGTTACCCTGTGAGGCATTGCTTTTAGGGTTAAACTGAGTTTTAGGCTGTGGGGACCCACTTGAGATACCTCTGCGATTACATGCTCATTTTTAGCCTTTGTCATTCTGCAAAGATCACATTTTGGAGAGTACTGTATTGCATTTTGTGGGCCAGCTCAAGGTTATTAGGTTTAATCTTTTGAGGGGTAGCTTGAGACTGAGGACATCAACAGCAATATGCAGATCCTGAATGGTGGTATGCTTTATACTATGATGTTCAAAATACCTCACAGCTCTATACCTAAAAAACATAATCCAGCAGAGACATAAGCACATGACATTTGGGTGCTTCAGAATGATCAGAGAGCACAAAATTAGCAATAACTTGCATGATATTTATTATGTTCTTCTTTTGGGCAGGCGGGATAATTATACAGCCACTGCATTCATAAAAGCTGTATAATTTATGCAGCACAAACAGGGCAAGACGGCAAGTTGATCTGCTATTTTTATGCATGGTGAAATGCAGTAAACAAATTTAACATACCAGCGCTATCTTCCACTCTACAAGGAAAAGTACATTTCTAGTGGAATAATTATATACAGTAAACGAGATGCCTAGTATTGCCTAAAGGATTACTGTATGACTAAAAGATATAGATATTTTTGACAGTTTTTGTGTCTAAAGACATAATTATGCTGGTGATATATCAAGCTAGTTTTAATTTGAGAACTCATTAATTTGTATGCTTTAACTGGACCTTGGAGGCATTCATGATACTTTTTAGTGAAGTTTGCATGTGTGAGGGGGACATTTGTATTTTTGCAGGAAAGAGCTCACATTTATTAATGCAAGTTGCCTGCTTCTGAGCATGTGGTGGGAAAGGGGACATGTTTTAAATTACAATTTTTTTCGATGATTTAACATATACCAGATCCTCTCTCTCCTCCTCCATCACTCCTTCCACTGTTCAATAAAAACAGCTATGAGGAAGTGTCCAAGTCAGATGCAATGGAAGCATTCAATATGCAAATACACTCTTCAAAAGATTTTGTCTAAAGTTGCTTTTTCTGATCACATCTTACACAGATGCAAATGTTAGTTTGTTACATACTTCACATTAACTTTGTTTTTTTTAAACACATTGGTCCTTTAAGATAGATGATCAAGTAAATACTTTTTATTTTATTTTTATTCATTTCCTTCCAATCCTTCCCCAGCTATAATTATCAGACTTCAGTATCCCTTTAATTTCTGATGTGCTGTCACTGAACTGCTTTTAGTATTTCAATTGTGAACATTGTGTATTTCTAAAAGCATAAACTGTGAAATTTCTGTTCTACAAAGACAAGATTTCATGCGCTGTTGGCGTTTAAACGTGATGTCTTTGCGCTTATTAATAAGACATTTAGTAGCTCTCGGTGTAGACACGTCAGACACATTTCACTGCATTCAGCATTCCTATTGTTTTTCACTGAGCTTCCAGACCAAAAAGCTGAAGTGTTTCTGCATACTGAAGTCAATGCCTGCAGTGAAAGGATCTGTAAAAGCAACCAAGGCATTTGTTGCAAAAAATGGTTAATGGGGCTGAGAGCCATATCTAAGACCAGTGTCTTGTTGTCGTCGTCGTCGTCGTCGTCGTCGTCGTCGTCCAAATGATACGTCAGACCATTACATAGGTGTTAAAAAAATCACATGAGTATATTCACCTGGGCTTCTAAAATGTGTACTCCCAATTACTTAAATTGCCACTGTAGTTGTCTTTCAATATGGGTTCTTGTATTCACTAATTAGAAATACAGTCCATATTCCATTCTGTTAACCTTTACTCCAGGGGTGTCCAAACTCGGTCCTGGAGGGCCGCACCCAGGCCTGGATTTTTAAGATATGACTGAAGAGGTGATTGACTCGCCTGTGCACAGCAGGGTTATCATAAATTCTAGGCATGTGTGTGGCCCACTAGGACATTATTTGAAGACTTTTTGAGGAAAAGAGGATTGTTGGACTGAAAATGTATTAGAAGAATTTGGAAGGGTCTGGATTTGTTTATGAAAGTGTAACTTCCCAGAGTGTGATGGGTGGTCTTAAATGGAAATATAAAACACAAACCTTAAGCATTCAACAAAGCTTGAGCTATGCATATGATATCCTCGAAGTTTCTTTAAAGGAACATTGAAGATACCATATCTGCTCTGCACCATAAGATAAATGGTAGAAATGCATAGAGAAAAGTGCTTTTCTTTGTGAAACTGTTGCTAAAATAACGGAGTTATGAATGTTTCAAGTTATAAGAATATCTGCTGGTGCACCAGATTAGTATCCGCTTTGCAGGGTACTGCATGAAGACCTATAGCTCAGTGGTTAGGAAGAAGTGTAGTGATAATGTAGACCTGGTTTCAAGTACCACTAAAGATGTTTTTTTTTTATATATTTTTTATTATTATATATACCCTATATAATATACAGTAGTAACTTTTATTTGGCACAAAATAAAATTGAGAATTTAGATTACCTATTGATATATGACAAATAATGGTGTAGTGATGATTAATTGTAAAAACAAATATATTTCCAAGTCCAGTGGTAAAATGCATTTGCTTCATCGACTGTACAGGCAATAACTAAAAATGAAAATATTTAACCAATTTCTGCACAATTTTTCACAATCTATCTGATGATAGAGTGCATAAGTTGAGTTCCGGGCCCATTTAAGATTGAATGGTCACTGTAATGGTGCACTATTGCCATCTACAATGATGAACACATTTTCACATTCCATTGAATTCAAATTGTAGTTTCTTAGTGAAAATCTTACTTATATATTTGTTCATCAGAAACTAAGATGATAAATTCGACAGCTGCATAATTACATATAAAAAGGTAAGAAAATGAGTCTGTATTAGTTTTTTTTTTTTAACATTTATAAAAACATTTACATTGTTTTCAAGTATAGCTCTTCAGAAAATGTCGGAATACAGTGGTCCTTTACACTTTCTATGAAACAGCACCCCAAAATTATCCCTTGGCATCAGTAGCTGCGCAAGACCTATTGTTCTAATAGACATCCTTCCCTCCCTCTTGTTAATATATGTGATCATTTCTGTGATACTCCCCTGACCTCATATCTCTACCACCTCTCTTACCTAGTAGATTGTAAGCTGGGACTTATCTCCTCTATTACCAAATGTTCTGTCTTGTCTTATTTTTACTGCCATCAAATGTATGTCAGGCGTTATTATGTGTGTATTATATCCCTAATGCTTAGGAATCTAATGGTGCACAACAAATAACATCTAATAATAATATCTACTGCTCAAAATTGGTTGTTTTTGAACGTAATCCTGTTTATGGCCACTGTTTTAGAGAGTGGAGTATTATCAGTATAGCAACTCTTTCTCCGGCCTCTGTTGGATCACTGCCCTTTTGGCAAAGGCACGGCTTCATCACACCCTGGAGTCAGATGCTACTCCTGCCCAGAACCTTGCAGATTCCCCAGTGAAGTGAGTGCATTGGTTTAGACCTGTTTTGAGAATGAAGCAATGAGGGAGGGGTGGTTTAGACTGTGGGGTAACAGCGGTGCCGTTCAGTTTCCATGGAGACCTGTCACAGCGGGTGTCTGTGCCGTGTGACAGAGCAATGCTGTCTTGTGTCGGCAGAGATGGAAGATACTGATACTTAGGACGTGCAGAGAAACTCAAACTTGGGACAGCATTGTGTTAACCCTTTCTTTGTCCGCACAGTGCCATTCATATAAAGAATGGTTAAGAATTTGACACACACACGCGCGCACACGCACGCTCTCCCAGTGAGGATTTGTTGGCCCATGGTATCATCTCATTCCATGGGCCATTAATCTCTCCATCTCTGCTGCAGATGAAGAAGCCAAAATCACAGGCAAATGCAACCTCAACAGAGAGATGTGACGGGTGTTGCATGTTGAGCAGAAATAAACCTAAGGGTATGATACGTGATATGATGCCTTGGCTCATCCTGTTACCCTGTATGAAGACATTGTTTTTGAAGTTTGGTAATAATCCGTAGGTCTTTATAGTTTGTCCATTCTATCTACATGCTTGAAGTTAAAAGGATCACTTTGGTCAATTTATTTCTATATTGCCTTTTCAATAACTGGGTAATACAATGGTTAGGATTCAGTAATTTCACTGCTGCCACCTGGGTTAGATTCCAGTCAGGGAACCAAGAGGTCACACCACTCTGAAGCCAAACCGGGTTGGGCCTGATCAGTACTTTGATCCGAGACGACCTTGGAATAACAGGAGCTGTATGCTATAGGCCACTGAAAAAGTAACTGGCAACCCAGTTTCTCTGCCTTGAAAGCCAAGTGGATCAGCATAACCATGGACATAAAGATTTTCCTGGTGTGATGCGGTCTATGACGTTGGATACAACTGAACTACACAATCTTCTCAATAACTAAATCAGAAAATTGGAACCGTTAGATTTTGCAACAAGTATATATAATTATTTGAGTGTTTCCAATTTTTTTTATCACAAAATGCTATCTGCTACTTTCTCAGTAAAGCCTGTCCATTATAAACTTATGAGCTTTCCATTTGTTGTGTTTAAAAATGATTCTGTGTAATCTGCTCCAATTCCAGGAAGTTGCTCAGCAGAACAGAATGGTAGGTCAAATGTACATAGTTGCATTTTAGGGGCCAGGTACCCTGCAATGTTTCCACACATACAGAATGTTTATTACCGATTGTCAAAAAATGATTTGTGGCCATCATAAGTCAGAATTAGTACTTTCCTTTGGAATAAGCTACACCCCAGTCGGGCAGCAAATTGGTTAAGATGTGTTAATGTTAATTGGCACGTTGGAGCAGTGTTTGATGAATCGCCACTGGTTTGCTCTTCTACAGATGTTCTTCACTTTGCACAGTATAAGGGACAAGTCATAGCTAACACTTCACTGCAACTCTGGTCATTACAGGGATTTGCCTCAATATGGACAAAAGCAATGGCAGTCGTATTTCGGGAGGACGTTTGATGTTTACACCAAGCTCTGGAAATTTCAGCAGCAGCACAGGTGAGGATGTGAACTGTACAGAAAATGTCCATGCAGCACAGCCAGTAATATATCCAGGTAATTTTGTAGTGTAGGTGCAGGTTGAACTTTGATATACTTGGAGTTTATTGCATCTGCAAAAATCCATGTCTTTGTTTCATAGTAAAAATTGGTTCTAATCATGTATTCCTCTCACTGCAGCTAGGTGGCAGCATGCAGTGTGTTTATTTACAGAGAACTCCTTTATTTTAATAATTAAAACTTGTTTTACTTCGTTGAGTGCTCTGAAGTGAATCAATTTATGAGAGAATATTCCAAAGTGCTAATAAAATTCATGCTATGTTTTGTTTTGTAATCCTTAAATGTGCTCAGCTAAGTGATTCTGCAGATTATTTCATTTACTCAAAACAGGACCCTCCATTTTCTGCAGTTTGTTAAAATTTATATTTTTCCTTGTTCTTTTCCCCTGTATAGCGCTACGGAATATGTTGGCGGGTTAAAAATAAAAGTAATAATAATTATAATAAATTACTAGCGACTTGCCCGTCAAAAATGACGGCAATAAAATTTGAAGCCCGGCAATGCCACACAATGTGAGGCTCTCCCCCTGCTAACTTGCGGGCTGCGCAATGAGCGCCTTTGGGAGCCCTCATTGCGAGCCCTCCCCCCTCCTAGCCTACGGCCCCTGAACAAATTGCAACTTTCGGGCCTCACAATGAGCGCCAAAGGCTCTCATTGCGAGCCTCTCCCCACTTTTCCCCCTCTCTCCCTCCCGTGTGTCTCTTTTCCTCCCTCTCTCTCACCCTGTGTCTCTTTCCACCCCACTCTCTCCCCTGTGTCTCTTTCCACCCTCTCCCTCCTCTGTGTTCCTGTTTGCATTTACGGGTGTAAAACCATTTGCAGGCTTGGGAAATTTATAATGTGTTCCTGATTTACGGGCTTGAACAAAAATGTACGGATTCACAGACGCCATTTTTTTCCTCAGGCGTTCTGAGACCTCCCAAAAACGCCAGTTAAATAGCAAATTAGCTTGCAACCTCACTTTTAGGCTCCCTTCCGCTCACTCTGTGCTGTGTGTGAGGTTGTAAGTTAATTTTCTAATTAATTGACATCTTTTGGCGGTCTCCCAACGGCTTCTGAGTTACGGGCTTGAAAATAATTATCTCGTAAATATTTAGTAATGTGTGATTTTACATCTTAAACACACTGTTGTATTTGTTTATTTACACAATTTTGTTCTGCAGACAAGTACTGGATAACCGATATGGTCTTAAACGCTGGCAGATTGGGGAAATTGCGTCTAAGATTGGACAACTCTATTACCACTATTAGTAAGTATTGACTAAATAAGGGCACTGTTAACCGCTTTACTAACAGAAGGACCATTAGTGTTTGTAGGAACTTCTGTTTATGATATACTTAGGTGCAGTAAAGCAATTATCCTCCCAAAAGGTAATAGGAAATGCGAGAATACACAGAACGATTTGCATCTACCTAAGACCCGCATAAAATGAATCGTGCTACAACTACATTCTGTAGATCCTAAGTGACACAGCAAAAGTTCCATTTAGTGCATAAGTTAAAAGTATTCATAGTAATATAATTGTAATTGGTTGCTGCTGTAAAAACAATTTTTGTGGAAGTGTTATATGATTGAGCCTGCGTTACTTTTAAGCAAAAGTAATTTATAAAGGAATTCCCCCTCTCTATCTCTATTTATCTAGGGACATTAATTGTTATGGTGGAAGGTGATAAAGAAGATCACAGCTATTTGGATAAATACTAGTCACCTTTTAATTGTTAGTGTTACCCATATTCTAATTAACCAGACATGATTTTCTTTTCTTTTCTTTTTTTTTTATCACGCCTTTATTTGCGTTATTTGCTAGATAAAGAGAGATAGGCAGAGAGACATCCTTTGTAGGTAATTTATTCTTAAAATACCTATCTTTCAAGCTCATTTCTTTAACCCTTCCATTATTAACAACCATATGCAGTTATTTATATGTGTTCTATTAATTTCTGCAATAATCTGGAACTTTGCTGTGTTACTTTAAATGGATCACTGAAGTGTCCTCTCAACTCAATGCTTAATCCTACATGTTATTCCCTAATTACTCCACAGTTTGCGCACATCTGAAACCAGCTACCTGAATGAGGCATTCTCATTCTACTCTGCAATCAGGCAGCGTTCTTATTACTCCCAGGTCACCAAAGAGGACAGGTGAGTCTGCATGTCAGCTGGTTATTGTGGTGGCAAAGAGTGTTGACTTGTTATTGGTTATGCAAGTAGATATACATTCGTTCATTCATTCATTTGTTTGGAAGCTCCAGGACAATCCTAAAGCAAGTTAGACATTGCATCCAGATATGAATATCTTCTTTTTTTTATTTTTTTTTATAATTGTACAATTCATTTTCTCTTCTGTTTTGAGAAGTAAGAATAGGATGAGTTATGACGACATGTTCTCTTAAAGGGACGCAATAAAGTCCCTAGTTTTTCTAGAAGTTCACATTTAAATGCATTTTGATGTAAAAATGCAAAATAATTGTATTAAAAACAGAATAGAAGTAATTAATAATTGAGCTTAAAAGTTACATAAAAAGATCCTCAGCCATTGGGCATTGGGGTGATAAGTATGAAGATTATTCCCAGTATATATAAAAATAATAATAATAGTTATTATACGACTTTATCTCTTAAGGCACTGTAATCCATTATTATTTATACAACTGGGTATGCTTGCATGGCTTATCATTCAACAATATAACAATTAAACCCATTGTTCCTCTTCATTCTCATATAGGGTGCTTTAATTGACAAGAGACCTAATGCTTGATCCACATGGGGGTTCTCACACTACCAAACACAATGCTGTTGCAAGCAGACAATTAAATGCTGAGTGTCTGCATGCAGCAGCAGCGCATTGGTAGTGTGAAAGCCTTTCCCCTCTTGTCATAGTCTTAGGTCACAGCTGTGAATCTTGGCACCCTGCATGAGAAAGAACAGGAATAAAGAGGGAGGTTCCAGTAGGAAATAATCTGATACTGTGTAGACTTATTAAAAGTACGGTAAGTAAATTAGCAATTGTATGCAACAGAAAAACGTAGCAAAAACATTTAAAGAAAAGAAAACTGTGCCTACAGAATACCTTTTAAATTGTCATATTAAGGTATACTCTATGCACAGTAGCTTCTCTGTGTGACCCGCAGGTTCTCCCAAACTTTCAACTCAAGTAATGTTTTCCTTTTGAATTTGAATACGGAAATAAATGTGCGCAAACATATATGTGTTACTGTCAAACTAGGCAGTATAATTTAATATAAAAGAAACTTAATTTAGGGTGAAACGTGTCCTTAAATAGAATACAATTTTGTGGATTTAATCTGTACGGCAGCATTTGCACTTGCTGTGAGAATTGTAGTCCTGCTGAATGCAAGCTACTTACATTTCTTGTCATGATAAATTACTGCAGAGTGTTTCAGGGACACAAAAATAACTGTGTGCCACAGGTACAAACGGGAAGGGGGGACATTGAGCTGCTTTACTCCACTAGTTCATAAAAGCAGAATAGGGACTCTGCTTCTTGCTAATGTATCGGCAGATGCCACTTCCAGACGGACATCTCTGTTACAGTGACACAAGCTTTCACGGGCACAGAAGAGTTTTACTCAGGGTGCTTTATCTTTTTCATTTGCAAACCTTGCAGGTTGCGCAATCACATGCTAAGTGTCAGAGAGTCTGTACCCTTTGAGATTTTGTTTCTTTGAAAAGTGTTATATGAACTATACAAATTTGAAAAGAATACATTTCACAACACTTGTTTTAAAAATGTGTATTTTATACATTTATTTACTTTTGAAGCATCTCTATTTAGATACACAAAATCACAATGGACTATTTTGTCCTTTTTTAAAGGGCCTCATGTAGTGTTTATACAATAGGGTTTCATTTGTGTCTTTAATACAGGTACACCCTGCTTATCGCTTCCCCTTATAGTGCTGATTCGCTATATTGCAGTTTCAATACTATGATATCTCCATTTAATGAGTAACTTCCCTCTCTTTAATGGGAAGAAGATAAAATTTGTTTGCTTAACCCAGTAGGAAAAATACAAAACATTGATATGAAGATTTAATCAATTTGCATGTCTAAAAATGCATGATACACATAGTGTGATACCCTGAACCTATATCTGATGATCATTAGGTTCTGAGACAAGAAATAATCATGGTGTCATGCAGTGGGGATGCATTGTCAACATTCATTGTTTTTGTGTTTGTTCCTTTGATGTTTTATTTGTAAATACACTGTGTCCCCTTTATTTAATTTGTTCTGTTTTGTTTGTTTAATATGTGTGTCTGCATGTGATGCTGTTGGGTATCGTAGAAATGGATAAAATGATGCCATTCTAATCAGAGTAGTTCTTTCATGCCGATGGTGATACCTGCCCTGCTTGTGATTGTCCCTCAGACCGGAGCTGGTGGTGAAGAAGCTGCGCTATTATGCCCGATTCATTGTTGTTTGCCTGTTGCTCAATAAAATGGATGTCGTTAAGGACCTCGTCAAGGTAATTGATGACTTAGTGGTCGCAGAACGTCAGCAAATTAAGTACTGCTTATGTAAGGGGCTGTGAAAACGAGTAGAAATACACACAATGTTTGATATAAGCATAGTATGGTGGACCTTTATGGGAGGCAAAATGTCAACAACTTTGGATATATAAAAAACAGTAAACAAACTGTACTACACCTTAGGTGTATGTACTTTTAACATAGAGCTAATTGGCCTTTGTGAAGGTGGATGTAATTCCCTTGTGTGTGTCGTCAGAGGATGGTATGTGGTATATTCAGTGCATCAGTCTTTAAACCAAAACAATCAGTCTGAATTTGAATTTTAATCCGGAATGGAATCGGAAGTTAAGAGTGTGCTGCTTCTTCGCACTGTTCACCTAGTGTTCTGGTTAGTCTGTAAAACAAGAGAAAAAGGCCAGGGGGAGAGAAGTACACCACTTCCTAGTGCAGATAAACCAATGTGGAAATACAGGAATATATAAAAATGTATGCCAATCAACTCACATTTTTCCACCTCAAGATATGAGGTATTTTGAGGCTTGTCACCGGAGATAAATGTTACTTTCCACGTACCTACGACCATGTTCTTCCATTCATCCGTGATGACGGCTATATATATATATATATATATATATATATATATATATATATTTATATATTTATTAATTAATTATACACAGTGGATATAAAAAGTCTACACACCCCTGTTAAAATGTCAGGTTTCTGTGTTGTAAAAAAATTAGACAAAGATAAATCATTTCAGAACTTTTTCCACCTTTAATGTGACCTATAAACTGTACAACTCAATTGAAAAACAAACTGAAATATTTTAGGTAGAGGGAATTAAAAATATAAAAATAAAATAATATGGTTGCATAAGTATGCACACCCTTTAACTAATACTTTGTTGAAGCACCTTTTGATTTTATTACAGCACTCAGTCTTTTTGGGTATGAGTCTATCAGCATGGCACATTTTGACTTGGCAAGATTTGCCCACTCTTCTTTGCAAAAACACTCCAAATCTGTCAGATTGCGAGGGCATCTCCTGTGCACAGCTCTCTTCAGATCACCCCACAGATTTTCAATCGGATTCAGGTCTGGGCTCTGGCTGGGCCATTCCAAAACTTTAATCTTCTTGTGGTGAAGCCATTCCTTTGTTGATTTGGATGTATGCTTTGGGTCGTTGTCATGCTGAAAGATGAAGTTCCTCTTCATGTTCAGCTTTCTAGTAGAAGCCTGAAGGTTTTGTGCAATTATTGACTGGTATTTGGAACTGTTCATAATTCCCTCTATCTTAACTAAGGCCCCAGTTCCAGCTGAAGAAAACCCCAAAGCATGATGCTGCCTCCACCATGCTTCACTGTGGGTATGGTGTTCTTTTGGTGATGTGCAGTGTTGTTTTTGCTCCAAACATATCTTTTGGAATTATGGCCAAAAAGTTCAACCTTGGTTTCATCAGACCACGACACCTTTTCCCACATGCTTTTGGGAGACTTCAGATGTGTTTTTGCAAAATGTAGCCTGGCTTGGATGTTTTTCTTCGTAAGAAAAGGCTTTCGTCTTGCCACTCTACCCCATAGCCAAGACATATGAAGAATACGTGAGATTGTTGTCACATGTACCACACAGCCAGTACTTGCTAGAAATTCCTGCAGCTCCTTTAATATTGCTGTGGGCCTCTTGGTAGCCTCCCAGACCAGATTTCTTCTCGTCTTTTCATCAATTTTGGAGGGAGCTCCAGTTCTTGGTAATGTCACTTTTGTGCCATATTTTCTCCACTTGATGATGACTGTCTTCACTGTGTTCCATGGTATATCTAATGCCTTGGAAGTTCTTTTGTACCCTTCTCCTGACTGATACCTTTTAAGTGAGATCCCTCTGATGCTTTGGAAGCTCTCTGTGGACCATGGCTTTTGCTGTGGGATGCGACTAAGAACATTTCAGGAAAGACTAACTAGAGCAGCTGAACTTTATTTGGGGTTAATCAGAGGCACTTTAAATGATGGCAGGTGTATGCTAACTCCTATTTAACACGATTTGGAATGTGATTCCTTAATTCTGAACACAGCTACATCCCCAGTTATAATAGGGTGTGCAGACTTATGCAACCACATTATTTTTATTTTTTATTTTTTTTCCCTCCACCTAAAAGATTTCAGTTTTTTTTTCAATTGAGTTGTACGGTTTATAGGTCACATTAAAGGTGGAAAAAGTTCTGAAATGATTTATGTTTGTCTCATTTTTTTACAGCACAGAAACCTGACATTTTAACAGTGTAGACTTTTTAAATCCACTGTATGTATATGTGTGTATATATATATATATATATATATATATATATATATATATATGTGTGTGTATATATATATATATATATATATATATATATATATATATGTATATATATAATTAGCCCCGGTTAACACACACACTTGCACTCATAAATAGTATTAATAAATAATTTATTGGAGTGTAAGTATAAATAGATATAATGTTAGATATATCCTTTTAATATAACATAAAAGGCACAAAAGCTGCCCTCTAGATCACCAAATAATACTGTTAATATTACAAAAAGTTATAAAACAATACTTAAAATAGAACAATTAAAAGCAAGTGGTGTGTTTCTCTCCCCCTGCCCTTTTTTTCTTGTTTTACAACCTTAGGATATATGATCATATTGTATATGTAATTCACCTGCTGCAGAGACCTAGAAAATAAAATGTTCTGTTCTTACAATGTGTTTGAACTCCATCCCAATGCATTTCCATACGTGTTTACGTCCAGTTTGCCCCCTTACCCACCACTTTCATCTGCAGTAGGACTACAATCAAGCATCAATAAAGATGCATAGTTTTTTTATTTTTTTATATATAAAATGTAAAGGAAGTCCACAGATTTGCAAGAATGTGTTAAATACATATTAAGAAGTTTATAGAAGGAAATTAATTTGTCTTGCTTTAGGGCTAGATCCTTTTCAGAACTATAATTACTTGTATAAGGAACCTGTTTCCACTGTATGCTTAAAATATACTTTTTGAAGAACTTCACTTTTTAATGAGCAAAATATTCATATGAAGTAAGGCATCATCTTTGTTTCTGCTCATTTGCTTCCACAGATAGTTGAAAATGCACCAAATCAAAATGCCAGTGCTTTCAGTAGGAGTAATGGATATCTCCTTAGTTTACACGGATATAAAACGATATGTTACACAATGTTTACTATTTGTCTATAGAGGACTAGTTTATTTTAAGCTCCTGTGAGAGCAATATTTTCTTAAATATCAATCAATAAATATACTTATGGACCAGTGTGATTTTGTATCCAAGGTATTTTTATAAATATTTGAGAAAATATTGTTATCACAGGAGATTTAAATAGCTAATGGTTTATAATCATAATGCTAAGCTTAACAACTAGGAGCATGTGAACATGTTGTAAAATAAAAAAAAAAGGTTGATGCATGGTTGTTGAACTATTTTACAAGGATACTCCCTGCTGAGAGAGTAGTTGAAATTAGTTTCTTAAAAGATGTAAAAGAAACCCACAGTGAACATTTGCATATAAATGCTACTCATTTAAAAATAAATCTTAATTGATTTCCAAGAAGACTTTGCATATTTGTCAAATTTTGTACAACAAAATGGCATATTGTAGAAATCAGACTCCATATCCTTGGTTTTGGAGTTTTTCTTTGATTTTAGATGATCTTATAGTCCTCAGAGCCAATGTGGGAGAATCATAGTATTTGCTGTTTAGAAAGTATTAATATTAAAAGAGCTATGGAGTAATCTCTTAGGATGACACAAAAATAAATAACAAATAACTAAAAGAACTAAAGGGTACCTTTCATGGTTTAAAGATAATGATGGAAATGCGTTGGGATTCTGAAAGCAGAGTAAGATGGTTTCTAAACATCAGTAAAGGAACTAATTAGACCTAGTGATAAGTGTTATTTTTGCAGTGCATAACTAAATATCTGGGCCAAAAATGATGTGTCTCAGTTAGTTATTGATTTTCTTCCTTCTCTTCATTAGGAGCTGTCAGATGAAATTGAAGACTACACTCATCGCTTTAACACCGAGGATCAGCTGGAGTGGAATCTTGTTCTTCAAGAAGTTGCTGCATTTATTGAGGTTCTCTGATGTCTATTTATCTCCACACTACCACATCTAGGCAGATTAGTACATATCCTGTTTTACAATTTGGCAATTGAAACTCCTCAGAGAGTGGAAAAGTGTGTGTGTGGGGGGTGCTTTGATTTTTTTTAATTACTAATAAATTAACAAGCTGCACAGGACCGTTGTATTATATCGAACCTGGTGTGAAGGCTGTGTAAGGAATTATTACATTTCTAATATAAGCGGTGTATTCGATATGCTGATCTTTTTCACTCATGGGAAAGCATGTAGAGAAATAGCCTAGTTGGGAAAAGCAAGTGACTGTGAAATGGCACCTTCCATTCAAATCTTCTCACTTCTCAATATCATAGTCAATTCTTGATGATTTTAAATAATGTAAACCGCTTTTACATATGATTTTACACTATTTAAATGATTGTGTAGAGGATATTGTGACTTAGTGTCCCTTTAAAGGAAATTTTGTATGAGAGGAAATGTGTGGGGAGAGAAAATTTGTTGCAGGGGATACCTTAAACCCTTTCATGTGAGATGGTGTTTGTTTATAAATGATGGAACTGCGGGTCTTCAGAAGATCTGGTTCTTGAGCATAAAAAGTGAAAGTACATTTTTGCTTAGTTATATAGATATCAAAGCTCAGTGTTGTGTCTCTATGGAATGACCAGAAATATGAATTTAATATTTAGGAAGTTTCGATGTGCTGTACATTATGCACAGACCAAACGTTACACATTGCTTATTTATGTCGGCTTCAAAGGAACCATGGAAAAGCGATAAACCCTCACTTTCCTCCGGAGAGGATTCTTCTGGCCTTGCAACTGATTTCCATTTAATTTAAATAATGATACAGTAGCTAGCGTGGGCTTTGACGGACTGTCTGAATTTTCTGCGGCTCCTTTATTATTCCCCCATGATTAGGCTCAAATCATTTATTTCATGCGTCTTTCAGATCTTTTCTCTCGAGCTTTGGGGCTGGGATTTGTTTTATGATTACTGGCTCCTGGAGAGAATATTAGGTCTCTATGATCAGCACACACCTTGCTAACACATAAACCACCACCAGCAAATTGGTTAAAAAATAAAAAAAAAATCTGTGTTTTTCCTTCTTTTTATAGGCGGATCCTGTAATGGTTCTGAATGATGACAATACCATTGTGATTATCTCCAACCGACTCTCAGAAGGGACAGGGCCCACCCTGGAGCAGGGGATGGTGGTGGGTCAACTTATGCTTGCTGATGCTTTAATTATTGGCAACTGCAATAATCAGGTGAGAATTGTTTATCTATGGAGGCTTAACATACAGGCTGTCTGTAGACGTGTGACAATTAATTGTGTTAAACACAGCCATGTTTTTTCTTTGGGTCAAGTGAATTGTCATTTTTTTAATAAGTACATAATTGTTTTCCCGGCCGACCCATGTTTATTGGTTGACCCTTCTAAAGCAGTCTGTGTGTTTACAGGTCAAATTTAGTGAGCTGACCATAGACATGTTCAGAATGTTACAAGCCCTGGAGAGGGAGCCCATGAATCTGACTTCACAGATGAATAAGCCTGGATTACAGGTAAGGAAGTGATATGAGCCTCTCACAGCATCACCAAGGAGTCCTTACATAATTACTGCTTCTCTTCGTTTATTACTTTGTTGTTTATTTCTGAAAGTTAAACATAAGTGAAATAGAGCATATAGTTGCAATCACTTGTGATATGAAGTTACAATCACTTGTGATATGAGAGCTGAGCACATTCCAAATGTTATCTGTGTAGAACATGTAGTTGCAATCACCTGTGATATGAATAGAGCTGAGCACACTTGTAATGCTAACTGTTTTCAGGTTATATATTTTTAATAATTAAATATTTTATTTAGCAATTTTAGCAAACACATATTAAAATGCATAAAGAGAGTTTTAAGCAACAAAGCAAATATAATCTAATATTGAGGGTAAATGTCCCTTCCAACAAGAGTTTCCTGCAAGTTTTTGAAACTGGCTACTAGTTGTTCTGTTTTTTTGCATGTGTTTAAGTTTGTTAGCAAATAAGACTAAATAACCAGAAATTATAATCCATAATATATATATATATATATATATATATATATATATATATATATATATATATATATATATATATATATATATATATATATATATATATATATATAAAGAGGGAACTCCAGAGGTAAAAGGAAAGAAATAAGAGTAGGAAGCAAGGAAGAAAAAAAGTGTTAGAGGTAGACTGAAGAGTGTTCAGGCATCTAAGATCTCATATAAACCCCTGATACCAGTCAACAGATGCACTTCATATTAACAATAACATAATAATCAGAATTGTCTGCAATCATTTCACATATTTTCCATGTCTGGAATGTAGGCTATTTACAGTTGTATGTGAATTTCTCATTATTGGAGTGTGGAGGTCAATATGTGCTTGAGGACTAATGCATACTAAGTGCTATGGTCTGAGTTGCACAGTAGTTGCTTGCCTTTAAACTTACACTGTGCTGTTATGCAGTTAATTAGACATTTTTATTTACATGTACTATTATTGTCAACCAATTCAAACAAGAAAATACATAAATTAATTTTAGCCATGTGCGTCATGGCATTACATGTTATATCCTCCATTTTTAAATGTGTATCTATTTACAGGACCCAGGAGAGAAACCAACAAAGAGAGAGAACCCACACAAATATCTCCTTTACAAGCCAACATTTAGCCAGCTGTACACTTTTCTTGCAGCATCATTCAAGGTAAGTATTAACTTTAACCTGTAAGGCAGGAGACCCCCCATATGTTTTGGTTACATGTCCTCATTGCCAAAAAACAAACCTATGACTCTAGAGCAGGGGTGGGCAAGTTCTGCACTGGAGGGCCACCCACATGTCTGGATTTGAAGATATCCTTTCTATGCAAAGGTGGGTCAATCGGGAAGATCGAAGAAGTGATTGACTCACCTGTCCGCAGAAAAGATATCATCAAATCCAGGCAGGTGTGTGGCCCCCTAGGACCGAACTTGCCCACCCCTGCTCTAGAGCCATAGATAAAGATCAATTTATGGCTCTTTTATGATCCCCATTTGCTACCTAGCAACAGAAAATTATGCAAGAAGCCTGGAGAAGATCTAAGATGACTACAGGATTAGATATCTGTATGGAGGGGCTGAATGCTTTATAAAATTCATCAAGAGTTGGGGCTTGGATTTGCCTTTGTTCTGGCACACTTCTGTGTAGCTGCTGATGGCGTTTTTGGAGAGTTCCTTAGGTGCTCCAGTTTATGTATAGAATGCAAATGCAAACTGCACTTAATTCATCTGCAGGGATGAAGCTGAAAACAATATGAATTGACATATCGCATATAATAGTTCTCAAACTGCGATATGTTGTCACGCTTGCGCTCCTCGCAAAGCGAGGCTTGCAGCTGGCTGCAATGAGCACCAAAGGAGCTCATTGCAGCCAGCGGCGCCGTCACACATGCGAGCCATGCAAAGCGAGGAGAAGCAGCCGTTGATCACTTAGGCTGCAATGAGCGCCAAAGGCCAGCGGCGCCGTCACACATGCGAGCCTCGCAAAGCGAGGCGGAGCAGGTGCGGAGCGCTTCTCTAAAAACCCACCAAAAAAAATGTACACCGAATTCTAACACACACCGATTGGGAGGAGACAAAGGAAGCCTGGGAGTGAGGTTGCAAGCGAATTATACCAATATTTGGCGTTTTCCACCACACGAAAATCAGCTAAGCGAGAAAAAAAATTGTGGGAAAAAAGCAAAAAAATCTGAAACCGGATGAAAACTAGGCTCACCAATGCCAAGCACGTGGAACTTGGAAAATACACAACGGAAAACCCAAACAACGCCAGACACGCAAGACCTAAAACAAATAGCGAGTCGAAGCAGCTGTGGCGCATGCAACTCTAAAAACCCACCCCCCAAAAAAAAAATCAATTAAAACACTCACACACAGCACGGGGGGGTTGGAGAGACACAGGAAGCCTGGGAGTGAGGATGAAAGCGAATTACACAGATATTTGGCGTTTTTCACCACACGAAAATCGTCAAAGCGAGAGAGAAGAATTGGTGGACGAAAAACGCAAAAAATCTGAAACTGGATGAAAAAGAGACTCACCAATGCCAAGCACGCAGGACTTTGAAAATAAAACACAGAGGAGAAACACACAGGGAAGAGACAGGTGGGAGATGGTGGAAAGAGACACATGACATTCACATGAACAAAACTGCCAGGTTAACGAATCCTGCAAAACTCGCCATGAGCGCCAAAGGTGATCATTGCAAAGCAGGAAAGTTGAAGTACACGAGGGGAGAGGTTCGCAATGATCGCCTTCTGCGCTCATTGCGAGCCACACAAGCACCAAAGGCGCTCGGCGCTGGCTCGCGATGAGCACCAAAGGTACTCAGAGTAGCAAAAGCCTCACATTGTGTGGGAAAAAAGCATCCCCAGGTTTCAAATTGTATTGCCGTCATTTTTTGACAGGCAATTCGCTAGTAATTAAATAATCTTTATCTGATTGGACATGGTGGAAGCAGTAATCAGGACTATTACATAGCTCTATGTATGAATTCAGTGGTTAAAAGCAGTCAGATCTGCTGTGTAATTTAAGAGCTGTTCAGAGGATCAAGCCGATAAATCCATAAGCACTGCTACACAGTAAAATCTTTTATTTTTTTATTTTTTTGGTGGGGTGCAAAGAGTCACAAGAAATGCTATGATATAAGAACGGATGCTTGAAGAATTATACATTTGAGCTAATGACATTAGGATAAGTCAGGCACTTTTCATATTATCCTGCAATTATTCAACTCACTTTAGCAGAGGATGGCTCTGAAGGTAATGTGCGTTCTGTTTTTAGAAAGCAACAGAACAAGACTGATTTGCTCTGCATTATTTACCTGTTTTTTGGGGGCTGGAGATTACATTTATATACATGTTGCAAATGCAAAGTTACAAGAACTGCAGTATAATTCCTCAGCCAGGATCGAGCTGATAAAATAATAAAAACTGGTATATAATCTGTTTGGATTTAGTTAAGAAAGCAAAAAGAATTGTTATATAATAGTTGAAAAAATATATATGTGTGTATTTCGTGATTAAAGCCATAAGGGATGCTGAGTAATTAAGGAGCTTCTCAATGGGATTAACTTGATACAAATATAAGTATTTTTATATAGCTAAATGTTTTCTTTGCTCACTTAAACAGATAGTTATAAGATCTGCCACATTATAAGAGTAAGACACAACAGATACTTGATTAATCTGAATCAAAGAGAGCAGAAGAAGTTTGTGATTGCTTTCTATAATATCCACTCTCTTCCACGGAGTATGATTCAGACGTTAAGTTGAGCCCTGTGTTTAGTGTAATTGCTTTCTGTCAGCTTCACTTAATTGAGGGAGCACAGAAGTTAATGTGAGGCGTGTATGGACAGATATTTAATGTATCCAAAAATACTGAAAGACAAATGTGTACAAATACTAGAGCTCATAAATAAAAAAAATAAAAAAATCTACTCCTAATAAAAGAATGCAGATCGCCGGTAAGTTTGCTACAAGATAGCCTTGTGAAACATTTGCATGATCAGTAAAAAGAGGAAAGATTTGCAAGTATCCAAGTATGACAAATAAATGCCTTCCATTAAAGCTTTACAGAAAATTATAGATTCCTTTTTCAAGAGGAAATCCGAAATCTACAAGGACGAATCAGTCTAGCAGAGCAATTCATATCTGATAGAGAAAACCAACAGGCTGAGCAAGCAAACAAAATGAATGATGTTATACATCAAAATGAGGGCTAAAGTGAAAGATTTAGATAACAGATCGCGTAGGAACAACATACATATAGTAGGCTTTCCAGAACCTGTAAAGAATGCAGGATTTTATGATTTTGCTTCTAAATCTTTACCCAATTTGTTAAATATTGATCCAGCAACAATTCCAGTGAAGACTGAAGGTATACATAGATTTTGTACAGAAAGAGCATTTAACAATAGGCAGAATGTCCCTCCAGTAGTAATTTTGAATTTTGGACTTTCAAGATAAGAGTAATACAAGCCTATAAAAAATGTACTCCATTACCTATGAGCCTGTTTGATTGCTACCTTTTCAATATTACTCTAAGTTTTTCTTTACTGTATTCTGCACGACTAAAATTACTAACCTGGGAAGGACCAATAATTTTTTAATTTCCAAGTGATGTCAGACCTTTCTTGGTAAAACATCCATCATCTGAGAATACCCAGACATTGTTAAAAAATATATATATATATATATATATATATATATATTTTTTTATATAATTATATAAGCTCCAGGAAGTAATTTTGTATGTGAATTTGGAATAAGAAGAGGGTGGTGGCTATATTGATCAGAAGGGGATTGTCAATTGGTGTGAGTCTTTGTTGGGTACGGAGGAAAGAGATATATATATATATATATATATATATATATATATATATATATATAATTACCACATTGTTTGTTTATTTCAAGACAAATTTTCACAGTATGTAAGTTGTGTGACCAAATATTTGGTACAAATTCTTCATAGTTTTCTAAACATATTACTGTTCATCACATTGTTATGGTTGGAAATTTTAATTTGACACTAAATTTAAAGTTAATTATATAAATAAAGCCAACAGATTCCTAGTGCTTAAAACGATTCAAACTATACCATGACCATGAATTAAACTGGAATACTATACTTTATTGAATTCATATTAAACAATGCCGTCTAAATCCTGCTATGTATACCTAGATCTAAAAGGGAAACAAAGTTGAGGTAGCGATAGACCTGAGATCCTCAATGGGATACCTCCTACCTGAAGGACTCTGCTAACCTGGAGCCCTAATTCTAGCTTGTATCCCTATATAGACTTCAAAGGAGAAAAAGAGGATAATAAGGTTTAACCTGATTCCTGTGATACCAAAAACTGGCGTATCCACTATATCCAATACATAAATTGTTTCCCCATTAGCAGGTAATGTTAAAAACCACACATACTCTCTATTAAAATCTCATTATGTTCACTTTGCCCTAGTAATATTTAGTCTCTTTTCTTGGTTAGACATTTCCATGCACCCTATCTGGGCTGTAATAATATAATTCCCAAAATAGAGAAACTCCTATGTAAAATATAGCCTAGTACTGGCTGTCTAATTGGGCAAGGTTACAGACTTTTTCAGTTGCCTTTTGTTATTTTGATTTATGCGGTCCATTTTTTTGTAAGTCATGTATTTTTTTTTATTTTTTTATTATTATTCTTAAAATTGATACCATTTAACCCCCTAAAGAAAACACATAATATATTGGTAGCTGCATTCTTGAACCTAGCCAGTGTCATAAGTGCACATCTATATTGGTCCTTAATTCTTGCAGATCAAGTATACATCTTCTATGTTGGTCCTCGCTTAACGTATATGGAAATATTGGTCCTCACCACTGGGGGAAATTTCTTATCTCTTCAGAACTTACTCATTACCTGTGTATTGTATGTTCTTCCTACAGGTGATTAAATTATTACTTTTTTCAAGCTCTGAGTTGATGTAAACTTCAGAGTTTTTGGTAATTTCAGCAAGACCCTTGTTTTTTTTGTTGTTGTTACAGGAGCTGCCTGCAAACAGTGCCCTCCTGATCTACCTGTCTGCTACAGGCGTCTTCCCGACAGGTCGCTCTGACTATGAAGGTACGATAAAGGAATGCTCCCTGTCATATACAGGGCTTCAATTCTCTTTATTCCACGCTATGTGATGGGCACCTCACTGCTGGAGCTGCCTGCTGTGCATGTGGGGTCTGTGCTGTATGCAAGGGGTAATGGCCCTCCAGCAGTGCAGGGGCTTAAAAAGCATTCATATCATCACATGGCTGCCATTGTCATCTATCACATTGCAGGAATGCAAAGTTACCGTCTCCCATTAACCATCATCCTGCCTTAGGTCAAAGAAACAGATATCTGTGCAATGGAAGTGTCACCAGCACTACTTTCAGAGCATTAACTGGCAGGGGTAAAATATACCTAATATTGATGTGAGTTTATGTGCGTCACCAGGGATTCTGGGAGTTGTAGTTCAAACATCTGAAATACTCTACTGATGGCCACAAGCTTTATAGACCTTACATCATAACGTGTACAACTGTTATAAAGTAACACATTGGTGTCACAAGAATATACTGTATGTGCGCTAGCACTTTCAGTAAATCTGCTGTAGACCTGTGATCTGCTAATTAAACACAGCATTGTGTTTGTGTGAGGTTTGCTGACATTCAAATTACACATGGGCACAGCAAAAACAATTAACAGTTGGGATGCTACAAGTTTGACAATCACCCTTTTCTTGAACTGTGACAGGAAAGGAGTTGACTGCATCCTCAACTTAGAACCCCATTTTATTACTGGAATGTAGAGTAACACCATCATAAGTCATTGGCCATCTGCTGAATTAAACAATGCATTCCTTTATCTAAGCATGCTATCCATTGCCAAGCTGCTGCATGCATGGCTTTAGCATGGAGAGTAACAGGGCAATAATGGGGCTGTGATTACATTAGTTACTGATCTGTCCTATCGCTGGAATCCCAGGAATAGCTGCAGTCTCATACATAATGGTATACTATTTTATACATTGCCCTGCATGATGTGTAGCTTATGATATCCGTTGCTTACACAGTGCCATTATGTTGCCTATTACCACCTTCCTTATTATAACCTCCTACCTCTTTCTCAGACTCTCTTATACTGTCTCTACACATCATGTCTCCAATAATATAACTATCTCACCTTACCTGCTCTCCTCTCCTCTTCTCTGCTCCCATGAGCTCCTCTCCTTCCTCCAGTCACTATCTCATCCCTCCCCTAAAGAAATGCTCCTATAAGTCCTATTCCCATCTCCTTTTACTCTCTCTCCTTCTTCTGATGGCTTGTGGGGATATATCCCCTAACCCAGGCCCCTCACTCATTCCCACCTGCTGTCAGCCACGCAGAGTCCCCAGGGCAGCAAATGCCCAAAACACCCATAATCTAAAACCCATCACTTGTCACAAACCATCTACTTTGCCCTTCTCCTGTGCCCTCTGGAATGCAAGGTCTGTTTGCAATAAACTTACCTTCATTCATGACCTCTTCATTTCCAACTCCCTCAATTTACTGGCTATCACAGAAACCTGGCTCACTCCATCTGACTCTGCCTCCCCTGCCGCACTCTCTTATGGTGGTCTGCAATTCAGCCACACTCCTAGACCTGGGAACAAACAAGGTGGAGGTGTGGGCATACTACTATCCTCTCGCTGCACTTTTCACTGCATACCCCCTGTTCCCTCCCTCCAATTCTCATCTTTTGAAGTCCACACTATCCGCATCTTCTCTCCCATCCCTCTGCGAGTAGCTGTGATCTATCGCCCGCCTGGATCACCCTCTCAATTTCTGGACAACTTTGCCGCCTGGCTCCCTCACTTTCTCTCCTCCAATATACCTTCACTCATTCTTGGCGATTTCAACATAGCCACTGACACCCCCACGTCCCCAACAACTGCAAAATTACTTGCACTTACCTCTTCCCTTGGCCTCTCACAATGGACAGATTCTGCAACTCACAGTGGTGGACACTCCATTGACCTTATTT
This sequence comes from Discoglossus pictus, assembly GCA_027410445.1. Classification (NCBI taxonomy): domain Eukaryota; kingdom Metazoa; phylum Chordata; class Amphibia; order Anura; family Alytidae; genus Discoglossus; species Discoglossus pictus. Next base: position 30,144,192 of record CM050168.1, read on the forward strand.
TTACTAATCTCTGCACTATCTCCAACCTTGACATCTCCTCACTTCCCCTATCTGACCACCACCTGCTAACTTGCAACCTCACCTCATCTTCCGCTCACCACCCTTCTTCAAATCCTGCCATCAGAACACGCAGAAACCTGCAAGCACTCAACCCACAACAATTGTCAAATGTACTAAAACCCCTTCTCAGCCCCCTCACCACCCTTGCCTGCCCTGACATCGCCACTTCACAGTACAACACTACTCTAACTTCCACCCTTGACTCTCTTGCCCCCATAATCACAAGCAAACGCCCTCGCTCTCACCCACAACCATGGCACACTACACAAACACGCTATCTACAGAGATGCTCACGCACTGCAGAACGACTATGGAGGAAATCTCGAACCTCAGCAGACTTTCTCCACTACAAATTTACCTTGCGCTCCTACTTGTCTGCCCTCAATCTTGCCAAACAACACTACTTCTCATCACTAATATCAAACCTGTCCTCCAACCCTAAACGTTTATTTGCTACATTCAACACCTACCTCCGCCCACCCCCACCTCCTGCCCCTTCCTGTCTAACTGCTGATGACTTTGCCAGGCACTTTAAAACTAAAATTGAAACTATCCGAAATGAGCTCTCCTCCCAGCTTGGCCCTATCCCACCATCCTTTCCACAAGCCGACAACACCCAACATTTACCCTTCCCCAATCCCTCCTCCACTATGGATTCCTTTGACCCTGTTACCGAGGATGAAGTATCTACTTTACTATCAACCTCTCACCTTACCACATGCCCACATGATCCTATTCCTTCACAGCTAATTCCTCCCCTATCCACCGCACTTATCCCTGCTCTCACACATCTATTCAACCTCTCCCTAAACACTGGCAGGTTTCCATCCTCTTTAAAACATGCCGTAATTACACCCATTCTCAAGAAGCCCTCATCTGACCCAGCTTCTGCCTCCAACTACCGCCCTATCTCACTACTTCCCCTGGCTTCTAAACTGCTTGAGCGGCTTGTTTACAATCGCCTCACTCAATTTATTTCTTCCAATTCCCTTCTTGACCCCTTCCAATCTGTTTTCCGTGCCCAACACTCAACAGAAACAGCCCTCACAAAAGTCACCAATGACTTGCTAACTGCCAAATCAAAGGGTAACTTTTCCATGCTAATTCTTCTGGACCTCTCTGCTGCCTTCGACACAGTTGACCACCCTCTTCTAATCCAAACTCTCCGTTCATTTGGCATCCAGGGCACAGCTCTTTTATGGTTCACATCCTATCTAAAAGATCGTACATTTAGCGTCTCCTTCTCTGGCACCTCTTCTTCACCTCTCCCTCTGTCTGTTGGCGTTCCCAAGGTTCTGTCCTAGGCCCCCTCCTCTTCTCTATCTACACCTCCTCCCTTGGCACCCTCATAAAATCCTTTGGATTTCAGTATCATCTCTATGCAGATTATACTCAAATCTACCTCTCTGCACCCGATCTATCCCCCTCTCTTTTAGCTCAAGTTTCCAACTGCCTCTCTAGCATATCCTCCTGGATGTCTACCCGTCAACTCAAACTCAACATGTCTAAGACTGAACTCCTAATCTTTCCACCCTCTACTATAGCTTCCACTCCCACCTCCCAGGCCCGTTGTCTTGGGGTTCTACTGGATCCCGCCCTCTCTTTTATTCCTCACATCCAATCGATAACTAAATCTTGTCAGTTTCACCTAAAAAACATCTCCAAAATTCGTCATTATCTTACACAAGACACAGCTAAAATTCTAATACACTCTCTCATCATATCTCGACTCGACTACTGCAACTCCCTCCTTGCTAGCCTCCCCATCTCTCGTCTGTCTCCCCTCCAATCCAAATGAACGCCTCCGCTAGACTCCTCTTCAATACCAAACACTCAGTGTCTGCAGCTCCTCTCTGTCAATCACTCCACTGGCTTCCCATAGCTTCCCGAATCAAATTTAAAATTATGACCCTAACACATAAAGCCCTCAACAACAGTGCACCCCCTTATATCTCTGCTCTTGTTTCAAAATACTCTCCCAACCGCCCCCTTCGTTCTGCCAAGGACCTTCTTCTTTCCTCCTCTCTCATCACCTCCTCTCACTCCCGTCTTCAGGACTTTTCTCGTGCAGCCCCTACTATCTGGAACTCCTTGCCTCGCTCCATTAGATTAACTTCCTGCCTCAAAACCTTTAAAAATTACTAAAAACACACCTATTTAAAAAATCATATCACCTTCAGCCTTTATAATTACAACTGCACACTCCACAGCTTAAAAACACTCCCACCCACAATCTACAGTACAGCTCACAGACCCCTCCAATTGATTCAACAAATTGCATTCACTTTGCCATTTTTGTATTTGTCACCCTCTTGTATCACACCTAAACCCTTAGATTGTAAGTTTGCAAGTTTTTCATTTGTGTGTCCGTGTCTTGGAAACAAGCACTATGTACATTTGATTATATGCTCAAGGTGTTAAGTTTGTTTTTTGCCATGTATTAACCACCTGTACAGCGCTACGGAATATGTTGGCGCGATATAAATAAAGATAATAATAATAATCACTTGTTATCTTTCCCTGTATCTCTTGTGTGTAAGGGATATCATCATCTTCTAAATAACTTAGAAATACTCTGAAATAAATCTCCTACTAAGCAAAAAAGAATATGACTTAAAGGACCACATCACCATTAGATAGAGGATGATAAAGAATGTGGAAAAGGTGTTCTCTTTTTTTAATATTGGTGCAGAACTCAGGAAGTTATGATCATCAGAAGTCAGGCTATTTCAGTATTTTGCCTCCAACTCAATTAATAATAAACTCTTTGCCACTCAGTACTTAGTGAATATTAGTTAGAATCCGTTGTAGAAGCTTTGAATCATGCAGTGGCCAAGTCATTCGTATCTACTCTAGCAGTTCAAGTTACCGAAGCTAAGGCTCCGGTCTTTGGTGGTAAAACATGCCAATTAAGTCACTTTTTTCTTTACAGTTTGAAAATAAGGAATATGTCATTTCCGTTATATAATAAGGCATATGTAGATAGTAGGTAACTATGTTGTTTTTAATATAATCGGAATAATTAGGAGAATTAAAGCAGAGTATGCTGGTGTAGTGGTGTGTTGCTTCATAATGCATTGGTTCTAATCTAATGCTTCCGCTTGTTTAAACCAGTGTAAAGTATCTTAAAAATAGAATACTTACCAGTGCACCACCAGACTCTGGTTATTAAGATATTATTATCCTTTATTTGTAGAACACCAACATATTCCGTAGCTCTATACAGGGGTTGAGTAGAAGGCAACAATAATTTTAACACATTGCAAAAGATTGGAGAGCCCTGTCTTTGAGCTTAAAATCAAACCTACATAGTGCTTTCCCATAAGGATTGAAATCTCACAAACTTGCAATGTAAATCTATAATACAATGTGTAAGTTACAGACTCCAGCCTGATTATTTATGTAGATTTTTGTAGGAGGGCTTTAATGTCAATTCTTGATCAATTTTCAAAATATAAACTATTTGTCTACATGATTTTACACTCTCTAACTGATGGTACGTAGTATATATTGAATATGTTTGTATAATTTGACCCCTACAGTGACTTACAGATATCTGAGATGGGAAACTTTAACAATAATTAATTGCTTGAACTGAATATCATATTTATAGCATTCCGAATTTTTTAAAATATATTATTTTTTTTCAAAGAGTTTTCGGTTGTCTCACATTCCTAGTTACCTATTTGTGTGGTGTCTACAAGGCCAGTACAGGTCTAATAAGAGGCTGCAAACATATTTACTTTAATGCAGTTAACTAAAACCGCCATCCATAGAGTAGTGTTTTGTTTTTTTTTGCAGTTAATTATATAAATATGATGACCATGTCCCTATATTTATTTCTAATTTAAGTGTCTATGTCACAGAAAAATTAGATTGTAGGTTCTAAAAAAAGGTATTCTGGCTTGTATGTAATATTTGTAGCCATATTTAGGCTGCATAAATTACATGTCTAAAAACGCAGGTATTGTTTAGTGGGAGATTGATATGAATTCCTGGGAGCATGTATTCTGAAATAACTTGCACCTATTATTATTATTATTAGCGTTTATTTATAACATGCCGACATATTCATAGCACTGTACATAAGATAAGTTCAAGACAAAGATAAATACAAATAAACATAGCAAAGCAAGGACGGGCTTGTCTTTGAGCCTCGAATCCAGTGTCCATAGTGCTTTCTACAAAGCACCTCATGGGATTGAAACTCAGACTTACAACCTAAATGTATTGTGTGTGGTAAAGGAGGGAGAGAGAGGGGTGAGAGTGAGTTAGGGTGGAAGGTGATACGCTTCTTTAAAGAGATGCGTTTTTAGTGAGATTTTGAATGTGTTTTGAGGCAAGAGGACAATCTGGTGGAGCGAGGGAAGGAGTTCCAGAGAATAGAGGCAGCACGAGAAAAGTCCTGAAGGCGAGAGTGAGAGGAGGTGACAAGAGTTGTAGAAAGAAAAATGTCATTAGCAGAATAAAGAGAGCGGTTGGAGGAATATTTGGAGATTAGAGAAGATGTAAGGGGGTGCGCAATTGTTGAGGGCTTTGTAAGTTAGGGTCATGATTTTAAATGTTATTCTGGAGGCAACAGGAAGCCAGTGGAGTGATTGACAGAGAGGTGATGCCGACACTGAGCGTTGTGTATGGAAGATGAGTCTAGCAGAGGCATTCATAATGGATTGAAGTGGGGATAGTCTGGTGGTGGGTAGGCCAGCAAGAAGCGAGATAACAATAGTCAAGTCAAGAGATGACGAGAGATTGTATAAGGATTTTAGTTGTGTCTTGCGTAAGATAGTGTTGAACTCTGGAGATGTTTTTAGATGGAGATGACAAGATTTAGTTAGTGACTGTATGTGAGGGATGAAAGACAGGGCGGAGTTCAGTAGAACCCCAAGGCAACTGGCTTGGGAGGTTGTGCTAAAGATGTCATTGTTGACAGTGAGAGAGATAAGAGGAATTGACACTGTGGTAGAGGGAGGGAAGATAAGGAGTTCAGTCTTAGACATGTTGAGTGGACATCCAAGAGGATATGCTAGAGAGGCAGTTGGAGATGTGTGTTAGAAGAGAGGGGGATAGATCTGGTGCTGAGAGGTAGATCTGGGTGTCATCTGCATAGAGAGGATACTAAAGCCCAAAAGCGTATTTATAAAGGGTACCAAGTGAGGATGTGTAGATGTAGAAGAGGAGGGGGCCTAGGACTGATCCTTGGGGTATGCCAACAGACAGGGGGTAAGGAGAAGAAGAGGTGTCGGAGAAGGAGACACTGAATGATCGATTTTGTAGGTATGATGAGAACCACGAGCGGGCAGTGCCTCGAATACCGAGGGAGGGGAGGATATGGAGTAGAAGTGGATGGTCGACTGTGTCAAAGGCAGCAGAGAGATCTAGAAGAAGGAGAATATAATAGTGACTTTTTGACTTGGCAGTAAGCAGGTCACTAGTGACTTTAGTGAGAGCTGTGTCAGTGCAGTGATGGGGCCGTAATACGGATTGGAAGGTGTCAAGAAGGGAGTTAGAGGAAATAAAGCTGGAAAGGCGGTTATAGACGAGCAGCTCCAGCAGTTTGGAAGCCATGGGAAGCAGAGAGATAGGGCGGTAGTTAGATGCAATGTCAGAGTCAGATGAGGGTATTTTGAGGGTGTAATTATGACGTGTTTTAGAGCAGCTGGAAACCTGCCAGTATTTAGGGAAAGGTTGAAAATATGTGTGAGGGCTGGGATTAGTGTGGTAGAGAGAGGAGGAATGATCTGAGATGGAATAGGATCCTGAGGACAGGTAGTGAGGTGAGTGGATGATAGCAGGCTGGCGACTTCGTCCTCTGTAGCTCGGGCAAAGCAAATTCAAAATGGCTGGTGGATTGGGGGAGGGAGAAGACTGGGTTTGGTTGGTTTGTTGAGAGGGTAGAGTTAGTGAGCCACTGTGAGATGAGAGTTCATTGCGGATGTTTTTAATTTTATGAATAAAATGGTTTGCAAAGTCTTCAGCTGTGAGAGAGGAAGGGATGGTAGGAGGTGATGGGCGGAGGAGAGTATTGAAAAGTGCGAACAGACACTTGGTTAGAGGACATAGTTGATACTAGTGAAGTGTAGTAGTGTTGTCTGGCGAGGTTGAGGGCAGAGGAATAGGAGCGTAACATAAATTTGTAGTGGATGTATTGTGTTTGTGTTGTGTGCCAGGGTTGTGGAAGAGAGTTAGGGCGTCTTTGTTTGGTTATGGAGGCGAGGGTATCAAGGGTGGAAGAGAGAGTAGAGCGTTATATCTAAGTGTTAAGTTGCATGCTACTCCCAATTGTACTATGCTGTATTTTAAAAAAAATGCCCTTTTAAAAAAAAGATTTCCTTGTGTAAAAGTATGATCTGAAGTGTACCTTCCATAATCCTGCAACAGTAGCCCACTGCTTTACCATTTAGCAACTTGACAGACTGGTGTTCAACTGAACAGGACTTGTACAGAAATACTAAGTGCATGTCTTACAATGGTGGTGCAGGAGCCATTTTCTTTATACACATTTTTAGAAGGGAGGGGCTATTATTGCCGTGACAGTCGCTGTGCTGCAGGATAACACATACAATTGCTAGGTTTGAGACAACATACAACAAACTTGCAGTGTTTAATTTATGCTATTGAATTGAATGATAGAATAATATGGAGCTCCATATCCTTTTACATACGCCTTTTGCAGCGTTTCCCAAACTGTGTTGCATGGTATGCTGTGGCTACATCTTGTGCAACCAGGGTTCCACCAGAAAGATTGAGGTTGTCTCATTGGGAAGCTTTGTGGAGTTACTGGAATGGGGTTATAAGGTCTTTTGTAAGATTTTCTGCCACTTTGGAATACCATGAAGTGGTTTTGGATCATTTGAGACCAGTTTGTTACTGTAGAAACATTATGGGATTCCACAGTGGAGCCATTTTGGGGTTTAGGTGTACAGTCAATAATATTGAAGCTCAAAAAAGGACACCATGACTGAATTATCTTCTGAAAAACTTGAATTGTTGGATGCATAAATTGCATACAATCTAATCTTTTGGCACACATGTTTTGTAACACTGGATGATCTTTTGGAGGTGCAGTTCTGCCTGTACAGGTTTTTATTTCTCTATATTATGTGCATTTCTCCTTACACATCATGCTTGTCATGTTGATAATCAAGGTTTTTGTTGGCAATCAACTACTGTGAAATTAAAAACTTGTAACTTTTTTGACGGTAGGCTGAGGTAAAAAGTAGACTCATTAGCCATTTCTTAAATGCTCAGTTCTTTTTTATTAAACAATCTTCGAGTCTTCTAGCATAAATGCAGATGTTGTTAGATGTACATGCAGCAGTGTAGATAATGTTTATCAGTATGCTCATGCCAGTCTTTACGTTGGGTCTACCATTCTGAATACTCTAGGTTGTATGAGAAAAGAAAAACCAAACCCTTTTAATTGGAAGAAAGTAATCCTCTCCTCCATGTGGTTTCTTGGAGTATGTCTTGCTGCTTTTAAGATTTAAAAAAAATGACAACAAACAGTTCTTAGCTTATACTTCCATGGATCTATACACAAAGTGCAGTGAATTTTTCCTTTATTATTATGAACTATTACATTAATATAGAGAAACCACCCAAATTTCACTATTGAGTAATGTAAAATGCTAAACAAAAATGTATAAGGTAAACATTATCGTACTAGCAGGTTGCACCTTTAAAGCACCAGTGTAGTCAAAATATGCATATCATGCATTTAGAAGATCATGTTTAAAAACCAAAACCAAAAAAAAAAACATATTTGTGTACAGTGTAGACACATTACATGAAATTATTTGTGTGTCCTGTCTTAATACAGGAAACGGGGCTAGAGGCCTTGAGAATCTGTTTGGCTGCAAAAATGTTGTGTTTTTGCCACATTCTTCTGAATCTATATCAAACTAATTTGTGATTTCTTGTTTATACGCCCTCTCAAATTTCTTTCCATTCACTATAAGACAATGGTAGATCAAGCATAATCAAGTTATTTTTCATCTGTTTTGTGCAGCTTTAGGTTCAATTTTCTTAAGTTTCAATTATTTTATACACAGACTTTTGTGATATGTAAAACACACTCTCTTAAATGCATGATAGAAAGTTGTGGAACTACAGCGACCCTTTTAAAAGACTGATCCCTTAATTGAGATCCTGGAGTGTAACCTGCAAGTCTATTGTGGTATAAAGAGTTTTTGCTGAAACTACCTTGCTGCTGTTCTACTGCAGGTCCCTATGATTTTGGAGGGGTCCTGACAAACAGCAATCGTGATGTAGTGAATGGGGACGCTATGCACAAGAGGAGCCAATCTTATAAAGAAATGCACTGGTGAGAGAAGTGACCATGCATGTGTATACATGTGATGTGAGGAGGGCTTCATGTCGCTTTGGTAATGATAGTGGGAGCCTTATTCTATCCTAATGTTTGAGATTTTTTTTTTCTATTTATGCAGCCTGCATCCTGGAGATCTCTATCCCTTCACCAGGAAACCATTGTTTATCATTGTGGACTCTTCCAACAGTGTGGCTTACAAGGTAATTTCACAGCAGGAGACTATTCTCTGGTGTTTTTGGAAAATAATCTAATATTCCAATTTATTTGTAAAAAATATAAAAATGGTGCATGGTATTTTCAGTTATAGCTATTTTGTTACAAGCTAAAGGATAACTGTGGTCAATATTTTGATAATGGGCAAAATGTTTTTAGAAAATAAATAAGCACAACCCTTACAACGGTAACTGTTATGTACAGTTATTTTCTTTTCTGATCTGTTTGGATGGGTTTTCTTTCCTTAATGCGAGCAAGACCACTTACAAAATAATAATGATGACCGATACATTTCAATGCTGCATCAAAAACGGGCATACTCCACACTGATAAAAAGTCAGGACATTAGAGAAAATTGTAAAGCTTAGCCACCTTTCAGGGGGATGGCAACAGCACTTAATTGAAATAAAATAACCATAACCAGTGAGTGCAATTTTGTGGTGTGAATGTTGTATGATACCACTAAACAGCCAGTTTGAAATGCTGGCCTGTTTACATTTGGTGAGCAGGAACTAAGCTGATACTTAGATAGCAGACAAATCTGTGAAGCAATTATGATCAGATTGTCTACCTCCTGTCCTCTGAACGTAATTGCACAGACATGGAAGTCTGCCAAGGAAGCTTACATTCCTTAGACTGGACACAGATCTATGTGCTTAGCACTCATGGCTTATGTGAATGGGTTATAATTATCTTTCAATTATCACTACATAATATAATCTGCAGTTGGTGAAAGTTATAGCTTAATTCTGCCCAGGTATAGTTACGTTCCCCACACAGATGTCCTGTTCCCAATATAGCACAACCCAAATAAAATTTCTGTCAATTTACAGGCACTGCATAACCTGTCTGGCGCAAGAACAATTCTAATCCTACCTCTTAACAAATGTTTTGTGAGCAACAAATAGCAGTTAGTTTTTGATTCAACATTGAGATCATTTGGAAAGTAGTGAGACCTGAACCTGCCATTTGTACAGTTTTAATTATAGACATAATTAGCTGTGGAACAAACAGCCTCCAGTGTACCTTTGTGGTAAGTAAGATGGAAAGGCCAACTTACCATATTTTCTGCTTTTATTGAGAGAAAGTCTATTTGCATCTACTGTGATGGGCGACCATTTCTATAATATTACCAATAGCTTTAGCGGTCAAGATGTTAAATAAAATGTCACTTGAAATATGACAGATAAAGACTTGAAAGAACGCTGATAGATGATTAATAAGATTACATGATGCGTGAGCTGTTTCCTCCGTTCTATTCACCAACTTCCTGGGGATTTTTGGCATTACTCAACCTTTGTTTGATATTATACTTGTTTTTATTTTATTTTAAATTCATGGCTGTTTGTACATCAAATATCAAAGGCAAAGCAAAATAATAGTGTTTTATTTAATCTTATCCTCGTGAGTGAACAAAAGATCATTATTTTGGCCTAGATAGAGATCTTGAAGAAGTTTGCTTTTAGATCTGATAAAAACAAAAATCCTTAAAAATAATCTAACCTAAAAACATAAATTGTGCTCAATTTCTGGACTCCAAACAAAATTAATTTAAGAAATCATACTCGAGGTAAGAAACCGCAAGATAAATAATTTAAAATACATTTTTGAGAAAATCAAACACACTAACTCCATATACAAACAATCTTCTTATGTTAATATATCTCTGTTTTTAAAACTCATATTTGAGTTTGGTCTGTAAAGGTATAATTTATAACTTTATATTTGTTGTCTCATAATTTTTTAAATATTATAAGGCTTTTACCAAGTTTGTAAGTATTAATATTGTAATATTTTGTTATACCATTAAGCTAATAAATTGTTTCCTCTGATCTTGCCAATTTGATTCTGCTATGCCACATGGTTGTGTTTCTCTTTTTGATTTCCTCCTTCTGTTACAGAATTTCACCAATTTGTTTGGACAGCCTCTGGTCTGTCTACTGTCCCCCACATCATACCCCAAGGCTGTGCAAGGTATGAATAGATTTCAGCTTGTGGTATTTGGGCTCTGTGATAGATTTATTATATCCACCCAATGTCTAGTTCTTCAGAAAAAAAAGTTCAACTCATTTCCATTCTGGGTAAGAAAGCAGTTTCTTTTTTAGTGTCCCTTTCAGAGATTTGTTGCCCTGCTCCTCGCTTCTTGGCAGTGTTTTTGCTGCAGCTAATGGCTATCTGGGTAATAACTTCTGAAAATTAATATTTCAAATCCAATTTGTCAGGTCCTATCTGTGTAAGGTTCATTTCTTTTTTATACAGCTTAAAGTGAAACCGCAAAGGTTCCAAATATATATAGTATAATCTAAAACTATAGGTAATAAAGTACATTTATCAATTGAATTATATTAAGAAATGCATTTTCCTAAGTAAACTAAAATAAAAGCTTATAGTATTTCACTGTTAGCCTTTCTGATCCACCTGTAAACAAAGATTCTAAACGTTTATTAATGAGATTTATTTGCCTTAATTACTTGATTAGCCCTTGAGGCGTTGTTTTCCATGCAGTCGGTGGTACAGAAAAAGACTAAACCTGCTCAGACCAAGGTGACTGCAAGAAAGGTGCTAGACACAATGGCTCAGGAGTTCATCAAGTACTTAAAGCTATGTCAAGTAGTTCAAGTTATGTCTAACTAGCAAATTATTAGAATCTTTGTGGATAGATCTGCCAAGCGGACTGACCCCTAAATATTGCAAACTTGTGTTAATATATTGAAGTGCATTTTTTAATAAAATTACTTTATCAATTAAATGTTATTTGAAACTTCTACTGTATGCATATTATAGATTGTACAACTGTGTCTTACATAATGTAACACTGCACACTGCTATGGACCAAGTTTTCCTTCACCTATAAATATTTAACATGTATTTTAGGATGCCCTTACAAGATCCTTAAAAATACACTCTGTTTAAGGCATTGCTAACATATTTTCAATTCATTTTGCATTAGAAAAACAAAACATTGTAATTCAAATAAAATACTTAATCTTTAATTCCAATGTTAGGCTGTAACATGTAAGTTTCTGCTGCTCTACACACGGAATAAGTGGCAGTTAGAATGAGTAATAAAGTTCTATGTGCCATTAAAGTACATTTAGTCAAATCTCTTTGCAGTTTATGACTAATTGGGTGTGACATTCATAGCCTGTTTAAAACAGATTAATGTCTTATTTATAAAAGATCTTTTAAATGCACACTAGAAAATATAGGAATTCAGTCTTTCTAAAAATGACCACTTTTATAGTCTAATTTTCCTATTTTTTAAGTAATAAAGAATAATAGAATCAACTTCTCAGTTTATAGTGATTACAAAGTTAGTGTTGGTTTTATACCATCTGTGGCCAGGAGATCCTGCCATCATTTTCAAAATGTTGCGCATCCTGCAGCACCTTTCCCTGTAGTTGCCAGATTACTACACATCTTTAGTGACAGTCCAGGGGTAAAGCTGCACACTGTGCTACAACTGAAAATAATGAGCTGGTTATGGTGATCGTTGTTACAATCACAATGTCCCTTTCAGCAAATCATTTTCTGTAATGAAAGAGTCTTTGGAAAGCAATAATATCACAAATGAACACAGAGTTGTTATTGTCCGAATATATGTATACTTGGTCTGAGTAGCATGGTAATTGTAGTTGTTTCAAACCACTGTACAATCATAAAGCAGAATAGGAAATGCACAACTTTATTCATGGATGAATGAGCGCAATTCACTGTCTAGGAAATGCATTCACTATGGGATGATTTAGAGATTATGCCTCTGTCATAGGACCATAGAGGTGTATTGGTAATGAGAAGAGTCTATCCCACATGTTTGTTCAGCAAGGTTTAGTGCCATAATTGAAGGTGTAGATAGTACTATATCAGATGGTGTACCTCTCTTAGGTGGAAGTTATGGCTACATCCATAAATTACATTAACATTAAATGACAAGTTAGTACAACAGCAAATGTTTGTAGAGTTTGATTACAAGTTAGCACTACACCAGAGGGTGTGTGCTCGTGTTACTGTCACAGCAGAATATATTTTTGCTGTGGGACTTGCATTATTGAACACATGCACACCCTCTGCTATGGTAGCAGCACTTCTCAACTTACTCAGTGTGTCTGGTATGTGATTAATTTCCACAACTGCATAGGTGAGAATTCACGCAACAGCACAAGCTGTGTCTGTCTTTAGTTGATCTGCACTATTCCAATGGGGCAATCTTCCTTATTTTTATATTTAATCTTGCGTTTATTCTTCTTGCTCCTACAGATCACTGCCAGCGAGGCAGCCTTTTCACCCTCTTCTTGAATAATCCCCTTATGGCATTTCTCTTCATCTCTGGCCTATCCAGCATGCGCAGAGGACTATGGGAAAAATGTCAGGATCACCTCCGAAAAATCAATAGGGATATAGCTCAGCTGCTCACACAGTCCCGCTCCATAGGTAGGAAAAGAAAGAACAACCTGTCCTGCATAGCAGGGAGTATCATATGCTGGCATTAACATTGTTAATTCTGTTTTTCAGTTATTTTTCTCAATTAGAAATTGTTTGAAGAGGGAACACTTTAAACTTATTATGTATATTATGCAGTACAGGATCACAGCTCTGTCTCATATGTACAATATACAGTTTTGAAGAAATAGAATTGTAAATGAGCAATCTCATTATAGAAACTTAATATTAAAACTGTTTTTAATGTATTAATTATGTGATGGTATCTTGGTTCTGTTATATGATATCCCCCTGTTAGCTTTTTTGTTATTTTGGTAGGAACCATGGAAACGGAGACTTAATTTCATGGTAAGACACTGGATATCAGTTTACATTTGTATAACAGAAATAATTGCTATTAATAGTAAAAACATTAAAAACAAAGTGCCTCTGCCATTAAGTCTATTTCAATTCAACTTCAGGTCAGGAAGCCATATCTTTATGTAATAGTTATAAAATAAAGGTTTGGTTTAAATTTTCTAAATCTTTTTCCAGTTATCTATTTTAGGTGTTCAAAAGGTAATGTAAGTATTTGACTTTAGAGTCCCTTTTATATAGATATTTATCATTCTTCTCCTACTGGAGTGGTGTACAGCGTAGAACTGGCAGTGACAGGAACTCAAAGCCTGGACCAAAGAGTCTTGTCCACAGGGATTCTGGTATAGTAAGTTAATAATCAGCTGCAGACAGAAGCAGGAAACAAAAACTGCAGCAAACAGGAGCTCACACAGGACACCAGAATTACAAACATCAGGCACTTAGATTACCTTAAATATTCCAGGTGGAAGTCAGAGTAATTGCAGCCTGCTAATATTGGGTGTGCAAAACCTTTAAGAATCCTGCTCACACCCACCTGTGAACTGCAGCAGATGTTAGGAGCCAGGTAAGGGAAGCGGCAACACTCTACTCATAGGCCATAATAGGATTTAGAGAGATCTCCATTGTCTAATGGGAAATTTGTATCATAAGTGATTTATAGTGAGAATTAATGATAGTGTATGTTCAGCTCTCTGTAATAGTTGTTTTTTCTCTCCCACAGATCAGGCTTTCCTTCAGTTCTTTGGAGATGAATTTCTGCGTTTGCTTCTCACAAGATTCATATTCTGTTCAGTGACACTAAGGATGCACAAGAGTTTCAGGGTAAGGAAAATGTTATAATAAATAATATCACGTTTTTGAACAAATAATATTGCCTGCATGCAGTTTGTTCAATAAAAGCCAATATAAATGTTTATTTAAATGTTATATTGCAGCTATTTCACCTTATCTGTTTTATCCTATATTCTGTTTTTCTTGATCTGCGAGGTACAGTTTGACCACTTGGAAGACACTGTACCATGAGAGCAACATGGCCGGTTTATTCATGGTTTCTTGTCCGTTAATTACTATGGAGACGGGTCGTGTTAAAGTACATGTACAATTAAACTAAACTTTAAAAAATAAAAATAAATAGTTAAAGACAACAGCACAAATAGGAATTTGTGAATAATAAGAGGTTCAAAGGCATGTACTTAGGCCCATACAGAGGCGTAGAATCAATCATATACAGTTCATTTAAATGGGCAGCAGGTTTTGTAAAATACCTAGGAATATAGATCCCACAGAACACTGATCACTGATTGTATTCCATCAACATTCTCCCTGTATACAAAATCATTTAATTGTATGCAGGAATGGAAATCCTTACCACTGTCATAAATCACAAATCAATCTTTACAAAAAAGTTTTATTTGCGCAACTATTATATAAATTATACATATTAGAAGTAAGTTGGCTGAGAGAGCGATTTAATTATTTCCTGACCTAGATCTTAAGTATATATTGCACGCCTACTGGCAGCTGTAGTTGAGAACCCCCTTATCTACAGCGCTGTTAAAGAATGGAGATCTATTAACATAAATCTTTTATGGAGCATATGGATGTTCTCACTTCTTAACTTTCATACAGAATTTCAGAATGAATGGGCAGATCCATGTTTCCTTCAGTCGTTAAGAACAGGCCTACAATATGTAGGACAATTTTATAGAACCTTCAACGAAACCGATATATTATACCTTCCAATAACTAAGCGAAATCTGTGCACTAGATGTTAAACACATTTTCATATACCTATAATTGAGGTATTATATTAACAGTAACTTTTCATACCTAGGACCCAATTAATCAATCAATATTTTAGACAGTTGTATAAAGCAAATGCTTAGTCTGAAATTCAGTATTTTGTAATATGAAAATGTGTACTAATCCTGTTTGCACAACCTGAAAGATCCAGATATACAATGCCTAACTACATCTTTTGCCAGACTACTGAAAAATAAACTCTTAATTCCATTCCACAAAACAATTTATAAAGTTACATCTTCTCTAGCCTATAAGATTGGCATCAGTCAAATTCATCTTCAAAATGTGGAATACACAACTCATGTATTTTATGGTAGTGTCCAAAAATAAAGCAATTTTGGGCACAATTCTTGGCAACTTTCTCTCCAAAACTCTTATTAGGTATATAAAACATCTAACTCTTTGATTACCTTATTGTCGCAGCATTAAAATCATAAAGTCCAGTTTGAAAATAAGAAAAAAGCTTTAAAGGTCCACTGCAGTTCAAGAGAAAAAGATACTTGCTTGTTAAGTATATACCAAACTAAGAATATCAGCAGCTGTGTAAGCCATGGACATTCCCCAGTCCTTTTAAATGTTAACCAGCCATCTCTGCAACTCCACTAGGATGAGTTAATCTGTTATTGACATGTTGAGCCCATAACTGTCACCGAAAGTGCCTGCAATGTGACAAGTTAACTTTTCATTAACATTGGGAGCGTGAATACCATTCTCATTAATTATTAGTTCATGGTTTAAATAATAAAATAATCCTTAAAATTATTTCTTTCTTCATCTCTTGTTTTATTCTATATAAACAAATGTAATATCTTCATACTATACACTTGTTTTGTTATTGTACATCACTACAATCACAACTAAAGTATAAAAAAAAAAATGAAAACCGTAGTGGCAAAATGTCAAAAGGAGTATCTTTCTCAAAGGGCTTTCTAAAGAAAAGGAATGTAGGGTTTTCTACGAAACAAACTGTATTAAAGGATCACTGTACACTAAAAAAACTATTATTTGTTTGAAATCTTTGCGTCTAACTAAAAGCATAATTGAGCAAGAAAAGTCATACATTTAGTTTCTAATTAGAATAATACATTTTAAAATCTTTGCTTGGCCCTGTTGGAATCCACAAAACATAGGTGCAAGTTTGTGTGAGAGAGGGCGTTTACATTTCTAGAGAGAGATGACATGGTTGCATTTCCTGAAGCAAGGAGTCTTCTTCTGGGCCAATGATCGGCGAGCAGTGGGGTGTAAAATTTTATAATACCAATTAGAAAGGCTCTCTTTTTGACTCCATCCCTACCCCTCTCTCCACTGAAAAAACACACACACACTCATGATTCAGCTCTGAGGAAGTGATGTAACAAACATAAATTCCTGTGCTCATAATGTTTTATGTCCATGGCTTACATATCAGCTATTATAGTTTGTTTTGTATATAACTGACCAACAAGTGTCTCTTTTTCTATCAAACTGCAGTGGTCCTTTAAACTTTTATTGTGCTTTTAAACAATTAATTACAATTATTGAATCCTAATTAAGGCTATATAAGCTTCAGATCTCCCTACCTATTGAACGAAGCATCATGTTTGCAGTGGAGCCATCCACTGGGCTATCTAAATAATTTTATAATAAATACAGTATGTCATGAGGCTCCCTGCGTCAGTCAGGGTTTTTGGAGTATTCCCCTTGGACTTGGCCTCTAGGCTAACAGGCACTTTACTGGTGGTACAATGTTTAGTTCCGGTTATCTTCAGTGTACTAGAGATTGTTGCTTTACTATAATATATGGTGCAAAGTAAATGTTTTTTTACATATTTGTATATGTAGTTTTGCTATATTTCAAGGTATACTATGTGACCAGGGATATAGAGGTGTAATCAAGCTGTTTACAATTGTTGTCAGCTCTACTGAGGGCCTTTTAGGGCTGACTATGTAAAGTCCATTATGCAACAGCTCTAAGTTGTTCTTATATCTTGGTCTTCTGATCTAGTGACCTTAATCACAGCTGTAAACTACTGATTACATTACCATGTGATACTGTTTTAATGGCACTTTTGCTACTTTGTGTTAATGTCTAATGTTACAACTGTATTTTCCCTATAATTATACTGTGCCCTGCTCAATAAAGAAAGGCATCTTGGCTAGAAACTACGTGATAGAACCATATTCTTTTCCTGGATGCTGAGATTCCATGCCGTATTTGCTGTTGTTTGATCTGCTGAACTGCTACCCAAATTCTTCTGTCTGCTCCAGCCGGTTAGGTGTGGAAAGGAACCCTGTTCATGGGCGGAGAGTTAACCTCGTTCCTTCACAAGGCAGTGACTAGAAATTGTTTGTGTACATGGTTAGCATCTCAGGTTATTTATATTAAGAGACAAGGAACAATTTAATTCAGTGTTTCTATACCCACTATAAAGCATGTGGGAAAAAATCAGTTTAAACCAATTTGTTTATTGTGTTAAAAATGTAACAAAGCATCATAGTGATTATAAAAAAAAACTATGTAAATTGAAAATGTAAACCGTTAAATGAATATACCGATATTAATACCCAAATAGGAGTATCACAGAATGCTTAGAACAGTTAGTAGGGTACCTTCATTGGTAAAATCAACACAGGTAGGAACTGGTAATGTATGAGTGCTAATAATAAACTTATGATACAAATTCCAAAGTTCCTACCTGTAGTAAGTGCTACTGAAATTCACAAAAAGAAAAGGCAGACAAAACCAAGTGAATCCAACAGCCAAAACATGTTTTATCACTAAACATTACAAGTCATAAAAGTTGGTTTTATCCATATATGTTCTTCACCTCATACATAGTCACAATTTAAAGAAAAAACAAAGAATTCTTTAATGGGCCTGCTCTAATTTATCTTCTTTGTCCCATTTCAAATTTTAATATGTTTTTGGATTCCATTCTAATTTGACATTTTAATTTTAACGACATGAACAACTTTTAGCAACATTTAATTGCTCTAGCTATATTGGTTTCGGATATTGACACCCCAACTGTTTATCCAACAGGAAACCCGTAATTATCCAGAAACATACCCCCCTCTGCCACGTGATGAGATTGTGGAGAACATGCACCTTCAGAAAATGGTTTTGGAGTTGGCCTCAATATTGGATGTCCGGAATCTGTACATGGAGTGCATCGTGGATGAATACTGAAGAGAACCCTGTTTTACTTGAACATTTGTGCTTCTACAGCCAGAGAATCCGGAAGGTGCATTTTTTTTCTAAGGCAAACTTGTCTTAAAGAGCATTTTGCCTTTTTACTTTGTGAATTCCAAGCCTTGGTTCTAGAGTGAGTGCCTCCGAGAGAGACAGTACGGAGGAGCCAGTTGTGTGTCTGCACTTTTCCCCATTTGGTCAGTAGTGTGGCATCCGGTGCTTGTGTTTCGGCTTGCAGGGCGATGGCCCTTGCTGTCTGCGCATGATGTATTTGGTGTTTTGTCCTGGAATGATGACCCCAAGCATGGAAAATCCCTCTTGTCAGGACACAGGAATGATGTGTAATGAAGTAACACCTAGAACAATCTGTAACACAGAATACATCGATTCCTACACCCGCCATAACAAACAAGGCAGCATCTGAAAATGGGGTGCTGTGTACTGTGTTGCAGAACCGCTGCTCTTGTTATAATGCTGGACATGCCACGTAGTTGTTTGAGGTACTTCAATACTCCAGAAGTAAATAGAGGGTTTGTTGGGAGGCATCACCACTGATTGTATTTATCCTTAATGTAAGTTTGTCACACTCCTTTTGCAAGGATTTTCTTATTCATTGGGTACATGGATTGTCTGTCAATCCTTAAACTAGAAACATTAGCTCTGCAAAATGTATTGTAGGGTTTAAATTTACATGATTTTAAAAGAAAATGAAATTTTTTTAAAATAATATCATTCTCTTTTTTTAGGTCCACATGATCCACATTTTTAGTACATTCTGGAGGTCCATATTTATTTGTGCAGTAATGTCTTGTTCCTAATTCTATCAATGCAAGAGGGACAGGCAATGCATTGTAGTCCTTTCTAGGGTCAAAAAAGTTAAGCACCAAAGTATTCTGTTGATGATCTGCCCATGTTCCCCCACTTTCTAGTCCAGACAATTGTTTTCAGTTAAGAAATATGAATTAGTGTAGTGTAGGTGTGTCTGCTAAGTATCTCGCAAATTAAATAGTAATAGAAAGGATGTCCTTTAGTAAGGATCTCTTCACCAGTGAGTATTTTATAATCGACAGAGGAGGCTTGAAATTGAAATGAGGCTCCCTTGCTCTTTTACTCCAGCAGATTTCATTGGGTGGTGTGGAATTATAGTTTAATGATTAACTTACCTCAATATTTCCTTAAAGGGACACAGAACTCATCATTTGTGCTGTGCAACATAATGTGGAAATAGTCTTTTTTTCTTTTTGTTGAAATTGTTGCTGAACTTGGAGGCATTTTATTTATGGTTAATAGAATGTTTGAATCCCTCCTTTAACTCTTGTAAATACATTGCTCCCTAATGAGCATGGCTGAGTGAGGAAGTGTCTAGTGCCATTTGGGTAGTGTTTCCATTTTTCTGTGGAGCTTGAATAACCCAGATACTTCTGGCCATGGCTACAAAAGACTGCTCACCCCATACTTTTTATGTGAATGTGTAAACCCTAACAGCAGACAGGCTTAATACAACTGTTAAACAAGTTCTATTTATTTTTTGCACAAGTCACAGTCTAATGACCTTCCCCAGTCTTTTCCAAAGTACTTCAGCCATTGAATGCACAAATGCCTCCCTAATACTGCAAAATGCCCCCCCCCCCCCCCCCCCCATCTCAAGAATGCCACAAAACTTACTACAACCCAGAGTATTTTTCTTGAGAAACTGATGATCAGTCAGAATGAATGGAACTGAATAACTCACCTGTGGTCAATCAGAGAGATCCTTAATACACAAGCAGATAGAGAGAGAAACTGAAATCCTGGGCTGTTGGAACCCCTTGAGTTGCCCACTTCATATAGTTTATGCTTTACAAAGTTTGTAGCGGATCTGAGAGCTCCAACTGCTTGTCTTTGTAGCTACGTGTCTCACAGGACAGTGGTTCTTGAGCCTCTCCACAAGACCCACCCGACAGGCTGTGGTTTTAATTTACACTGAAAACAAGTGAGGCAGTTAAAAACTCTGTCCTGTTACCAATACCAATTGCCTCACCTGTGCTCACACACAGTTGATTTAAATTGTAGCCTTGCTACTGGGTCTTGAGGAGTGGGTTAGGGACCTATGTCCTAGGTGCTAATCTAACTCTGCTCCCTTAACTTAAATTACCACTGTCATTTGAGAGAATCGTCACATATTTGTGAAGTATTTACAAACTGGTATTAGCATCCACATAAGCCATGAGCATGGAAGCTTTTTTTTCCCCATAAAAATTTAGCATACTCTGCTTGTATAATAGGTGTTTTAATCTTCCTGCAACTTAAGAAGCAGTGTTAAACTGCCAGTCCTGTTGTCAATTGCCACTTTGTTATTGCAATTGTGCAACCGAACTGAATAGAGATTTTATCTGCATTTTATGCAGTTATGCTGCTGTGGAATCTACTATGTCCTGAGCTGGGCGGAGATTGTAATGAAGGTACAGAAACTTTGTATCTACATAATGGGAATGTGCCATCTACAACTGACTGTGCATGCATTAATTCAAAGGAAATGCTCATTTGTTCACAAGGGGACACCCTGTTGACAGAGACACAGTAAAAAAATGGTAGCCTACAGTGAAGAATACAGTCATTGCCAATAAAAGTAAAAAATATAAAGGCTGTGCTGGTTTTAAACTTAGAACAAATGACCACAGTAGTCCTTTTAATGGTTAAGTACTTTATTTAGTTATACTTTAAACACTGTATTCATTTAGTTTTAACATGCTAAAACAGTTTAGCCTACTATAAATGGAATTTCTACATAATATAAATATGACACAATGAAAAATGTATACGTTTGAAAACTGAATCTGACAGAGCATAATCAGGCAGCAAAAGATAATAAAACTAGTTTTTAACAATAAAAAAAATATATATTTTTGATACCTATGCTGGTTCCTATTGGTATCTGACACTTTGGATGATAGTTATGGGTGTGAGTGCGGCATTGACATATCTGGGGAGCTGTGCTTTCTTGTGCAAGTTCCCTGCTTCTGAACCAGTGATAAGGAAGGACATGTGTCAATTTCGTCAGCTCCAATTCTTTAACAAATCCTTCAGACCTCTTTCTTTGCCCCTCTACTAATAGTCTACGACACAATAGAATGCTCAATTCAAAAATAATCTTTAAAAACATTCTTATTTTCTCTAAAAAAAAAAATAAAAAAAAATCATCGCTTACACAATTGCTAGTGATGTTAGTTTGTTACGTACTTCACAAACAAGTGCTGTATTTTTTGAAATACAGTGGTTCTTTAAGTGATCCTTTAATTTGCCAGTCACAAGAAGCAGTCTGTTGGCTATGCAGCCAGCTATATCCTCATCATCTCTGCAGCAGCATGTGTAGGAGCTTCAAGTGCTATACTATCAAGAAATAAAAATGCCTAATGACAGACTCCGCTCTTGATTTATTTTAAAATATTTAAACCTTCTCAACTGATTTTCAAGTACAGCTGGTTTATTGGATTAGGTACCCTTTTAATTCTTTGCATGGTTGTGGCCATCTCAGAGTGGAGTAACATAACTTCACTTTAGGGAGTAAATGTGAGAGGGCAGAAGTTGTGCCAACCCCCATGCATTATTTTGCACAGACTGCTGACAATTCTCCCTAAATAGCTTCTTATACTCTTCAACCTAGATATTTTGTACATATGAAGCAGAATATTTGCCTGCAATACACTCTGGGATTCAAATCCAAGTTCAGCAACTCTCTCTTTTTTTTTTTTTTTTTATATGTAACATTTGAGAGAGCGTACTAATTGCTAGACCAAGCAGCTGCTTGACTCAACCAAGTTCCAGTCACTTAATTGACTGTCATTATCTAAGTGGTTGCTCATGGATAACTAACATGCATATTCTGAAGTTGGTTGTAAATCCACATATGTTATAAAAACCCAACACTGCACAGCAGTTTTGATGAGTTCAGGGTTTTGTGAAGTAAACATCCATCAGGATCTTTCTCTTCCGTAAACTAATTCCATGCCTTCTAGGCCACATTTCCTCTGCACAACACTGTATATCAGGCTGGGAAGAGTGTTTGTCTTTCATACTTTTCATGGCCAGTAGTTTTTCGCAGAGATGCTTCATTCTGACCTAGGTATATCTCTGGACAGGATATTCATGGTACATGGACAATCTATAAATTGAGAACAATGAAAAAGTTTGTGCTGTTCTGGAGAGTGTAGTGTAGGGAATTCCCTTTAAGTTTACATACATGGGTGCACTGCAAATGACCATTACTATGTTCGCAATGTAGTATCACAGATGCATTGTTTAAGCAAATCTGAGTTGACACCTTCCTTTGAGCTCTCATATTATACTGACCCTTTATATTTCTTTCTACTTGGAATACATTAATCAGCCAATAATAATTTATGGTAACCATTACCTAATTGTATATTTCCTACAGTCATGTAATCTTATTTTCTGCCAGAGTGACCTGTGAAATGGTACAACTGTACGCACATTTGTGTGGTCATCATGAGATTGAAAATTAATATATTCTGTTTTCTGAAATACCATACATAAGACTTAATTTTTTAAACAGTGCTTATAAATTAATTTATCCAAACGTTATTGCATGAAACTCTAGTGTTCCATTTTGTATGACTAATGGTTCCATATAGTACATTTTAGTAAAGGTTACACTCCGTGAAAGCTTTGTGTTGACTTTGACAAGCTCCTGGAAAGAGGATGCGCAAAGTTCTGGGTGGGCGTTATGTTTTTTATCGAGTCTTGGGAGATGCTGTGGAGAGACTACTTGGAAGGGGCTTGTGTTATTCAACAAAAAACATTTTGGAGTCCTGGGATTAAGTTAATACTTTTGGAGACCAAATAGGGTTCCATGCCTAAAACAGTTTGTGAAACATTTTTCAAACATTTAGGTATTTCTTATAATGCATCTTGCAGAAAAATATAGACGGTATTATTTTAAGCATCATATTCTGCACATATTGTGTGGGTTTAGTTTTACAAGATGTGATGTCTTTCTATTTATTCACAGGTAGAGAGAACTACAGATTTATAGGACTGTATATTGTGTAGATACAGCTTATGATTATAACCTCGAAAGGGAAAGGAATCCACTTTCAAACCTTTCCTCTTTAGCTTGTGGGAAGAATGATGACTTTGGTGGAGAATGGTTGTCTAATGCAATTGAAGCACTCCTTTCCATACCATATAGAGCCTCCTTTCCATACCATATAGAGATGGGTAGGTCCTTAATATCATACTATCTTTTATAAGTATGATATTGATAACTAGCCATGACTTCTTACAGATAGGCCGATATGTAATTTACCATTGTGTTGGATTCCTTCTCAGAGCTCTGGTTTTAGGTTGTATCCTCTGTGTGACTTACTGTTCCAACATTAAAGGAATATTTTTTTCAGATTTCAAATACAAGTAAAGAGGATGAATGAGGTGGTAAAGAGATCTATGCAAAGAATGCATTTGTGGAAGACTATGTAACTTGCAATACTGCTTCAGTTGCCTGAATTTGTACACGACTGGTGCAAGAGAAGTCAAAACTGAAACTCGATAAGCACACAAATATAACCAATGTGATCGCTGTGACCACATTTACTTCTATTTATTGTTGCTGTGATATTCTTTCCTTCATGTTCTGTAGCCACAGGAGAAGAGCTGGGATTTAGCAGAGAGAACTATTGACTAGCACAGTGTACATTGTCTATACCTTTGAGATGTTGTATAGCGGTTTAGAGAATTTAGCATAAGAATTAAAGGAAAATCATGTAAACCTTTGTAAACAAAAATAATGTGGGTGTTTTTATTACCGTGAAATTACATTTAAAGCTTAGTGTGCATTATTTTAGTACTGTTCTTTTATAAATTTTGAAAGTATGGAATATTTTCATACCATTAGCATATGCTTGTTTTTTCTTTAAAGATTCAACAAAGCCTTGACCGAAGCCTCATGATTTTATTTTGTGTGTTTTTACGTGCTGTGAAATGTATTTTGTATTTAACAGCTCAAGAAGGCCTGTGTCATGTTACAAATCAATGTCATACAGGTCTCTTGCAATAAATGGGTTTACTGACTGTCTGTCAGTAACTGTAGATAGATGTCTGTTTAATGGATCTGATGTTTTAAAGCCAAATATATTTGGATTAGTTCCGAGCGATGTGCCGTGACGGCGGCACTCTGTCAGGCATGGAATGTTTTACTTAGTGTGATACTTAGGTATGAAGTTCGTCTTTAACGTTTGTCTTTTTATTCCACGTTAAATTGGAGGTCAGATGTTTGTTTTCCAGTAGGATTTCTGTGCCATGGGAGGGACAGCACAGATTGTAAGAATTCAAAATCCTCCAGCACATTTGTAAAAGATACAGCTGGTTGTTTGGGTGGGTGATGTTAAACGTGTTCTCCCTGAAAGTGTAAAGCAGCAAAATAAGCAACAAATACCTATGTTGGCTCTTACTTGAACATATTGCTTGATGTCTGTGATTACATGTATGAACATTTCTCCTTCAGAATAAACATTTTCCATAAAATAATACTCTGTCTTCCTTTTGTAATGTTTAAGATCTCTACAGCTGTTCTTATTGCCAAGGGGAACCACTTTAATTCAGGAAAACCCAGTGAGAAGCAACCGTTGCTGTCCAGACGTTCGCTTGTGTTAGATCTGCTTCAAAATAAAAAATATCAGAGGCGCCTAATCTGTATTGTGTTGTTGCTTATGCAAATGACCCTTTAGACTTCGTCTCCCTAAGGGTGATAGGGGGCTCCAGACGTGGACTCCTTGCTCACTGTGCCTTAAGGAGTTCAGCTTCAGCCTGCTGACGAGGCCCAACTAAAGCCGAAACATACGTCTTGGGTTTGCTGTTCCTCCAGTTCAGGGCAGAATTGCCTGGTATTTTGGGGCTGGATCACTCTATTGGGTGAGACCAGACTGATATATACTACAGGATAGTTTAGGCACAAGTGGCTAAAAGAGGCTGCTCTCAGAATTTATGATCAGGTCCTTAGAACTAACCTATCAAGCTTAGTTTGTTCTCTGATTGAGTGCCCCTATTTTTGTTAGTGTTATGCTTTTTATTCAAGCAACATCTCAAGTGGGCTTAGCAGAACAAACCAGCCTATAGTGGAGATGCTGTGTGGGTTTAGTACATAACTTTTATTTAGGTTTCAAACAAAACAAAAAAGATAGAATAAACCACAAATGTCTTTAATAATGATTACATTGAGGAAATGGAAATAAAGCACAGGGGGCCCAAGTTAAGAAAAGGTACTTCTTTAAATCAGACTCAGTCATATTATTATGTTAATAGTTTGGTGATGATACAGATTCTGTCCTCTGAAATGCATACAGCTGATCTATAAACCAGTCACAGATTCACCTCCTTTCTCTTGCGTTTTGATTACCGACTCATAGTTATGAGCTGCAGTCTTTAATTACAGTCCAAATTCTATTCCTTAGAAATGTCCATGGTTGTTCTAGAGTTATGTCCCCCCCCCCCCCCATGGACATCCAAAACACCATCTGACCTATCCGAGATGATTTATTTGCATTGCACCAACATATTCTTTAAGTGCTATATGGGGTAGCACAACTTTTGGGCGAAGGACCCCTTCAACGCCATGTGCGCACCGAAATTGCCTGACAAATGCGCGCACCCACATTCACCCTCTATCCAGCTCTGCCACCCTCTAACTTTCCCCCTGTACCAGGTCTTTCTCCCCCTGTGCCCACCCCAGGTCTCTC
Organism: Discoglossus pictus; assembly: GCA_027410445.1. Taxonomy (NCBI): domain Eukaryota; kingdom Metazoa; phylum Chordata; class Amphibia; order Anura; family Alytidae; genus Discoglossus; species Discoglossus pictus. Next base: position 30,170,296 of record CM050168.1, read on the forward strand.
TCCCACTGTGCCCAACCTCTAACCCCAGGTCTCTCTCCTCCAAGTACTCACCGCCCGCCGTGCTGGCGTGTACTTGGTGGCGGCCGGGCCGGTGAGTACTTGGAGGAGAGAGATCTTAAAGAGACCTGGGCTTAGAGCGTGGGCACAGTGGGAGAGAGATCTGGAGTTGGAGGGTGGGCACAGCAGGAGAAATACCTGGTACAGGGGGAAAGTTAGAGGGTTACAGAGATGGATAGAGGGTGAACGCGCATTTCTGGGTGCGCACATGACGTAACTCATGGCTCTTTCGCCCAAAAGTTGGTGTGCCGCTATATAGGGGTAAAGTACAAGGCAAAATACAATATTATTATATTGCAAAAGTATGGAGGATCCTGCCTTTGAGCTTAAAATCTAACGTACCTAGTGCTTTTTCACAAGGCCTTTCAAAATTAAAAACGCTCAAATTTACAGTCTTTGGATCCATAAATCATGTACAAATGCAAGAATAATATATTTAAACAAAATGTATTGTCAATTTAAATCATTTTTGAACTGGCTAGCTTTGTCCAGAAAAAAAAAAAGACTATTTGTCTGTTCAGTGGGCGCTCCGTCCAGTGCACAGTGCAGTATGTTGTGTAGTTTGTACTTTAGCGCAGTGTGTTTGTGTACAGAGATTCAACAAAACACACTGGGCCTGATACCATGCATCCTGCAGATTTTCCTATTTCCATTTAACTTTTTTCTTTTGCCTCTAAATCCGGAGCTTCACCCACCACCACCTCTCTTCAGAATCTGAACTCCTATACTGTAAGTCACCAGCTCACCTATGATTTGTGTTAGTTTTATACCTGCAATATAATTGAACACCTCCATTTTACACAGCTGATACACCCATAAAATTAATAACTAAATAACCCTCTACTCTCTCTTCAATTACTTGCTAAGCTCTTGTTTCTTCCCTTTATTACTTCCTTTTTTTATTTTTTATTTATCCCTTTAAATTAGTATTTCCTTATTATTGCCTTTATTTGTAATGCGCCAACATATTCTGTAGAGCTATACAGGGGTAAGTTCAAATCAAAACAATATTACAAAATGAAGAAAGAAAAGAATAGAGGTCCCTGTCTTTGAGCTTAAAATCAAGTGTACTCAGAGCTTTCCCTAAAGCACATAAGATTGAAAACTCGCAGACTTACAATCTAAAGGGTTTAGAAGCATAATAGATGTGATGTGTAGATTAGGGCCGAAGGTGATGAGATTCTTTAAACAGATGAGTTTTAGTGAGTGTTTCAAGGATTTGAGGCAGTAAAATGGTCTAGCGGAGCGAGGCAAGGAGTTTCAAAGAATAGGGGCAGCACAAGAAAAGTCCTGAATACGGGAGTGAGAGGAGGTTAGGAGAGGATAAAAGAAGGTTGTTAGCAGAGCGGAGAGGGCGGTTGGAGGTGTTCTTAGAGATTAGAGCAGAGATATAAGAGGTGCATTACTGATTAGGGCATTGTAGGTTATGGTCATGATTTTAAATTTTATTCTGGAAGCTATGGGAAGCCAGTAGAGTGACTGAAAGAGAGGAGCTGTAGATCCAGAATGTTGAGTTTGATGGATAAGTCTAGCAGATGCGTTCATTATGGATTGGAGTGGAGAGAGATGGGTAATGGGAGGCCAGCAAATAGAGAGTTGCAGTAGTCAAGGCGAGATGTGATGAGAGAGTGGATAAGAATTTTAGTTGTGTCTTGTGTGAGATAGTGACGTATTTTGGTGATGTTTTTTTAGGTGAAAAATACAGGATTTTTTAACGATTGTATGAAAGGAGTGAAAGAGAGGGCAGGGTCCAACAGAACTCGAAGACAACGGGCCGGGGAGGTGGGAGTGATTGTGGCATTGTCAACAGTGAGAGATCTATGTGGAGTGGAAGCTGTGGTAGAGGGTGGGAAGATTAAGAGCTCAGCCTTTGACATGTTTAGTTTGAGTTGACGGGGGGACATCCAAGAAGATACTCTAGAGGCAACTCGCCACTTGTGCTAGGACAGAGGGGGATAGATCTGGTGCCGAGAGGTACATTTGAGCGTCATCTGCATATAGATGGTATTTAAAATCACAAGATTTTATTAGGGTACCAAGAAGTGTAGATGAGGAAGAGGGGGCCCAGGACAGAACCCAGGGGTACGCCAACATTAAGAGGGTGAAGCGAAGAAGAGGTGCCAGTGAAGGAGACACTAAATGTAAGTCTGCAAGTTTTCAATCTTATAAGGGGATTTGAAAAAAAAAAAAACATTTTTTCTAAATATTGGAGGTGCTTTACAAATCAAATCTAGGCATGGACTTTGGTGAGTTCCCAAGATAAAGTTCTTATATCTCCCGACTTAGTGGATGGACTCTGCTCATCTACCTGAGTCTGTGACCCAGACTGGCCAACTAAAGCAGCAGTAGTGTGGAAGAATATAGGGTGCCAGCAGGAGCTCTAATCTTCAATGTTTATACAAGATGGCCCCAAACTGGAAGTCTTATTTGCCTTTTATTACTGAAAGAATTTTGAGTTTTACAGGTAATGTATTTTGTGAAGAACACAGAAGACATTCAAGCAAACGGATTCCAGATGTGAATTGAAATCTGTGTTCGTTTGGTTCAAAGACCAATAAGTGGGTTTGATGTTGTGTTGACCTTTCATGGTATGCTACATTTAGCTCTAAATATTGACTAGAGCTATTCCCGAGGAGGACAGACTAAAGCTATTCCTGGAATAGCAGCAACTTAGAGTTTGCAAATAGCAACTGGTTTACAGCCACAAGTAAATACAGATGATTGATCCCAAAAAACATTGGCGAAAAATTAATTCGATTCAGCCACACAGCACAATATGTATGTCCTAATCCTGACATTATAATTGTAAGAAATGAATGTATAATTTCAACAAATACTATTTTCTTTTGGGCAGGTGAATAATCAGACTAACACGGTATAATTTAAATATATATTGTATATAAATCAAAATACTGTTATAAGATGTTTTAGATGAACAGATAGCAGACAATAAACATACAATATTTACAAGAAGGAACTTTTTTTTTTAAGGTTAAAATGTGGGCTATTCCCGCCGCTTTACATCAATCAGATCATCTGTTTCCAATTTCCCTAAGATGACCTACAGCCTCATTAAATTCGAAGCCCGTAGCGGCATAGGCACACCCCAAAAGGCTGCAGGCTTGAAATTCGGCTGCGTTACAGAGCTATTAAAGCGAACCATGCCGTGAGTTACGGCCTGTAGACACAAACCCGTAAACCATTCTTGGATGTGCGGCCATGAACATGATCAGTTGGTGAAATCCTTAGTTACGGGTTTAGACTGAGCCAATGGCAAATGAGATTGTCGTCATTACGTCACTGAAAAATTAAGGTTAGATTTCAAAGCATTACGGGTTTCAATCGGACCCACATTCCAGAAATAATGCAATATTAATAAATCCGTAAATATGATTTACAAGTCCATGCGAGTTCCATTATATGTATTAACACATTGATTGCCGGGATCAATATAACACAGATTACAGATTAAGTACTGTAGTGTGTGTATATTTGCATTTACAGTGCTACGGATAGGACTTTAACCCCCTTGCAGGTCCTCTCTAGTACCCGTCGGCTTTTTGGCTCCATTTGTGGGTTACGGGTTTGAACACCAGTGGACTCGTAGCAATTTAATAGCGATTTTCGAACGTAACCGTTACGGGCTTGACAGATCAAAGGATTTACGGCCACGGAGTTCAAATTTTCAACGTCCCGTAGGGTTTTTTCACCATTTTTTCATGTAATCTTCCTTTCTAAAACTTAAACAATACATCTTGCTTGGTCAGCTTTCCTAACTTCCTTCTGAAACACAGACCTTTTGTTATCTATATGGGTTCCCTGGTGATCTAGTGGTTAGGATTCACTGGTTTCACCACTGCAACCTGGGTTCGATTCCAGTCAGGGAACCAAGAGGTCACACCATCCTGAAGCCAAGCAGGTTTGGGCTTTATCAGTACTTGGATAGGAGACCACCAAGGAATACCAGAGCTGTATGCTGTGGCCCACTGGAGAAGGAACTGGTAACCCACTCCAGTATCTCTGACACGAAAACCAAGTGGATCAACATGGTGTGTTGCGGTCCATGAGGTCATGGGGAGTCGAAGACAACTGAACGACACAAAACAACAACCTCTTGTTTTACCACTGCAGTAACCAATTTCTAATACAATATATTTATATAATAACATTTATATTTATAAAGTACACTTATTAAGGCCAAAATGTTTAGGATATATCTATATAAACCACATTTTACAAAATGTATCATACATAAATGTAAATACTGAGGAGACCAAAAAAAGAAACTGCAATACTCTCCTCTTCCGATGTATTTGATGCATCCACAATCCTTGCTCATCAACTGAAATTATATAATACATATATATATATATTTCTATTTCATCTTCCCACTTAAATGTTATACATTTTTATTATAAATACATGAATTGGATGTAGAGCAGCTCACTAAATCATTGTGATATATATATATATATATATATATACACAAGATACATTCTGTGTTTAGATTTAAATTTCCCAACATTTCCGGTGCATAATGAAACTCTCTTGAAACAAGATGCACTATTAGGTAGTGATATCATCATTATGGAAGATGTGTAAACTAAGTTGTAGAAATCAATTTAGTATGTTGACAATTCTCCAGGAAAGTGTATATTCTGTGGAACTGATACTCCCGGTTTCTATCTTTTTTCTAGACCCCCTCCCCTAATAACTTCTCCAGGCAGCAGCAAGTAGCTGGCTCTGTTGTTTTTTTAACTGCGGCACGAGGAGTAGCTCCGCCGCTGTATCCTGTGATGGCATCTAGGCAGAGTGTCAGCCAAACAAGACCCAGGTTTTAAATCCAGATTAAAGTGAACTGGGATGAGGGGCTTTGAACGGCTCACTTTGAAGTGATATCAAGGGAAACATTTTAGTTATTGTTCTAATAATTATATTTCTATAGCTTTCTGTGTAATAAAAGTGCCAGCATTTGTACCTGCCATATTCCCATTGTGCAGCTAGAAACTTTCTATGAATGTGCTTTCCTCCTGCCTCACGAAGTAAATTGTCAGAAAAAAAAGGCCCCTATGCTAATCCCTGAAATATCAATTACGAGTGCCGTAGCAGCACAGTAAATCCTATCTAGCTATGTTAATCCCCATCCCTAAAACATTGCGAGAGAACTCCTGCAGGTCACTGCTACCAGGGAATTTCATGACAAAGCCATAAAGCAAGGAATAAATCTCCACTGAGTTTTGCACTGACAATAAATTACGAGTTATTCCCTGACACCCAAACCCTATGCTAATGAGACTTTACGGATCACTCGCAAATCAGGGCACTGCCGTAACTGCAAAAGCAGACAAAAGATTTACGCTCACAAGTACTTTTCAAACCTTGCTAAGACCCCCAGAAGCATTTTGAGTGACTATATAGCACAAAAAACACTACAAAATTATGACATTCAACATTATTTGACACTTAACAATCCGATATCAATATATGTGTAATTAAAAAATGTGATATGTTGGTATTGAGCCCGTTTTATGATACAAAATCCAGGGTAACAAACAACCCAGTACTCAAGGCGTTAATCCACGTCACAAAACCACGTTGCCTAGGAACAAATGCTCTGATACACTGTCTATAACTCTATCATATTTTAACACAAAATAAACACATTTTTACTGATTGAAGCTATAAATACAATTGTAAATTTTTTTTAATATCAAAATATATCACATATAATAGTTGTCGTTATTGCGAGTTGTCGTCACACAATGTTAAAAATGATGGACTTGAGCATGCGCAATAAGCGCCAAAGGCGGTGATTGCAAGCCTTTCGATGAGCTCCAAAGGTGCTCCTCGCGAGGCCCGCAAGACTTTCAAAAATGCTGGCAATAAGTGCCAAAGGCACTCATCGTGAGGCACGCAAGTCTTTCAAAATGTTAAAGGCTGTAACGGCTGTCATTTTTTTCAAGCCCGTAACTCGGAAGTTGTCGGAAGACCTCCAAAAGACGCCAATTAATTAAACAATTAACTTACAACCTCACACACAGCACGGGGGAGAGGCAGGTGCCTGTAAGTGAGGTAGCAAGCTAATTTGATGCTCAATTGGTGTTTTTGGGAGGTCTGAAATCAGTTAAGCGAGGAACAAAATGGTGGCCATAAAGCCGTAAATGGAAGAAAAAAAAGTCTCACAACGAGGCCTCATTGCGAGGCCTGCAAGACTTTGAAAAAAGGCGCGATCGGCACTCATTGCGAGGCAAGCAAGACTTGGAGAGGGAAAAGAAAGACACGGGAGGGAGAGGGTGCAAAGAGACACAGGGATGAGAGGGGGGAAAGAGACATGGGAGGGAAATAAGGGGGGGAAAAAACACAGATGTCAGAGTGTGGAAAGAGGCTCAGCGCGAGGCATGAACGTGGTGGGTTGGACGAAGTCTGCAATGAGCGCTTATTGTGGGGTTTGTGATGAGTGCCTAAGGCTATAGCAGTCTAAAGATGCAACACACCACCAGACACCTACGTATTTGCCGAAAAACACCTACGAGATTAGAAAACAAGGACGCAACCCGCGCAACCCCAAAAACATTACAAACACAACAAATACAAACAACAAACACATAAAATGGTTACTCACAGCAAGGGGGGGGCACCGAGGACCTCTGCAAATGAAGTTACACCTTCATTTAACCACAAATTGCGGAGTTTAGAGACCCGAAAATCACCTAAGCGAGAGAAAAAATGGCCGCCGAACAAAACGAAAACGAGGCTAAAGGTCCCTAAACACGCAAAACACTACCTTAAACACGCAAAACACCACCAAACAGCTAGAGATATTCTGAAAAACTCGCACGACATAGAAAACGAATATTCAGAAAAACTCGCACGACATAGAAAACGAACAACACTACATCAGCCACATTATATACACCAAACACCCGTAGCTCACTTACAATTTCATTGCTGTCATTTTTTGACGGGCAATTCGTTAGTATATATATAGTACCTTGCAACAGTATTCACCCCCCCTTGGCATTTTTCGTGTTTTGTTGCTTCACAACCTGGAATTAACATGGATTGTTTGAGGATTTGCATCATTTAATTACAGAACATGCCCACAGCTTTGAAGATGTTTTTTTTTTTTTTTTTATGGTGAAGCAAGCAACAAATAGGACAAAATAACAGAAAAATGTGCATAACTATTTACGCCCCTAAAGTCAATACTTTGTAGAGCCTCCTTTTGCGGCAATCACAGCTCCAAGTCGTTTTGGATAAGTCTCTATGAGCTTGCCACATCTTACCACTGGGATTTTTGCCCATTCCTCCTTGCATAACTGCTCCAGCTCCTCCAAGTTGGATGGTTTGCGCTTGTGAACAGCAATCTTTAAGTCTGACCACAGATTTTCTATTGGATTGAGGTCTGGGATGTGACTAGGCCATTCCAACACATTTACATGTTTCCCCTTAAACCACACAAGTGTTGCTTTAGCAGTGTGTTTGGGGTCATTGTCCTGCTGGAAAGTGAACCTCCGTCCTAGCCTCAAGACACGCACAGGACGGTACAGGTTTTTGCTCAAGAATATCCCTGTATTTAGCACCATCCATCTTTCCCTCAACTCTAACCAGTTTCCCAGTCCCGGCTGCTGAAAAACATCCCCACAGCATGGTGCTGCCACCACCATGTTTCACTGTGGGGATGGTGTTCTTTGGGTGATGTGATGTGTTGGGTTTGCGCCAGACATAGCGTTTTCCTTGATGGCCGAAAAGTTCAATTTTAGTCTCATCAGAACAGAGCACCTTCCTCCATACATTTTGGGAGTCTCCCACATGCCTTTTTGCAAACTCAAAACGTGCCATTTTGTTTTTGGCTTTCTTCTGGCCACTGCCATAAAGCCCAACTCTATGGAGCGTACGGCTTGTTGTCGTCCTATGTACAGATACTCCAGTCTCTGCTGTGGAACTCTGCATCTTCTTTAGGGTTACCTTAGGTCTCTGTGCTGCCTCTTTGTTTAAAGCCCTCCTTGCCCGGTCCGTGAGTTTTGGTGGGCGGCCGCCTCTGGGCGGTTTGCTGTTGTGCCATGTTCTTTCCATTTGGTTATGATAGATTTAATGGTGCTCCTGGGGATCATCAAAGATTTGGATATTTTTTTATAACCTAACCCTGACTTGTACTTCTCAACAACATTGTCCCTTACTTGTTTGGGGAGTTCCTTGGTCTTCATGGCAGTGTTTGGTTAGTGGTGCCTCTTGCTTAGGTTTTGCAGCCTCTGGGGCATTTAAAAAAAGGTGTGTGTATGCAATGACAGATGATGTGACACTTGGATTGCACACAGGTGGACATCATTTCACTAATTATGTGACTTCTGATGGTAATTGGTTGCACCAGAGCTTTTTATGGGCTTCATAACAAAGGGGGTGAATACATACGCCCATGCCAATTTTCAGTTTTCTATTTCTAAAAAATAGTTTTATGTTTATATTTTTCTCATTTCACTTCATCAAGTTAGACTATTGTGTTCTGATCCATCACATAAAATTCAGATTAACAACACATTGAATTTAAGGCTGTAATGTAACAAAATAGGTAAAAAGTCAAGGGGGGTGAATACTTTTGCAAGGTGTATATATATATATATATATATTATTATTATTATTATTATTATCTTTATTTATATTGCGCCAACATATTCCGTAGCGCTGTACAGGGGTTTAGTACATGGCAAAAAACAAACTTAACACCTTATAAAGAATGGAGGGCCCTGTTTTTGAGCATATAATCAATTGTTTCCAAGACACGGAGACACAATTGAAAACTCGCAAACTTATATATATATATATATATATATATATATATATATATATATATATATACTAGCGACTTTTAAGGCTGGCTATGCTGTCTACTTTGTTGCTTTGCAATGATCACCTTCGGCACTCATTGTGAGCCTCTCCCCCCGTGTAGTTTACGGGCCTTGCGCTAAGCGCCTTTGGCGCTCAACGCAAGGCCTACAACAAGTGCTCATTGCAGATGTCGTGCCAACCGACACGACGCACTGAGCTGAGCGCCTTTGGCTCTCATCGTGAAGTCTTGCGTGCCTGGCGTTGTTCGGCTAAGTGTTACTGGCTTCGGCCTCATTTTGATCTTGTTCGATAACATTTTAAAAAAATGCGGCTGCCATTTTTTTCCTTGCTTACCCGATTTTCTTTCTCCTAAAAACGACAATTAGGGCTCAAATTAGCTTTCAACCTCACTCACAGGCTCCCTCGCTGTCCCCCTGAGTGTGTGAGGTTTTTCATTCATTTTGTACATTTTTGTTCGTTTTTGGGCGGTCTTGCGAGTTATGGGCTCAGGTTAAGTGTTACAGGATTCGGCTATGGGCGTCTTTAATCCATCCTCCATCGGTGGAGCGTAATGGGGCAAATTATATCTCTGACGTGACAGAGGACCCTTAGAGGGACCCTAAATAGGCACTATTGTGAGAGCTGCAATGAGCGCCTTTGGCACTCATTACAGCAAAGTGCTGCGAGCCTCTTGAGGCTATATTCAATCTGTTTTAAAGTCCTTGGGCACTCTATGCAGCCTAAAGTCCTACGTGCCTCGCGATGAGCGCCTGCGGCGTTCATCACGAGCCCTGCAACGAGCACCTTTGGCGATCATTGCTGCCTAGGTCCTACGGGCCTCTCAATGAGTACCTGCAATGAGCACATTCGGCACTCCTTGCAGGCCAGCCTTGCTCCGCAATTTTTAACATGGTGTGACCGACAATTACCACAACTATATATGTGATATATACATATATATATATATATATATATATATATATATATATATACACACATATACACATATATACTAGGAACTTGCCCGGGATTAAAATTGTAAGGCTGGCAATGCTGTTTGCGTAAGGCTTTTGCGCTCCCCCATGACCTTCAAGTTTCCTGCTTTGCACTGATCACCTTCGAGGGCTCATCGCGAGTCCCACTCTGAGCGCTTTTGGCGCTCCTTGCAAGTATTTCGCTTTCGCTGTCCTCATTGTGAGCCTTTGCTCCCGCCTACTGTGTTTCGTTAACCTGCAAGTTTTGTGCTTGGGAATGCCATGTGTCTCTTTCCACCATCTCCCCCCTGTCCCTTCCCTGTGTGTTTCTCCTCTGTGTCGGCTGAATGCTTGCGCGTTACGCGCTGAGGGCCATGTTTTTTTTTCAAAGACCCGCGTGCCTGGCATTGTTGGTGTAAGCGTTACTGTCTTTGCCGTCGTGTATTTTTTAAGCCCCGCGTGCCTGGCTTTGCTCGTCCTCGTTTTTGGATTGATGAAAATCCCCAAATATGGCTCAAAATCGCTTGCAACCTCACTCTCAGGCTTCCTGGCTCTTCCCCTGTGCTGTTTGTGAGTGTGTTACTATATTTGTTAAATTATTATTTCTTTTTTTTCAGAATTATGCGCTTGGCTCTCAGTTGCGACCCTCACAATGCAGCCTAAGTACTGCGCCGCTACTTCGCCTCACTTTGAGAGGCTCATATGTGTGACGACGCCGCTGGCTGCAATAAGTGCATTCGGCGCTCATTGCAGCCTATGTGCTGCACGGCTGCTTTGCCTCGCTTCACATGGCTCTCATGTGTGACGGCGCCACTGGCTTGCCTTCGGCATTCATTGCAGCCTAATTGCTGCAAGGCTCCCGTGTGTGACGGCGCTGATGGCTTGCCCCGCTTCACGAGGCTCTTGCAAAGCGAGGTCGCAACCGTGTTGCCAACATCGCAAACATCACCAACATTGCAAGATCCACAACTATATATATATATATATCACATATATAGTTGTGAGCATGCAAGTTGTTGCTAACGCTTGCGGGCTCGCATAGCGAGCCCGCGGCTCTCGCAAGGCGAGGGCACTGGGCAAGGGCCTCAGTTGCTGGCATGGTACAGAAGGTGGCCTCAGGATATCAGGAACACCATATAATCCCTTAGAATTAGGATTAATACACAGAATTAAACTTACACCTTGTCTATGTAAGTTCAGATACCACTGTATATCTTTATTAATGGGCATATTTTATACAATTTCTGGCACACAGGCTGTCCAATCAGTAAGCCCCATTCCTAAATAATAGGCTGCCCTTTGTTTACTGGGAAAACCCTGTACCTCTGATGAAATCAGATCTTTTAATCTCATCCGGGTGATTATATTAATTTAGAACAATTGTTCTAACCACTCAGACTATCTGCTCAAGGCCCCATGTGAGGCAGGGGGAGTCGTCACCAGATAACAACACTGTACATAATAGGCTGTTTCCGCTTGCTGGGAAACCCTGCAAAAGGATTATCTATTAGACACGGTCTTGGGTGTTGGCTGATGTAATAGCCTGCATAATAGCTAATATGTTATGCAGAGCATAAACCAAGATACATACAGTATAACAGTGTAATCATATTTTAACCATAAGCAATAACAAAATACAAAACTTTAACCATAAACAGGATAATTTATTCCTAGCCCATGTCCAAGCCATAGTCCAATACAGTCCAGTCAGGCCCTGGTCATGACAAAGCAATAGAGCGTCCATGTATTGGTGTGCCCACTGCAGCCTATGCAGTTACAGACCGCAGCCGGAATCAAGATAGCGTTAGAAGCCAAGAACGATCAAGACTAAGAACCAAAGAATAGATTATATATAGCATATGATAGCTAATCGGAGTTGCAATTAAGAGAATCATTCAGGTTCAAACCTAGATGTCAAATAGGAATGCACACAAAACAATGTATTATTCATCATACTAATAGCATATATCTTTCTTTTCTCTCTTTCAGCATCAAGAAGATCTGGGTCCAGTGGTGAGCCAGAGGCGGGGCATCGGCTCCATCAGAGCAGGAAGTGGAGGAGCAAGCCCCCGCCCAGCAGGAACCAGTCCAAGGGGAGGAGGAGAGAATAGGAACCAAGGACACTGGTTTGGAGGAGGAGGATGTAATATGGCTAATGGGGTCACCATCAGAACCACCGTCCACAACACCAGGATTCGACTCCACTATCCCCCTCCTCCAGAGACTGAGCATATCACCAGGGCCCTCCCACTGGAGGGACCATTCCAGCCAGCCACCACCTCCTCTCCCCACAGCAGTGTGCTGGACTGGCCGCCACCACCACCACCGGGCCCATCAAAATCACCGCCCATAATGCAGTTGGCTCCAGCCAGGCCACAAACCCTCCCCACTTGTACACCACCACCGCCACCTCCTCACCAGGCCACACCCCAGGGGTCTCCATCCCCATCATCAGGCCAGGCAGAGCAGACGGAGAGGCTGGCCCTCATGCAACAACAGGTGGAGTGTCTTCGGGAGATCCAGGCCAGCATCTCCGCCAATTATGAGGAGATCATGCACAGCATGGCTAGGTGCAATAGGGAGGAGAGGAGGCACCACCTAATGACAGAATCCTACCTGGCTGGGCTGCTCAGGATTAGGATGGACCAGAGTGCTTTCCAGGGGGTGACTGCTGACGCTATGTGACGCGCTCTGGTACTCAGCCCCGCCTCCTCCACCCTGGCGGTATCCACCGGCCACCCTCAGCCCGGCCCCTTCTGTTATCCCACCATCCCTCCACCACCGCCAATGCAGGTGCCACTGCCTTCCCTCCTCCCACCACCCCCACCAGGGAGACAGAAGCCGGCCACGGGGGATTGGAGCCCTGTGTCTAGGCGGAGGATCACCAATGGGCTGCGCAGATGTTTGTGCCTTCTCAACAGCGCTCCTCAGTTGACCGAATCTAGCCTGGCTACAGAGTCTTGGATCTTGGCATATGTAATGATGATATTTTGTATGCAGATGGCTACCTCCCATCACATGGTCCATGATCCTCTTCTCTGTGGATACGTAGGGTTCTGTTTAACATTTCACCAATTGATGGTCACTGGGGAATGCTGTTGAGAAGAGATGCTGCAGTCCCTACATTTTTAAGGCCTTATTTTGTAGGTGTTAGGTTTTTGTTATGTTTTGTTTTAGGTACAATTCAGGTCCATGAAGGCATCTTCTGCATCTGCAAGCATTGTTAAGGAAATGTATGAGGTGTAAGATTTTCACAGTGCCTCTCAGGTAGACATTCCTTCAATGACAGCCCCCCCTCCCAACTCCCCCCCTTAACATGTAGCTCCCACAATCTTAAAGCTAATGTATAGTCAGATATCTAAGACATGCTTGTAAGGTGAAATGTAGACTAATACCGTTATGGCAGTGGACTTGCAAAGTCTCACAATGACATGTTAATGACAGCCAGCATTAATATATGCGCTAGTGAAGCATGTGATCCTGACCTCAATATGCTGACCTTTGTGTCCTCTCCGTATTAATGGGTATTTTCCCCTATTGCTCATATCATGAATATTCTTTAAAATGTGCTAACAGCTGTATAGCTGATGAGTGTGATATCAATGTTGATGAACAATATCATATGGAGATGGTGATAGTACACCTTCACCACGGACGCTGGTCACAGCTAAGAATTTATTGTGAGATGACACATCATTATTAATGGTCATGAGTTATCCTGAGAACTAGTTAATAGTTAGTAATGCTTGCAGATGGTAATCGGGTGAGTTCGTATATTGGTACAGTTACAGTATTTAGCACTGTACTGTTTTTGTACTGTAGGTTTTTTTATCCTCCTCTGCCTTTTTTTAGTTGACCACTTTTTTCAGATTTTTGTTTTGGGAACACACTATATGTGTGAAACTGGATTGGATTACACAGTCCAGAGGTTGAATCATCTGTTTCATTGAGCAGATCTAGACAAGTTGTAAGTGCTATGCATATTAATGGTTTCTCCCATTTAATTGCTGTGATTTTTGATAATCCTTTTTTTCATCAGATTCCGCTTGCTGTGATGTAGTGACCACATGTGACCCTGGTAGGTGCTACGCTTTACCTGGAAAGTCCCACTCCATTGCTGGTGGCCATGTGCCAGGATGTATAGCCATTCCCATTTGGTGACTTCCCATTACGTTTTGCTATTTATCGATGTGGTGTATGTTCGACCTGGTCCCCCTATGGATTGCTAACTGGTGGTGGTGACGGGGCTTGTGTGAATGAAGCTGTAAGCTAAACCATGTAGGGCCACTGTAGGTGGGCAGGTCATAGCATAGTCGTCAGACAAATCACAGTACACTAGAGAAGGAACTGTCAACACACTCCAGTATCTTTGGCATGCAAACCTTGTGGATACACACAGACATTAGTAAGTGTGCTGCAGTCCATAGGGTCTCAGAGAGTCGGACACAACTGAGGGACTGAACAAACATATGTGAAATGTTACCCTGGTACTTCCTATATGCCATGTGGCAGTGTAATTTGGCCACTATTTGTTGTCCCAATGTAGATGTGCGAGATGTATATAAGATGATCCTTGTACTTTTAGGGTCCACGTTAGAGCCTCTGTAAGTGAGAATGGGTTAATATGTCAGCCATTTGCATGTATTTGCGTTGCAATTTAATGAGGTAGTGTGTCTTTAGTAGCTTTCAGCATGTTGCAGCATGGCTTTTCATATTGACATATGCCTGACCATTACAACCTATGAGGAAAATAAAATGTTATTCTTTGCAATATTTGATAGTTGGGACTTGTGCATGTAATTGTAATGCCTTCCATTGCTTTCCCCATATTTTAAGGTGCATTGGTGTTTTATATTGTAATTTGCAGTGTTACAAACTAGTCTGTAAACCTTTTGCAGGGCCTATTTGGAGCCCATAAGCTTTGGGCGGGCATTTGGAGTTTACGTGCTTGAGTGCGGGTGCAGTGTTGATCGATTTTTGCAATTGACTAGCGATTTGCGATTTTAGCGATCGGATGTCTTGTGGCCTTCAAAGATCAAAGGCTTCAGGAGGCTGTAAGTTACGGGTTTAACAATCTACGTTTTTTCAAGGCCGTAATGCGTAACCCATTTGGAGCCCGCAAAAAGATGCCAATTGAAAAGCAAAATAATTTGCGGCCTCCGTTACGGGTTACCAGATCGAGCGAAAGCTCAATTGAATGAGGCCCAAGTTGTGCAGTGTCTCATTGTAGCCAATCAATGGTAACATGCTGCTTGAAAGACATCACTCACACTTTACAGTCTGGGTATTCATAAGCTGCATGAGCAACAGAGGGTACACCAAAACAGGTAAAAATTGTATGTTTTTTGCAGAAAATACAGAGCTTATAAGCATTTCTGCATAAAATATAGTAAATAAAAGCAAATGGATATATAGGTTTAATATATTCCTTATGAAATCCAGAAACTTTATATATGCCTTTAACATGTAAATGTATAAAAAAGTTAATAAAGGCTGCATTTGTGTGTTTTTCTGCTGATCATGAAGCATATCTCTTTCATAGAGCATATTTTAAAGGGGTGTGGAACATAATTTTTTCATACATAAAAATGTATTTTGCATGAAAGAAATACTAAGAAAACCTGTTTAAGCTTTTGAAACTAACCATGCTCAGGGCATACTGTTTTATGTAGATCTCATTGGTAGATAAGTATAGTGGGGGGGGGAAATTATTTGATCCCCTGCTGATTTTGAATGTTTGTCCACTGACAAGGAAATGATCAGTCTATAATTTTAATGGTAGGTGTATTTTAACAGTGAGAGACAGAATAACAACAACAAAAAAAACAAGAAAAATGCATGCCAAAAAAGTTATAAATTGATTTGCAGGTCAATGAGGGAAATAAGTATTTGACCCCTTCGACTTAGTACTTGGTGGAAAAAACCCTGTTGGCAATCACAGAGGTCAGACGTTTCTTGTAGTTGGCCACCAGGTTTGCACACATCTCAGGAGGGATTTTGTCCAACTCCTCTTTGTAGATCCTCTCCAAGTCATTAAGGTTTCGAGGCTGATGTTTGGCAACTCCAACCTTCAGCTTCCTCCACGGATTTTCTATGGGATTAAGGTCTGGAGACTGGCTAGGCCACTCCAGGACCTTAATGTGCTTCTTCTTGAGCCACTCTTTTGTTGCCTTAGCTGTGTGTTTTGGGTCATTGTCATGCTGGAATACGCATCCACGACCCATTTTCAATATCCTGACTGAGGGGAGGAGGATCTCACCCAAGATTTGACGGTACATGGCCCCATCCATCTTCCCTTTGATGCGGTGCAGTTGTCCTGTCCCCTTAGCAGAAAAACACCCCCAAAGCATAATGTTTCCACCTCCATGTTTGATGGTGGGGATGGTGTTCTTGGGGTTATAGGCAACATTCCTCCTCCTCCAAACACGGCGAGTTGAGTTAATACCAAAGAGCTTGATTTTGGTCTCATCTGACCACAACACTTTCACCCAGTTCTCCTCTGAATCATTCAGATGTTCGTTGGCAAGCTTCAGACGGGCCTGTACATGTGCTTTCTTGAGCAGGGGGACCTTGCAGGCACTGCAGGATTTCAGTCCTTCACAACGTAGTGTGTTACCAATTGTTTTCTTGGTGACTATGTTCCCAGCTGCCTTGAGATCATTAACAAGATCATCCCATGTAGTTCTGGGCTGATTCCTCACCGTTCTCATGATTATTATTATTATTATTACTTTTATTTGTAACGCGCCAACATATTCCGTAGCGCTATACAGAGGAAATGAACAAGGAAAAATATACATTTTAACAAACTGCAAAAAGTGGAGGGCCCTGTTTTGAGCTTAGAATCTTTGTAGAAAGTGCTCATTGAAACTCCACGAGGTGAGATTTTGCATGGAGCATCAGACAGAGGGAGACTGACAGTTATTTTGTGTTTCTTCCATTTGCGAATAATCGCACCAACTGTTGTCACCTTCTCACCAAGCTGCTTGGCGATGGTCTTGTAGCCCATTCCAGCCTTGTGTAGGTCTACAATCTTGTCCCTGACATCCTTGGACAGCTCTTTGGTCTTGGCCATGGTGGAGAGTTTAGAATCTGATTGATTTCTTTTGTGGACAGGTGTCTTTTATACAGGTAACGAGCTGAGAGTAGGAGCACTCCCTTTAAGAGAGTGCCCCTAATCTCAGCTCGTAACCTGTATAAAAGACACCCTGGAGCCAGAAATATTGATGATTGATAGGAGATCAAATACTTATTTCCCTCACTGACCTGCAAATCAATTTATAACTTTTTTGACATGGTTTTTTTTGTGTTATTTTGTGTCTTTGTTAAAATACACCGATCATTAAAATTATAGACTGATCATTTCTTTGTCAGTGGACAAACGTTCAAAATCAGCAAGGGATCAAATACTTTCCCCCCCCACTGTATAACTCAATACAGTTTTATTACGGCTTATTGGCTGACAAGATCAAGTCCTCAGAGCATTTAAACATTTGAATCAGTTTATAGTACCGTCTTTCAGATGCAAAAAAGAAAAACACATCCTTTCAAGTCCTTGAAAATGGGACTACATTATCCCAATAAAGGTATATAGAAGTTTCCTGGATTATGAATTATGAATTTATGCAAATATTTTTTTTTTGCTTGAAAAGATCCCAAAATGAATATTAATAAACTTTAAACCTAAAGTTTGCAACTTTCTTCAGGTTTCTGGCAGTTGTCTTTTTTAGAAAGAATGCTCCTGAAAATCTAATGTGCAATGTAACCCCTCCCCATGCAGTTTCTCTATACATGTAGAGGTGAGTAAAAAGCCAACACTGTATCCACGTAGTTGTGTGTATTATTATGGGCTGAATAACACACCTGGCACATCTTGTGTCTGGTTGTTCTCATCCATAAGGTTTTCATGGCAAAGATACCGAAAGGAGTTGCCAGTTCCTTCTCCAGTGGACCAGGATTTCTCTGATCTCTCTGCTATGACCTGGCCATCTGGGGTTACCCTACATGTTGTAGCTCACAGTTTCATTGAGGTACACGAGCCCCTTCACCTCGACAAGTCAGCAATCCAGAAGGGGGTCTCAGTGGTTAATTATAAAATAATGATATACCATTATCCCATTTTAAAGTAGCAGTTCCTCTTTACTCCAGGCTGCTGGCAATAGCTAAGGGGGCCCTACCCTATTGTGCACCCCAGTTGCACTGGCAGTAGCATATCCACTGCACTTTACACAGCAAAAGGTGGGAGAGGGGTAGAGGTGGATTATTTGGTAACAGAGGTATAAATAATGAGGTTACATGTATTATCGTGAAAGAGAGTGTGATTTGCTGCTTGTGAAAAGATAAAATGAACTGTATAGTTTAAGAGGATCATGCATTTCCACCAAAGAATAGGCAGGGGCCACATGAGGCCCTGGGGCCACCTCTTGTGCACTGCTCATGTACATACAATAACCACACACAACATTTAAGCATGCTATTAACTATCAGCATGTAGGACTGTACACAAAGAAGGGGATGGCAAAGGCGGAATGGATAGATGAGGTCCTTAAAGCTACGAACATGAGCTTGATGAGCAGTGACTGACAATGTGCCTGGCATGATGCGGTCCATAAGGTCACATAGAGTTGAACACGACTGAACGACTAAACAACAACAATGTATGGCTATATCACCAAGTTGAAAGGTTTTCCACTTGTAAAATGCGGCCTCTTGAGTTCCTATGTTATTTAGTAGAGTATCAGATTTCACCAGATAGTTTGATGCCAGATTTTCAGGATAGGACATGGAGATCCCTTTTTGCCTTATTTTATTAAATCTGCTTAGAGTTGAATATCCTCAAAATGTGGCCTGGCTCTGATCCTCAGGAACTGGACATGCCTACAGTGTGATAGCATTTTAAAACCTGCAAAAATGCTCCAAAGGATATTGTAGACACGAAATTACTTATAACATAAAGTCCTTGCCACCACTCACTGCCCTTTCCCAGTACACAAAGCGCATGCGCAGAGCAAACAGGCAGCTGTTCTATCTGACATTTGGTCTCAACCAATCAGTAACTTGTTCCCAGCCTCTTCTGTTCCGCCCCGCCCTCTTCCACGCTAGCCAATCACAAGATACTTCACCTGACCTGGCGCTGGGATGACGTCATCAGCCACATCTACCGGACAGCGACGTTTACCGGAAAACAGCTGAAGAGGTACCGGGGGACTAGGAAATGGAGATGAGAAAAAAGGGGAAACTGAGAAAGAGACAGAGGGAAGTAAGGAGAAGACACACAGCTGGGACCTATCTGGGAGTGAGCTGAGTTATACAGAGTGCAGGGCTGCACTGAGAGGGAGAGAACCCTGTAATGTGGATATATACTAAGAGTTATATTGTATGGTAGGCCAGGGCTGCCTGTTATGGGATCTAAGAGTGTATAACTTACACTAAAGATGGATGTGACTTTATACGAACCCCAGAGGGTTACAGTGAGAGTATAGTGACAGAGAGCCCTGCACTGTGTATATATCATAAGAGTTATATAGTATGGTAGGCCAGGGCTGTCTGTTATAGGAACTACGAGTGTATAACTCACACTAAAGATGGATGTGACTTTATACCAACCCCAGAGAGTTACAGTGAATGTATAACCCACCCACAGATGTATTGTGTACATATAACCCATCCTATATAGGGACAGAGAGCCCTGCACTGTGTATATATCATAAGGGTTATATTGTATGGTAGGCCATGGGTGCCTGTTATGGGAACTAAGAGTGTATAACTTACACTAAAGATGGATGTGACTTTATACCAACCCCAGAGAGTTACAGTGAATGTATAACCCACCCACAGATGTATTGTGTACATATAACCCATCCTATATAGGGGCAGTGAGCCCTGCACTGTGTATATATCATAAGAGTTATATTGTAGGGTAGGCCAGGGCTGTCTGTTATAGGAACTGCGAGGGTATAACTCCCAATAAAGATGGATGGGACTTTATACCAACCCCAGAGAGTTACAGTGAATGTATAACCCACCCACAGATGTATTGTGTACATATAACCCATCCTATATAGGGACAGTGAGCCCTGCACTGTGTATATATCATGGGAGTTCTATTTTAGGGTAGGCCAGGGCTGTCTGTTATAGGAACTGTGTGTGTATAACTCCCCATAAAGATGGATGGGACTTTATACCAACCCCAGAGAGTTACAGTGAATGTATAACCAACTCACAGATGTACTGTGGACATATAACCCATCATATGTAGGGATAGAGAGCTCTGCACTGTGTATATACCATAAGAGTTATATAGTATGGTAGGCCAGGGCTGTCTGCTATAGGAACTAGGAGTGTATAACTCCCCATGAAGATGGATGGGACTTTATACGCACCCCAGAGAGTATAACCAACCCACAGATGTACTGTGTACATATAACCCATCCTTTATAGGGACAGTGAGCCCTGCACTGTGTATATATCATGTGAGTTCTATTGTTGGGTAGGCCAGGGCTGTCTGTTATAGGAACTGTGAGGGTATTACTCTCCCTAAGCATGGATGGGACTTTATACCCACCCCAGAGAGTATAACCCACACACCAAGGTACTGTGTACATATAACCTATCCTATATAGGGACAGATCGAGCCATGCACTGTGTATGTCATAAGACTTATACTGCAGGGTAGGCTAGGTGTTATAGGAACTATGAGGGTATAACTCACACTATAGCGACCTGTGACTTTATACCCATCCCAGACTGTTACAGTGAGAGTTTAACCCACCCTCAGATGTACTGTGGACATATAAACCACCCCATAGGGGGACTGTGACTTAATAATCCATCCCACATGGATGATGTGAGAGTTTATCCCACCCCGTAGGGATACAGTGGGTCTATAATCAACCTCATAGGAAAACTATTCCTATAGCACACCATAGACTGTAAGTCTATAACCAACCTGACAGGGTTTTTGTGAGTGTAAAACAAACCCCATAGGGACTGTGAGTTTATATCCAACCCCATAGAGGAACAGTGAGCCTATAACCCATCCCGCAGAGGGACGGATGCTATAACCTACGCCACAGAGTAAAGGTGAGAGCACAACAAACTCTACAGGATTCCTGTAGTCATCAACCTCATAGCATCTATGATTCTATAACCCACTCCTCTGATGGCCGTGGGGCCTTTAACCCCCACAGGGGAGCAGATCAGATAACGCATCTCTCCCACTTACATCCAATGCTGACCGGTTGGCTTACCTCCACCTTGTTACTCCCCCTCATACACTTGCTGAGCAGGTTGCTCTTCCTACACGCACATTCACTCACCACCTGTAATGTAAACTCCCAGTTACTAGCTGACCTCGTGACATTATTCCCATTCATTGCTCTAGCCTTCAAGTCATCCTGTCAATCATACCCTGACCTGGCAACTCTGCCTCCCAGAATCTTCTAGTTCCCCCACCCCACCTATACCAATACAGTTACTTCTCCCCCATCATTTGTTGACTAAGTAGTCACCTGCAGCCTTATTAAATTGCAATGTGGCCAATTAAATAGGGCTCTATATAATCACACAGCATATTTTTTTACAGAAGTTTTTAGTTAGTGAAGACCTTGCTTTTGGATAGAAGTTCACTAACTAAAAACTTCTGTAAAAAAATATGCTGTGTGCTTATATAGAGCCCTTTTTAACTGGCCAAATTGCAATTTAATAAGGCTGCTGGTAAGTGCACCCCCACCCCACTTATTTGATAGCTGTAAATATTTATCTATTATTAGATTAGCAATCGAAAGCCAATATTATACCATGGTACACTGCCTAAAATAAATGTTTCAAATTATGCAGCCCACTTGCAAAACTTGTGTGACATAGTGGCTACTAAAACACCTCTGTAAAGAAACAGATATACCGGAAAATATAGGTCCTCAGAATGGAAATATAGCAAAAAAGGAACCTCTCCTACAGTCTTTTACACATATACAGGAATCTGAATATGAACTTGATTCTGAACATCCATTTCCCTTACTGAGCTGCTGGACTGTTAACGTATTTATAGTTCTTCACTTATAGGGTTAATACATGGCTTATGTGCCAGTGTAGCTTAGTGCAAACGTTGTTGAGGTGTTACAGTTGTGTAACCATATGTAAATGATGCTGGCTGTGACTGTTTTTCCCCTCTTATGTTTATTATTTACGTGTACCTATATATTTTTGGATAGATATGCTTATAGGGTCCGATAGTGTGACAGGGAGTGAATGGGACATCCCTCATGCTTTATTGTTGTTTTTCTAATCCTCAGTATGTGGGCATATTCCTGACCCAAACTTATTCCTTTTCTGTTTCCTTATCTCAGACTTGGTCTATGCCCTCACATACCTGACCTATCAGGACATAGTTTATGATGCCTATCTGCGTCACACTTTGTTTAACATTTTTCTGCTAGCTGGCCCCTAATTATTACATATACATAAAATCTGTATAAAATACACAACACGCATGATTCAGGTATCACGCAGGTTATTTATAGGAGCCAGTGAGAGATTCCTTTCTAGAAAATATTAAGGGATCAGAACCAGACATTTTAATATGTATACTTAATATGTTTGCTTCCAGCTGTCATGAGGACACGTATGTTTGGTTTCTGCTGCGTGTGATTCTCACTCTGAGTTGTGAAATCCTAACAGCTGATCTGACTACAATGACAATGTGGTCAATGGAAAGTCCCGCCCCCTCATCCTATTGATTGCCTCGTTTTAATTGGCTGAAATTAATGTTGTTGTGATTTAACCATTTCATGTAGGTTGTAATCAATTCATATTACTCATTTGTTTGTGAATACACAGTGATATCCTTGAATTAATTTGTATTATTATTATTATTATTATTATCATCATACCAGAAATGTTGTGAGAATGACCTTATAATGTTGTATTTATTCATAAATGATACTAAGTGTAGATAGAGATGTTGCAGTAGTCTAATGTATTAAAATTGCTCATCATGGTTCCCAATTATGGTATAATGAAAACTGGGCATTAATATATTCCAAACCAATCGAATATTATTAAAATTGTATTTTCCTACAGTAAACTAAAATTAAAGTTTGCCATTTTGAACTGCTTTTATGAAGCACCCGCAAACTGCAATGTATATCTTATGTTAATGAGAGGTCATTGACTACGGATTAGCACATGAGGCACTAGGTCCATTGCCTTCAGTGCATTTGCCTGTACATTGAGCAACTGCACCGACCGAATACAATGAAAGGCTGAGATACTTATCAGTAATAAATTGCACTAAAATACCATTCGCAAAAATATGAATCTTGGTTTGTGGGTAGATCAGAAAGGCTGACTGACAGCTCAAGGTGGCAGACTTCAGTGTTTATTGTAGTAAAATTTGATATTTTATTTTTAAGTAACATGCAATTGATAAAGAACTTGTTATACATGAACACAAAAAATGAAGTGACTCTCAAACAAATATCATAAAAAACTTCCACTGCCAAGACATTATAAGTGATGCCGCCATAACGTTCTGAGATCATCCTTTGAGTTGCAATTTCCTCCATCGTTTTTTTCTCTGAAATTAAGGCTCATTGCTAACACTTATGTATTTTTGCATTGTTCTTTCGTCGTTACTGTGAATTATACTGGACGTATGTATTGGGCTAACAAGTGGAATTTCTTTCTTCTCATATATAGGGTGAGATGGCAGATGAACACATCATTCCATGATTCCTTGTGAAGTACCTATATTCAGACCAAAGCATCCTTTATCCAACCTGTATTCGGCCACTGTCTGACTGCAAGTTTAATTTATCTCGCTGGTTTGAAGAAAAGGGTTGCCAGGCCTGTGAGCCATGTTTGCCAAGTTGAAGAAAAAGATAGCTGAAGAGGCATCCATCACTCCAAGACCTGGGGGCCCTGCCCGGATTCCTCGTACAATCAGTAAAGAGTCAATCACCTCGGCTGGAGCCGACTCGGGAGATGACTTTGTGAGTTCTGAACCATATTGTAACCCGTGGCAGTCTCTTTAGATTCCCCCATACCCATGTCTATCTTATTTTGCTCCAGAGAAAGCAAACTATGGACCTGCATGTGTTTTCTCTATCTTAATGACAATGTAATCATTTGTGATGATATTGAATGTAAAACACCTTCGTGTGTTCTTTGTCATCTGATCTTGCAGGCCTCAGATTGCAGCAGCTCACGGGACGATCTGTCCTCTCAGATCACCAGGCGGAATGAACAGATCCGACGTCTGGAGGCCAAGCTGTCAGGTACCACCCAGAGCTCGGACCTCCCAAGGCATACTGCCTTCTTATTCCTTTGCATGACATAGTATCTGGTATTTGAATGACATAATAGTTTATTTTAAATCTGCTACCTAAAATGTCAATACAGTATTATAGAGCACAGGAAACTCTTTCAGTGGACCCTAACCCCCCAAATATTGCATTGTGCATTTGAAACTGAATGTTCTGTACAATACAAAAGTAACACAGATTTCACAGCAGATCAGAACCAACTAGTGTGCCCATTATATCTCTAGCCCAATTCATACTCCGTGTATCTGTATGCTTATCGCAGGCATGCTTGAATTCCTTAGCGGTTTGTTTAAGGAGTACTTTTGCCCCCAATTCCTCCTCCATGTTCTTTCATTCCACATTCTCTGGAAGATGATGTCCTCCTGAACATGACAAAGACAACATTATAAGGCACAGGCACATTGTAGCGAGACATTTTGGGGTATAGACAAGGATCTTTGAGATCCCACAGGAACCATTGTTTGGGTAATGAAGTTTCATCACTAGTTTTGGACCCACAAACAATTCAATGGCTGAATTAGATTGGGAAGCATTGCTGTACAGTAACTGGCACCTTATGCAAATCTAATTTGGTTGCAGGGAATGGTATTTGGAAAAAATAATTTTACACGTTGATTAAAGTATGTTTCATAGCCTTAGTTATATTTACTGCAAGAATTCTTTTGCAATGTATAAAACCTGCTATTTCAAATCATTTACAATATTTGGGAGTTCCATAGCCATTTAAATACAAATTAGCATTGATGTTACGAGAACAAAACTGGTACATATTGTCTTTACATACATCAGAGAAACACTGGTAAATGTGTCTTTTCAATAACTATTCTTGATAATGAGCAACATGTTTTTGAAAATGACAAAAAATAATAATAAACAG
Organism: Discoglossus pictus; assembly: GCA_027410445.1. Lineage (NCBI taxonomy): Eukaryota > Metazoa > Chordata > Amphibia > Anura > Alytidae > Discoglossus > Discoglossus pictus. The sequence continues at coordinate 30,195,354 of CM050168.1, forward strand.
CCTATACACTTTTAATGTTTATATGCAATTATTATTTCCTGTAAAATAATGAGCTTTCCTTTCATTCTAATGAAGGTGCTTACAGCTTTAGTTACCACATTCCCATTGTGCAGAAGCTTCCCTTCGCTCAAAGTCTCCTCCCATCTCGGGGATCAGCAGAAACCAAAATCTTAGATTACACAGCGGCATATTTGCATATAAAAGTAATAAATTAGAAGATGTCTGTTTTTTTTTTTTACTTTTCTAAAAACAAGTTGCCTCGTTTTCCAGGGTAGTTCTTTAAAAGAGTATGTTTTAAAATATATCATTACAAAGGCTCTTTTATGTACAGTGCATTCCAGCTAATACTATAAAAAACACTGTATATTTGTTATTTGTATCTCCTTATATAAGCTGTCTATTCCATATTTTATTACTATATATTTATTTATTCATTGTTTGTAAGCATACGTCTTATAGTATGTATGGTGTGATCTTTACATTGACAGATGTCTGACCGTGATTAATGATGATAATTGCACAAATTTAAATGCAACATGCTGATTTATAAGGTTACTCACAACCTGTAGTTCTGGCTAAATTCCATTATTCACCTGTTTTGGCCGTAGACATGTTCTATCCTTTAGTCATATTTGCTCTGCATTGCTAGTTATTTAAAGGTATATGGAAGTTTCCATGTTTTTTATATTAAAATAAACTACCCAAGTGTCTGTTTGCATACCTAAACATTTAGTGCTTAAAAGCTCTGTTTTCAGTCGCTCAAACCTTCCAAACAGTCCCTGCGAAGTTCTGCCTCCACAGCTCATACATATGTCTGTACGAGATGTACTAGCCACTTACAGACTAAGCAGCATTTCAGAAAATGTTGGCGCAAAACCGTATGTAAGTGGCACGTACATCTCTTACTAATAGAAACATTGCATTGTGAGCACTGGGGGCAGACCTTTGCAGGGACTGGTAAGTGAAAAATGAACTTTTAAGCGCTTCTTAATAATATGATGTTTTCTATTTGCAAACGCTTAGGTCATTTATTCTAATATTAAAAACAGAGAAACGTCCATATACCTTTTTAAGTGATACAACAAAGGTCCCTGTTCCTTCAGAAATTAAATGTGCACATATAAGTATAAATAACCTGCATAAGTTTAATAACAACTGAAGTTAAATAATCTTGGAAGATGGATATTTTAAGTTTAGATTATTTGTATTCTGTTATATCATGATGCGATAGTTTGTTAATACACTTCATAAAGAGTCTTAGAGAGAGGTAGATAAAATATAACATGTTTAAAATGACTCAGAAAATGTCCCATTGATGAAATGCAAAGCACACATAAAATTAACACAATTCCAGTTGGTTTAAATTAAAAATTCTAAGTGGAAGTGACTTAAAATGTATATATTTATATATAAATGATCTAGAGGAATGATCAGAGTATAATAGTATATAGTAAAACCTTTTTTATTCGACAAACATTTTAGTTAGTGACAAGTTTCGATAGTTGCACCTCTCTCTATCAGAAGCAAATCTGATTAAGGTTTCACATGAGCAGTGAAATACAGAGCAGGGAGTCTAAGTAATAAGAAACCCACATGGGACAGAAGACAGGCATCATAAAAATAACACTTGATCAGTCAAGTGTGTGAGTCTATACACAGGTTCGAGATAAGAGGAAAGACAGTGTTATCTCTCTGTGTCCTTTGGCTTGTAAACCAGTTAGCCGTAAATACACACACGCATATTAATGAGTTGAAAAGCAACTTACACACTTGACCGACCAAGTATTTTTTTATGATGTCTGTCTTCTGTCCCATTTGGGTTTGTTATTAGAATCCCTGCGGGTGTATATTACAATGCTCAAGTAAAACTTTAACCCATATTGATTCTGACCTGATAAAGTTATTGAAAGCTTGTCACTACATACTGCTATACTCTTATTATGAATCTAGATTTAATGGACACTCACGGCTACCTCACTCCGTATAAATTATAGGAAAGATCCTTCCTGATGTGATGACCTTATCAGCAGCAAATAATGATATTAGTAGTGGGAGTAATAATGAAGATTAACATGTCCAGTCACTGTAAATATTAAGTGTCTCTGAGACTAACTGTATTTTGTGAACTGGACATGTTTATCTTCTTTATTTATCCAACTTCTTCTTCTTCTTTTAATCACTTCTGATAAAACCATTACCTCCAAGGGTAGATCTTTCAGTTCATGTATGCACAATTATAAGACACTTCTCTTTTCATTACTACCAACTGCAATTCTATATATTTTATGTGTACTTTCATTTCTTCAATAACTGGGACCTTTTCAGTGTCCTTGTAAAGTACCCAGCTTTCAAGCTTAATTCTCTAATATTTGACTCAGAAATGTTATAAAATCAATTTGGATTGAGATTTTTATGTAATGTAATAGAACTAAGCTGCATAACCATACAATAATGTAACTGGTCTGTAGAGGCTGTAAACTATCCTTGTAAGAAGGACTAATTAAAAACAATATCAACCAAAACAACTAATTGCCTTAATAAAGTGTACAATGCAGACTACTGACTAATTCTAAGAAGTATCACGTCTTCACTCTGAATAGTCCGAATAAATGCAAGGATAAGGGTGGTATTAGGATAACTTGAAGGGATACCTCCTATCTGGAAGGCATATCGCCCCACAAGCGGACTCAATGCCCTACAATTGTAATGGTATTATTACAGTGACAAATAAACTCCAATATTTTGTATTAATGCAATATACATTGAATAAATATCTCAATCCAAATTGATTTTATTATTTTCAGTCCAGTAGTGTTAAGCACCTGGAGAGTTTCTCTGGCAATTTTATTTGTTCTGCCCCAAAATGTTAATAACCAGTCGCAGTTATTTATTTAATTATGTGTGTACTTTTAATTTCTGAGTGTGGGACCCTTGCTGTGTCACTTTTAGTCGTCACTTTTAGTCACCCCTGTTCAGATTAATCATTATTACCTGTGTGACTCCAATCAGGCTGAGACCAAAAGAGAGAACAGATGTGATGCCATATTAGTGCCCATCCTTCGTCCTTCTCCCTCCCACAGCCGTGGCATCCCTAGCCCCACAGCTCCTCTGTTAAATGTCTGGTCTGATAGTTGTCCTCTGTTATCCGCCAGCCTTAGACAATGTTAGTAGTGTGATCTCCCTGTCCTCTCCCCACTCATAGTTTGTTTATTTTTCTTCTGTTTTGGTTTTGTGTTGTCCACCTGTCACTTTTCCCACTTTGTCCTCTCCTTGTTCTCCTGCTCTGTTTGTCTCCTTCACCTGCAAAGATTACGCAGAACAGGTCCGAAACCTGCAGAAGATGAAAGACAAGCTTGAGGTTGCTTTAGAAAAACACCAGGATTGTACGTATTTATTCCATCCCTCCTCCATTTCCTATCCTGTCTCTAACCAACATTTTATCCTGAAAATAATTGTTCAGCCTCTAAAAAAAATGCCTATCAGTGGGTTGATGTAAGCTGCAAACTAGAATAGTTTAGATAACTTATGTTTTATCAGCAGTGATTCAGCCAGAATGGATAAGACCACATGGATATATTCAAATGCATTCTCAATGATGCCACCCAATTGAAAGCAATTGCATCCGTTAGGCAAAGTGAAGATATGGGATGCATAAAAAAATAAGTGACGTCTTAGAAGTAGGCTTAGTTTTGCCTAAAAATACAATAACTAAATGAGTTTAAATGGGATAATGAACTTCACAAAACTGGTCTGCACCATCAAATAAAGTTTGTGTAATAGACTTGAAATGCGTCTCAAAGCCCTTGAACTACCCAGGCTATTTGCAATAGAATTACATTTGAATATAAGATTAGGGAGAGTAATAGAAAATGAAGAGATCCACCCACTGTAATTCACTAATGTGCACTAGCACACGTGTTGAAGTATATGATGTAAAGTATAAATAATAAAATACACTGTTATTGATTTATTAAAGGTCTTTAATACTCTGACCATGAGCTGTATGTTGGGATTTGGACAATTATTTAATATTAAACTCAATTTAAAAAAATCACGCTTGGTTGGTATTGGTCTCCATTAACTATACGCTCAGTGGCAGGTGGCTTTTTTAGAAGACAGTGCTAACTTCGCAAGCACAAAGTTATATGAACACAGTGCTCCCTTTGGCTAGAATCTTGGTATGCTAAAATGATTACCCTTTCTCTATAGATGATTGTTGTGGCCTCTTATCAATAATATTGTTCAAAAAACCACCATCCTTTGATGACCCGGCCAGTGTTGAGACTCAACTAATCATTTATTATTATTTGTAACACAACATCATATTCCGTAGCTCTATACACAGGTTAAGTACAAGGCAGAAATAATTTTAACACATTGCAAAAGAATGGGTGGTCCGGTCTTTGAGCATAAAATCAAACGTACATAGAGATTTTCCAAAACCACCTTACAAGATTGAAAACTCGCAAACACAATCTAATGCCGTCCAACTTCTTTAGTGTGAACACAATGCATATCTAAATTTTATAAATGAACATATATTTTTTTATGAAGTAACTATACATTTTGGAATTGTTATATGATATGCCAAGTGCTTAAACTGTTTCATTTAAATAATATTAGGTTTGTGAGATGATTGTCCCTGGCTGTCACTGGACCACCGAAATACGGGCCACTAGTTGGACAACACCACTCTAATAAACACTTAATCTAAACAGCTATCTACCCTTGTTGATCAACTTGTACTTTTTTAAGCGTTTCAATATTTTTTATGTGCTTTATAAAAAAAAAAAAACTGTAGAACAGTTATGGTGGGTTCAGCATCCCTTTAAACTTATTGTCGTATAATTGACACATTTTTATATGGGCTATGGAAAAAACAACTGGACATTGATAAGTATTTTTTAAAAGGCTGAAAATTCTTTATAATTTACAGCACACCAATTATAATGTAACAAATGTAATACTCTTAGGTTTTCTTCTTTTATATTAATTGATTGAAAATGTATATATGCTAGAAGCCAAACATTCTTCTTCTGTATTTTAGATATTTCAATTGTTGTCCAAGACAATACGGGCCTACAAATATAAGTGTCTTGTGATCCTGTTGTCTACTGCTGGGAACTCTTTGGTTCAATTTATGTGCATAAATTATTTCTAAATTTGCATCATCATAACACATTTAACTTCTTGTTTATGATTTATTCAGAAACATATGATGGTGAGAGATGATCCAGAAGTAACGTTTTAGATTTAGTAGAGTTTTGAATAATTTAGGGGTCTTTGAGCAAAGGATGTAGGTACTTATAGTTGTCGCAGGGAATCAGTTGTTTAATGACTAATAAAATCAGTACTTTGAAGAACATTACATTCTGTAGATTTTAAAACCTTCATTTGATCTTTAGCGTTTAGGTTATTAAGCAAGATTAAAAAAATTGATCCCTGGACCCATAGTGTGTGTGTGCTGATGTAAGCAGCCTGCTTCTGGGCAATGGTTATCAATTTCATTCATATCCAGTTATCAAACAAAAGTTTTCTGGCCTCCCCCTCCTCCTCCACCCCTCCCTCTACAAACCGTTTTAATCAAGCTTAAAGGAAGTGATGGTACAAAAATAATATGGATTCCAGTACTCATAAATAGAGACTTCAACATGCCTAATGGCCTTTAAAAACATCATGCCCATGGCTTACACATGCTAGTTTGTTACATACTTCACAAACAAATGCCCTTTTTAAACTACCCTGGCCATTTAATTGCAGGGATTAGTGAATGTGGGAGTAAAATGTAATCCATACACATCAGAAATGAGTGTTTAAGGAAATGAGAGTTCAACGAGATAATGACCTGTGAGAACGCAGAGGGTTTAAAAATATTATATATTCTCTTAGGGAAGTCAAAGTAATGATTTTTATTCAAAGCAGATTGTGTTTTAGTGTCAATGTAGCAGGTGCTGGAAAAAAAAGATAATAGCCACAAAATATACCATTAATAGGGACATATGCTTGGAGAATATATCTGTGAAAATATTCTGATTTAAACCTTTCAGAGCCAGGAATTGGGGCTTATTCCTAACCCAGGAGCACAAAAACATTTGCAACATTTTGCTATGCATGTGTTTATTCAAGGTTACCATCAGCATATGGTGGTTCTCTTCTCCCCCCCCCCCCCAATTGTGCTTAAGAGCAGGGAATCCCCGGTATGATTTGAGAGTGAAGTCACTGGGGATTCCCTATCTGGAAGTAGAACCTGGCAGGAAGGACAAAGAGTTGCTCACAACCACCTTTGGGGGGCTGGGGTAGGAAGGTTACAGGTGGAATCAAAGGGGTATTGAGACGAGAGAGGGATTAAGGGGAGACAGGGGAATGATTCACTGTGAAGGAGAGTTAAGATATAAATGAACTTTAACATATTCAAAGGGCATAGGAGTATTTTTACATCCCACCCTACCCCAATGCATGATGATTACTGATAGGATCAGATTAGTGAGTAATTATATATATTCTGATTGTGTGTGTCAATTATATCTGGGCACCTAGATATAATGAGAGATAAATAATGCACAGAAATCAGAGTGTCATCAGGATAATCTCTGCTCTTTATTTAGACAGTCTGTCTCTTATATAGCATAGAACACGTCACAACTTATTAGCATAGTTGGAAATAGGGTTAAATACAAAATTGCAAGCAACTGTCTTTTCAGACAATGTTTACTCGGCAAAACACCATCTAAAAAAAACCCCTGTTTGCTTCAGATACATTGTCTCAGCAGTATCTGAAGCAAAAACAGGAAACAGGATACAGATGTTTTATACATAGACACTCTACAGATCACGCGCTTAAACATTCTAGTGAGATAAGGAAAATGCTGAGATACTTTTATAATTTCTACAACATACAGTTTTTATAACATACAATTAATTTCTAAATGAAGCAATTAAAATACCTAACATATCCCTCCTCTTATAAATGTATTAGACCAAGGTCTTAAGGCAAGGTTCAGGTCATAGTCCTTTCTTTAGTGAAGAGTTGGGGTCTGGACCATCATGGTGCTTCTCTTAATCCACTTATTTTTATACATCATCAATGTCATGATCAAGATAAGAATCAGATTCTCCTTGAGTGAGGGGTATCGTCTCTATTAGGTATTGTTGAGTTACTGCTTGGTCAACAACCTTATTCACCAATCCACGGATGCATGGTATCAATAGTCTGTCTGGGCTCCTCTTTTTGCAGTACCTGAATATGCAAATATTCCATGTTGTTACCTCTGCCTGAGGTGTAAATTCCAAGAGTATATCTCCCCTCATCACACTTTTGTGGGTCCTGGAGGGTGATCCGGATGGGGTTGCATAGCTGATTTTGGCTGAAAGAGGATGGCTCCACACCCCGTGTCAGCTTTAAGCGTCTCTTTGTACTTTTGCACTTCATGTGATTAGGTGGGGGGTAACCCCAGTCAGCTCCTGTATTCCATAAGGCCAGTTTCCAGCTAGGACATCTCTCATTTCCATACGGAGAGGCTATACACAAATATACTGGCGCTTTTCTCACCCCTCCACTACGTCCTCCTCCAGAAAGTCCACATCTTAGTACTTGACATAGGTCTATTTGGTTGGTTCCTATCTGCCCTTCCTTGAACACTAGGGTCACTTGGCCAGTTAAATTGACTTCCATCGTGTCTCTTCTCATTCTGTTCATCCACATCTCTCCAATAGATTGCGTCTGGTTGCCTCTGGGTCTTGTTACTTCTTCCCATATGATTATGGGTGCTACTATGCAAAGAGTTATCAAGATGAGGCATGTCAGTGAGATTCTTAGGCCACACCAGTTAGGTCTTTTGAACAGGTGCCAGGACATTTTCTTGGGCCAGTTGAGAACCCCAAAAACCCGCACCATTCGGTTCTTCACTGGGTTTGAGACGAGTTTCCCCCCCTTTGTAGCCCAGCCTGACTCGCAATGAGTCAGCTAGCAGGTTTTTAGGAATCAACTGGCTCAAGCTCTGGCACTTTTACTCTCTTGCAGTGAGTCAGGTGTATCCAGGTGGCTCGTTCGGCAACTTCCAAGGCAGTGGGTGTTGACAGCAGAACTTGGTACGGTCCTTCCCACCTGGCCGATGCCCAATTTTTACGCTTGATTACTTTAATTAGGACCCACTGGCCTGGTTGTACCAAGCAGGGTCCCTGCTGTTGCTGTGGATGAGAGAGAGAGATGGAGGTAATATCTTTCTTACTTAACATTTTTCTCATATAGTCTGCTAAGTTTTCACTCATGTTCTCATCTTCTGAGATAAATGGTCTAAATTCTGGTAGTAGGAATGGTCTCCCATACAATATTTCAAACGGGGTTAACTTCTTCCTGCCTGGAAGCATGTGCATGTTTAGCATGACTAATGGTAAACAGTAAAGCCAATTTTTCCCTGTCGCTGCCATCGTTTTCCTCAATTTATTTTTAATGGTACCATTAGTTCTCTCCACTAATCCAGCTGACTGTGGGTGGTACGCACAGTGGTTTTTCAACTCTATGTGTAATGCTTTACTCAAGTGGTTGATAATTCTGTTCACAAAATGTGTGCCGTTATCGCTATATATTTTCTCTGGTATACCAAACCTAGGAATTATTTGTGTCACTAAGGTTTTAGCCATTGTGATTGCGTCAGGGTGTGCACATGGTTTCGTTTCCACCCACCTAGAGTATACATCAATTATCACTAGGCAATATTTCTTCCCTTCACACTTTGTTAGTTCAATGAAATCCATACATATTGTCTGGAAGGGGTATGTTGTGCACAAACAAGGCACCCTGCACCAAATTTTTTAAAATAGGTGTTTAATCCATAGGCTGAAAATATTCTGCTGACCATGTCTACCATACTCCCTCTTGAGACATGACTAATTCCATGGCTCAACATAGCTGCATATCTGAATAGCGATTTTGGTAAAATTGGTTTCCCTTCTATACTCTCATAAATATTATCAGCATTTAGTTTACTCCCTTTCTTCAACCAGTATGTTTTTTCCTGTGAGGGTGCATTTGCCTGTAGTTGCTGTAGAATACTCTTGTCAATATGGTTTACTAAATACACAGATGTGTAGCTGTGTAAGAGAAAAATGTGTATGTTTCCCGTTTGAGCCGCTTGCTTTGCAGCTGTATCTGCCCTGCCATTTCCTATTGAAATTGCGTCTGTGTTCGTGGTATGAGCCACACATTTACATACCGCAATCTTCAAGGGCAGTTGAATGGCGTCAAGTAACTGCAAAAGGAGTTGTTTATGAGTGACTTGCCTGCCAGTAGATGTGACCATACCTCTATTTTTCCACAATTGTGCAAATATGTGCACAGTTGAGAATGCATATTGGCTGTCGGTGTATATATTTACTATTTGTCCCTTTCCTATTTTACAGGCTTCAGTAAGGGCCACGATCTCAGCTGCCTGTGCTGAAAAATGTGATGGAAGTTTTCCTGCTCTTATAGTTTCTTCTTGTGTTACTACTGCATATCCCGTTGCATTTGTACCATCTTTGTTCCTACTTGATGACCCATCTACAAACAGAGTTAGTGTAGCCTCGGTGTATGCAACATCTCTAAGGCCGTCTCTTGGTGAGACTTCTTTTTCTATGATTTCAGTACATGCATGTGGTGTGCCATCTTCCTGGATGGGAACTAACGTTGATGGGTTCAGTGTTGTGCACCTTTCTATGTGCAAATGTGGTTGTGACAGCAGTATAGTCATGCATGATAAGTGTCTTGAAGGGGAAAGGTATGAAACCTTATTTTGTAGTAGAATGACAGATACAGCATGTGGTACTCTTAGAGTCAAAGGGTGGAACAGGACTAAGGCTGCTGACGCCAGAACTGCCATGGAAGCCGCCACTACAGCCTGTACACAAACCGGAAGTCCCCTGGCTACAGGGTCCAACCTGGTTGAGTAAAAAGCCAAGGGTCGGTCTCGCAGGCCATGTTTCTGAGTCACAACAGAAGTCATATAGCCTCCCCTTGAGTCAACAGTTTGTACAAATGGCTTGCTGTAATCTGGCGATCCCAATACAGATGTTCCCACTACTGTGTTCTTAAGCTGAATGAATGCTGCTTCAGCTTCATGTGTCCACGCTACCTTTTCATTAGCTGACATTGATTGTGCATAAATAAGGTGTTGTATGGGCCCTGTAAGTTCTGCATAGTTGGGAATCCAACTCCTGCAGAAATTTACCATCCCTAAGAAAGACATAACTTGTCTCTTTGTGACCAGCTTAGGGGCTTCTAGTATGGCCCTTTTCCTAACTGGGTCTAGTGATCGTCCCTTTCTGCTCACTAGGTATCCCAGGTACTTCACTTCTGCTTTCCAGAGCTGTAATTTATCCCGACTAACCTTATGTCCCTCTTCTGCCAGGAATGTGTGTTATCTGGCTGCATGTCATTTAGGAGTGTATGTGGATCTGGCACCGTGGGTACTCGGGAAATTACAGCTTTATTTACTGCTTGCAAATCCTGCACTAATCTCCAAGCTCCGGTTGTCTTCCTGACTGGGTAAAGTGGGGTGTTACATGGGGATCCTGGGCATTCAATTATAATCCCTTTCTCAATCAAAACTTTTATAATAGGTTCTATGCCCTTCTCTGCTTCAGGTTTTAGAGGATACTGTCTCTGATGTGGCTGAAAAGTACTTTTTGGGGTGATTTTTACTGGCTCTACTCCCTTTATAAGGCCTACATCAGCGGGCCCTGTGGACCATAAGGTGTCCGGAAGGCTCTCTAATGCTACCTCCTGTTCCTGAGTGAACAGTATCTGTGTGTTGTGTCATGGTTCCTCTAACAGAAGAACTTTCTCCCACCTGGATGACTGTAAGTGTATTCCTTTCTTTGTCTCTGTTACCCAGTTTAGGATTTTCCGATATATTTTTGTGCTCGGTGAGTACTGCACTCCGAGGTCATAGGGCAAGTACTCCCATGGTGTTTTATCTGTCTGAGCCTCTTCTACCATCCCTCCTACCTGTACCCACCTTCCACCAGCTGGCATAGTCAGTGATATGTGTGGCACTGTGTGTCCTGCATAGAGTAACTGGTCTTGATCATTCAATTTTACTCCCACCCCTGTATACCCATTTTCTGTCCAGTATATGTAATCCAAGGTTATTCTGGTATTGGTGTGTTTAAAAAATGTTTTTCATAGTCCACATCCCTCCCTGGTGTACTTTCAAATTTCATAGTGCAGTGTAATGACCCTGTGCTTTGTTTTATACTGGAAGATGGAGCTAGGTCATTAGCCATGGCTACCAAAGTGCTGGATACTTGTGCCGGCCCTTTCGACACCATGTCTAATGTGTAAAAGTAATGTGGTTCACCCATCCCCTGCACTACATTCACATCGACAGGTATGTCCCCCATGTATGCTTTCATGCCTTTCTCTGTGGGAACCACTCTAATGTTACATTTCAGCATCAGATCTCTACCCAAGAGATTTATCGGGCATCTAGGGGAGAGTATAAAAGGATGCTCAAATGTTTGGCCATTGAACAATCTCCCTGTGAGTGGGCATGATATAGGTTCGCTATTTGTCTGTCCTGCTGCTGACCTAACCAGTATGTTTTGTGATGACGTATAAATACTCCATGTGCCATCATCGCTCAATACTGACCTACAGGCTCCTGTATCGCATAAAAATGTTATCATTACCCCCTCTACATCTAGTTTAATGACTGGTTGTTCTGCTAGAGCCATTAAGTCTATACATGATTCTAAATTCAACACATCATTTATTTCTGGCAAATTTGTGTCATTATTACCATACTCATACAATTCAGATTCATGCAATTCTTGTTCAGCAAATATTAGTAAAGGAAGGGTACAACCTGGTTCTAGTCATTTGTCAGTCTGGTCATCGTCATCTGCTCCCTCTTCCTCCTGGTACTTTTTGTTTCTGCAGGAACGTGCTAAGTGGCCGGCCTTGCCACATACGTAACAATTTCCATAAAATTTGTCCTCTGCTTCCACCTCGACCTCGTCCACCTCCTCTCCCTCCACGTTTTTGGTTATTTCCACCATCACCAGAAAAGAAAGTAGAAGTTATAGGTTGCGCTTTCCCATCAACAGAAGTCATCAAATACACCTCCTTTGGGTTACTATCTTGCTTTATCTGTTTCTTTTCATTTGCTCTCTTACACTGCTCTTCTGCATGTCTAGCATATTCTATGGTTTCCCTAAGGGGACATGTTTTGTAAGTAATTTGGTGTTGTATCACAAAGTCATTTATTTGTTTAGCTGCTGAGCATATGGTCCAGCATCATCATATGGGTTAGGTCTGGCTACCCCGCTATGGCTGTCAAATACTACCCGCAACCTCCCCATATATTGTTCCACACTTTCATCATCTTTCTGTACACACTCGTTTATCTTAGTCCAGTCTGCGTCTGTCAGCTATTCTGCCTATTAGAGTGTCTACTCTTTGGGTCAGTTCTTGTGATCCATATTGCAATGGCTCCCCCCTTGGGTCCAGTGGATTCCAGTCACCTTCACTAAGGATCCAATCGGACCCTAATATCTGCCTCAGACACCGTACAACCTCCACACCATTTAATTTAAAACTTTGCTGCAATCGCTGGAACTTAAGTCTGAAAATTCCCATATTGTCATTTGGGTGGGGGACTCCTTCTACAGCTCTCCTCACATCTGCATCTGTCCATGCTCGGTATACTAGCCTTGTGGGTGGCAACACATTTCCCCCCTCTAGGATTGGGAACCTCAATTAAGGGATAAAATGGCACAGATGTTATTCCCTTACCTCCGTATTGACGATCTGGTGCCCGCCTGGTTCTGGCGGGCCGTCCCTAAGGTGGTGGTGTTGGAGGAGGTGGATTTGGAGCGGTGGCGGCAAGCAGGTATTTGCGGGCATCATCAAATTCGTCCTCTACATCATCACTATAAGTGACCATATGCCCAGGAGGTGGAGGGGCGGTCAGTCGTGGAAGTCTTTTCTGTGTACACATAAACATATCCTCTTCCAAAGGAGAGAGGTGGTTAACATTACATGTCCCTCCCCCCGTAGGCACCGTCATTGTGATACACATTTAACTTTTTGTTTTCATCTTCAACAATTTGTTATTTTTAGTATAGAAAATGTATTTACTTTTTAGTATTTTTATGTTGATTTCCTTAATTAAGTAACGTTGCGTTTACTTTTCCTTTCCTATACTTCTTTGTATATAGTAAAGCTCAATAAAGTTTGAACGTCTCCTATACCTTCCTTGTAATAAGGATTCATATTGCCAAGAAGTAGTGGATACAGGGCACCGATTTCCAGCAGAGGTAGTATAGTAGATGCTGTGTATCCAGTGGGTGCGGTGAGCATTGTCATCACTTAAAAGAGTTATAATAACATGCCTTTGTCTCTCTTTACAGCAACCACACTTCCTCCCTTCTGCTATGTTCCCTTAAGGTTACAGACAGACATATTTTACATAAAAAAACTAACACACACACACAGAGAAAATTGGAGTAGAAAGGGGAGTGATCTGCTATGCTGACTGTGGGGGGTGGGCCAGACCCTGCACATCGTCACATAATACAGATCAATCACCTCCCCGCCCAAAGGTAAAGCATTGAGTAAAGGTACAAAGACACAGAAACTTTATATATATACACAAATACACATAAGAAAACAATTCTAGAATACAGTGTTCACAATTCCCACACATAAGTGTGTTTTTACCAGACATAAGTCACAGATGCACACCAGAAACCCTGTGCATATTAAACATTTCTGTAGAGATAACCTTGAAAACTGCAGGGTCTAGAAACCACACTCCTGGCAGTGCCATTTATGCCCTTGAGAGCCTATCCACCCATACATATACATATATATATACATATACATATGTATATACCCACATATATATATATATATCTTGAACTCCTATAGTATCAATTAAAGTTAATAGATATACACAACAAATAATATCACAGGTACATGGAAATATACATAGCATTACATATACATACAACAACCAACAGACCTTTTATACATTTTCCAGAAATAATCTGTATATCTCCCACCCAGTGCTTCATACACACAATCTTACAGAGTATTTTAGTAAGAAGTTATGAATACACAGAAACTGCAGACAAAATATTTCAACATTATATAACCAAGTAAAGAATGAGAAAGAATACATATGTACATATATACATACACTCACAAGTACACAGAAATATACAGAATGTTTACAGGTATATATAATAACCAAGAAACTGTTATCCGTGTTACACCCCTCACAAACATACATACACCCGGTACCGGTATTTAAATCATACAAAATGGTAACATGCACACACATACATATTTTCTTGCAAGAGCTCATGTGAAAGTCAGACTCATTTACCCCTTTTTCATGGTAAGCTTTCTCAATATTGTTACGTACGGAGAACTTATTTTATAGTCTTTTCCTCAGGATAATGACTCTTTTACCTCCCTATGGGTAAGTTTCAACCCTTCTACCTATTACTAGGCTAGAAACCTAGTTGTACAACTCTTTTACCTAACATCACCGTAAGGTAAGGACCTACAGAACATACACACAAATGCAAAATGCAACAGAAATTCATATACTCACTGTCAGTTCGTTGTAAGCTGTGCCTTGTCATCCCTCGGAAAAACAAACACCTTGCCTCTGTGGTCCAACTGATCGTATATATCAGGCCTGAGGACTTTCTCAAGGGAAGGAAGTCCACAGCAACTTACCCCCCCCTTCCCCGTGCACGGTAAAAGGAGTTTTGCTTCGTCCGAGGAATGATAAGGGAAACAACCACCGTTCGAAGGACCAAAATGATAGGATCAGATTAGTGAGTAATTATATATATTCTGATTGTGTGTGTCAATTATATCTGGGCACCTAGATATAATGAGAGATAAATAATGCACAGAAATCAGAGTGTCATCAGGATAATCTCTGCTCTTTATTTAGACAGTCTGTCTCTTATATAGCATAGAACACGTCACAACTTATTAGCATAGTTGGAAATAGGGTTAAATACAAAATTGCAAGCAACTGTCTTTTCAGACAATGTTTACTCGGCAAAACACCATCTAAAAAAAACCCCTGTTTGCTTCAGATACATTGTCTCAGCAGTATCTGAAGCAAAAACAGGAAACAGGATACAGATGTTTTATACATAGACACTCTACAGATCACGCGCTTAAACATTCTAGTGAGATAAGGAAAATGCTGAGATACTTTTATAATTTCTACAACATACAGTTTTTATAACATACAATTAATTTCTAAATGAAGCAATTAAAATACCTAACAATTACTCCTTCCCTGCTTAGTGCAGCATGGGGGGGGGGGGGGATCCCTGCCAGTCAATTGGGTTAATTTAATGTTTTGGCACTCTTGTGGTTTAATATGTGGTCCTCGTTGGCCTTTCTTACAGCTGGTGCCAGTCCCTGAAGGCTATCTGCTGGTTGTTGGGAGCAAGTCAGTGGGTGACAAGTAATATGTTCTGGATCTTAAAGCTGTACTGGACATTAACTATTCAGTTTCTAGAACAGTAGGTTGAGAGCTACTGACCTACAGCACCAAGGCATTCCGGAGAATCGGTTATTTACTTAGATACTTGTCACTGCTGTTTAGTAGGAAGTGGAAGGTAGACCCAGATGTCAGCTATGGAGTAAGAAAAGGGAAACCAAACAAGCAATCACAAAATTCTGAAAAAACTGCTTGGGCAGTTTGAAGCAAAGGCAAGGAACATTTGGGACAGTAGTAAGTAGAAGGTTCAAGACAGGATGACTTAGATTATAAAAATATTAAGTGACACAGCAACGGTCCCACTTTGAAAATAATGCATATAGTCAAATATAATCACACTGGATTGTTGGTAAATATTTTGACTTGATGTATTAGATCATTTGGCTTGATATTTGAATCTAAATATACATTAAATGAAAAGGCCCCCTCTTTCATTAGTTCCCTAGTGATAAATTATCTTTCAACGTGGTGGTGATAAGTTGGAAGAGTGTGCCCAGTTGGATAAATAGTAATAGTCACAGGAACTTTTAATTGTTAAAGTCTTATCATTCTTTTGTTGTTGTTCAGTCCTTCAGTCGTGTACGATTCTCGGTGACCATATAGATGCAGCACGCAAGGCACATCTGTCTGTGTTTCTGGTTGTGCTTATCCAAAAGGTTTTCTTGGCAAAGATAATGGAGTGGGTTGCCAATTCCTTCTCCAGTGGACCACAATTTGTCTGAACTCTCTGCTATGACCTGCCCATCTTGGGTGACCCCACATGGTATAGCTTACAGCTTCATTGAAGTAAACAAGCCCCTTCACTATGTTAAGGTAGCGATCCAGAGGGGGTTTATCATTCTAATCTACACCAAGTGAGGATTCTCTTGTGGCTTATCACTCTCATAGACATGATTAATCATGTAATTTTTAATTGCAACCAATTGTATTTATAGTTTTTTGTGTCTGTGATGACTGCATCCTTTACTGTGTAACTTTTAAGCTAGACGTGTAAAGCCTCAGTCCTCAGGGATTGTATCCACCAGATTATCAGTAGGTCTTTCCAGTTGAGTCCATGAGTAGTTAAGTCATTTTAATTTACGTACTTGCACTTGCTAACAAAAATATTCTGAAACTCTGGCCAGGGTTCCTCCCTCGATGAGTGACTTGGACAAGCCTTCTCAATAGTGAGAGTGTTTTGGTATGAAAAACATTTAAAGTCATGTGAAAACATTTTACATTTTTTTTCAGTTGCAATTGACCAAGACTGAAAAGCCCATTTGGGTATTTGCAACCATGCTTATAATACAGAAGCATCTGTCAGGTCAGGTCTTGTTGCTTCAATTAATGTGTGCTGTGTCACGTAATGTTTTTAAGATGTTGAGAAAATATATATTATCTAAATGATTGTATTTCTCTCATTGATCTGTTTGCAAAAACCATCTCTACTCATTTGTCATAAATGTTTTAGATCACTGAGGAATCCCTGTACATGTAGGTAAATAGTGGCAGTGAGGGGTATATATGATGAGGGGTTAATCCAGATTGCAGGTGTTGTGATTTGCAGAGAGGGAAGTCTACAATCTGCTTTAGCAACAGGGATGAACTAAATTAGAGCGAAACTTTATAGAGTGCCCGGAGTTAAGATCTTTAGTAGGTGTAGTGTGAATGGTCTTATCAAATGAAGTGCTAAAGAACTACTATAATGCCATTTCAGCAGATGTTGGTTATTTTAATTATCCATTGATCATTATTACAATTAGTGTTGATTTTATAATAACAATATTAAATTAATTTTCAAAGTTTTGAATATCAACCTCCAGTTGAGCTGATCCTCACCACCTTGATAAGAACATTAAGGGGTAGGTGGTGTTTAAACTCATTTAGACCTGTCTCCCAGTCAAAGACCACGCTAATGGCCTATTCACAATAGGTAGATACTTTCATTAGGAATTGGTATTAATATACTGCATATTTCGGTGATGAAAAATAAATCAATGTTAAATTTACTTTCAAAATGTAAACTCAGCTGCTGCTGGTCTCCATTCGCTATAAGGCCAATGTGAGGAGGAGACTTTGTCTAGAAAGAAGACACAAGTTATACCAGCACAATAATCTGCATTGTCTGGAGACTTGTTGGTAAACGTCCTCCCCTTGAAGACCTAATCAGAGTGGAGACAGCACTCTTAACTGGAGAATGATACTCTAATCTTTTAAAGTGATTTCCATAATGAATATTTCTAAATTATTTTCCAAATGATCAATAAATTATTAAAATAATTAATTCATCCTAATATGGCTTTACAATGACCCTTTAAACACAATCTGATTAGATAAGCTAGCCAAACATCCATAGACTCCCACCAAAGCAACAGAATGTTGCCACGGGAAACCAATTTAACACAGCAAGTCTCCAACAAATTTATGGCATTTTGTTGGCATAACAGTGCCAGTAAGAATGTAGCACTGTCTGGTAGATAAAACAGCCTCCCGCCTTGACCGCTGTTGTCCAGCCATTATATGAATTCTGAACATTGCAAGTAAGATTGTAGTAAGTAATATTGAGTACTGCTTTTTTAAATGATGGAATATCTCTACTAATAATAATTGCCTAATTAACATCTAGATAAGATTGAAGGAACTGTAACTCCACAACAAACTCTGACCAAAGTTTGGAGATTGAAACAAAAAAATATACCAGTGATCTGAAGCACTGGGAAAGATCAAGTATGTGTGTGTCAAATTAGTGCACATAGGTACAGACTGTAATGAGAGAGGGACATTTATAGCCAGGGCAAGAATATATCGTATATCCATTGGTGTGTTGGATATCAGTATACAGACCTGAAAACAGGACATTGAAAGATGATTTTCATCTGACTCTAGACACAACCACACGTACAAGTACACCAGACTATTGTAGCTGTATATTGCGTCATAAAACCAAGCAGTGGCTGGTAGTGGAGGGGGAATATTTTTGTTAAGCATTAGCATTTTTAGAATAACTTTCACACTCTGTCTATCCCAGCATCCATGAGGAAGTTACAAGAGCAGAATGAGTCATACCAAGCCAATCGGGCAAAAATGGCAGAAGGCTTTGCACAAGAATTGGAAAAAAAGGAACATGTGAGTTGGTAGGGTATTTCTTGCCAAATATGCAGCCTCACACTTAGGGGTTGATCAGTAATGGATTGGGTCTTTCTTCTTTTTTTTTTTTTTTTTTCCCTCATTTAGGAATGGATGGAGAAAGTTGCAGATCTTGAAAAGGTAAATACATCTCATTTGACATAGGGGAATGCCTCCGTGCTCATGTGTTTTACTCTTTCTGATTTCAAACCTCATATCTTAATAGCAGCTCCATTGGGATTCTTTCGGGGAAGCTCATATTGCAGCATTTTAGTACAAAGTAAGCAGAAAAAGATAACAAGTACTTTATCAATTGCATGTTATGAAATGTATATTGAAGTTTGTCATTTTGAGCTTTCACTACACTTTTCAGATGCACCTATAGAGATTCATCTGTTGTTAATGGGAGAACATTACCATTAATCAGACATTAGCTAAACATGTTCATGTAAGACATGACCCAAAAGCTTTCCAGTTATTTTGCCCCAACAGTTATCATTTGCAGAGGAGGATCGGATTACCAGATCTTGCTAATACTTAAATAATGTTGTTTTCGTTTCATGCACTCCAAGCAGCATGACTTAGGCGTTGTTTCTTACAACTTTATTTATCCATACCACTGGGTCTTTAGACCGTGCACCCTAGTTAGGCATATCGACCATTAATACTGAGTTCGGTAGTATGATTCAAAACTTGACTAAACATTTCACATTGTTGTAAGGGCTGATTTGGATTATAATATCAGTACCCTTTATACATATTTACTATTTGCCCACAAAGTATGTGTGATATGGATTCTTGAGTTATTTTAATTTATTTAGCCATTATTTTTTTCTCTCTTTTTTATTTATCAAATATAATGAAAGCTATGATTTAAATACCCTATACATAATATTATTTAGACAACTTGAGTGCCACAATTGGTTACATTTGTGTGTGAGTTATTGTGACTGCTCTTAGGGCAATGGACCCAATAGCTCTGTAATTCATGACCATGACCTCTCATTAACAAAAGTTATGAATCTCTGTGGGTGGATCAAAACAGCTGAAAAAATTTCAAAACTTCAATGTTTGTTTACGGTCAGAAAATTACATTTTTAATAACATTAAATTGATTCAGTATTTGCTATTACCTACAGTATTACATTGTACCATATATGGAACCTCCACTATGTCATTGTCAGATCCATCATACATACATTATAGCATTTTAGCATTTCAGGGACGAACACAGTAGTTATTTGCATGCTGTTGTATTTCATTGTTGATTAGGCAACAAATTGACAATGAAGTTTAACAAGGGGTTCATTTAGATTTTATGCCGTTACCCCCATTCAGATTTGGTTCCCCCACCATGCATTAGTCACTCCTCCTATTTTTATGTATTATGTCCCAATACATACCACACACACACAAATAGAAGCATAGGAGTTTGTATGTTTTTACATTAGATGAAGTTTAACTGAATAAACATATTTACGTGCCTATACAAACTCTTATATAGCACTGAACTGGCAATGTGAGACCATTGCTGCCAACTGGGCCTCCTTGGCCTGAACAGATATAATCACTAGTTGGCACAGAAGGCAGCAGTGCAGAGTAGAGCGTCCAGTGTGTTTGAGGGTCTGTCTAGAATATACCACAGGAAGTGACAGTCTTCCCATCTTCTGTCCCTAAAGGAAAATCGTGAACTCTCCGTCCAAGTGAGAGCCATGAAGGAACAGAATTGGTCACTGTTTCAAAAGAGAGATGACCTGGATGAACTGGAGGTGTTTCAGCAGCAGGAAGTGGCTAAAGTGAAGCATATGGTAAGATTACAAACCTTTAAAGGACCATTGTACTGGTAAACTAGTAAGGATTTATTTATTTAGTAGCTAACTAGCAGAAGGAGACACATACTGGGGCAGCCTCCTGGGCAGATGCTCTCCCATTTCCTGGATACCTAATAGGATGTGGAGTGGAATGGAATTGCTTCAAATTTAAAGGGATATGGAATGCTGCTGGATTATACTAGGTAAGAAATATACCAATGTATTTATTTGTATGCACTTGGTTTTGTTAAGAAGGAATCAATTAAAAGCTCTGTTTTTGCTGCCTAAGATCACACAAATAGACTCTGCATGGGTCTGCCCACTGCAGAAAATGCAGATACAGACTTGTTGGATGTGCAATGTAGTGTTCTAACCTATCAGGGACCATGTCTCAGAAAACTTGCTGCAACAAGCTGCTGAGATGTGATCCCTGATTAACTAGCACACTACATTGCACAACAAGCCCTACAGAGTCTGCGTCTGCAGACTCATGCAGGGACTATTTGTTTGATTTTAGGCAGGAAAATAGAGCTTTTAATTGCTTCTTAATAAAAGAAAGTACATACAAGTAAATACATGCATATTACATAACTCGTAAAATCCAGAAACCTCCCATATAACTCTTGTTCAAAAATGGATTGTTCAAATCTGTTCCTTAATAAGTTGTGGGTCCTGTATTAAATATTGGGGGGTCGGCTCTATATGCTAGAACTGAGACTTCC
This sequence comes from Discoglossus pictus, assembly GCA_027410445.1. Taxonomy (NCBI): domain Eukaryota; kingdom Metazoa; phylum Chordata; class Amphibia; order Anura; family Alytidae; genus Discoglossus; species Discoglossus pictus. Next base: position 30,216,507 of record CM050168.1, read on the forward strand.
AAAAACATGTTCATTAGAGAGGCCAGAATTACATTTTTTATGACTTGCTTTTGGATTATATTTCATGTGCTTCATTTTAGTTTCTTTGGTGAATTTGATGTATATTTCAGCTGCTGAAAAAGGAAGAGTTGCTAAGTAAGGTGGAAAAGGATTTGGAAGAACAGAAGAAAGTGTCACAGACCTCGAAATCTGAGCTTAAGAAAGTGAGCCACTTGTCTTCTGAACTGAGAGAAGAGCTGCAGAGACTGCAGATGGAGAACTCACAGATGGCTCAGCAGAGGTTTGTAGTTTGGAAGTGGGGTAGAAATAAAAGACTTTAAGAACCAGTTTACAATGTAGAATCCAACTCTAGCTTTGCTCAAAGCTGTTTGATACAGCAGGCATATGCTTAAGGGAAGCCATGTTTCGTATGGTTATGGATTGTAAGATTATTGCCTTTGTGGTCACATTTGCATGTCCCTGCCAAGGTTCCCAGAATGCAGTGTAATAACTGTATTTCTCGGAATTCTGGGCATGAAACAAGTTTATTTATTCAAATGTGAAAACAAATATATAAAACTAATGGGTCTGATCAGAGAAAAAAAATGTTAAGCTAATTTTTAATTATAAAAAAATTATCCTTCTACTAGACCGTAGATGCACCACATAGGTAAAGATTGTGAGTGTGAGAGGGGGGATTATTAGTATCGCAAGCTGCTTCTGAGCATGTGCGGTGGGGACCTCTTGATTCCTCTTGCACTACTACCTTCAGTTATTGATAAAGATAGGCACACTTGTCAGGCTTCAAGCTGCCATTAAGTGATGAAACTTCAGAAGTTGTTGTTGTCATGAATCAGCCAGTGGCCATATTGGATTTGGTGTGAACTATGCTGGGGCCATTTTGTGACTGGCAGCAGTGGCCATTCTGGGCTGGGTTATCTTCCACATGCTGTTGCCATGGGGAAGAACAAAAGGTTTGGGGCCCACTTGTTATGGATATATTGTTTTGGTGTGGTCTAGGGGATAAAGTATTATAAGTTTACCCCTTAGCATATCCCCATCCCTTCCATGTTTAGGCTCATTGTAATGGGTGTCATGTGAGGGAGCTGGTGGAATGTGTTGGTTATATGTGTGTGAAACATTGTGTGTGGTATTTGTAAATATGAATGTATGGTATTATATTAGTATGTCATTATATTGTAGAGGGGAAGCCCATTGAATACAGCCACGCCTCCTTTGTTCCCAAAGGCCTGTTAATCCCATTAGCTAAGTATCCAGCATAGAACTAACAATGGGAAGCTCACAGCTGGGGAGCAGACAGGCAGGCACCATAACCCCAGGGGGTCTACAGGGATTACTACTCAGAGAATCAGGGCAAAGTCCAGAGGGCAGGAAGATGTTTCTCCCTTGAGAGCCATAGACCAACTAAATTAGGTAGCCACACCTAGTGGGCGGCCCAGGGGAGGGGTCTGGAAGTTCCCAGAGCTTACCTCTAGTCCATTGGCTAGAGGTAATCAAGTTACTCTGGAGATTACCCCATTGGCCAAGAGGAAGATAAGGGTTGGACAAAGGGGTAGCCACTCCCTGTACTGGTTTTGTGAGTTGTTTAAATACTTGTGTAAAAATAAAGAAGTTGTTCATAATTTTCATCAAGACTTTGTGTGCAGGTGTATTATTGACCCAGGGGCATATGCTGGCAGAGGAGATTGTTTCTGACTCCCTTCCAGGTTTTCCCAGGCACACTACCAAAAGCTGGGACTTATGCTCTTGCATCCGCAAAGAAGGTCCATTGGTCTGAGTCACCCAAATCTTAGGTCTAAAATCTACAGGAGATAAGAGGACTAGGATCCTCTATACTCCATCATCATTGTAGGTTGTGATAGTTGTCTTCTACTTATAAACAAGGTATTACAAAAAATTATTTTCTTTAAAATGTGTTTTTTGCATTCATGGCTTATACAGCTGATAGTCTTAATAACATTCATGCAGTATTTCTAGAACTACAATGATTCTTTAGTGAGTGCATGGAAAAATGAGTGATATGAAGGGTGTAGCAGCAAAGAAAGACAAGGGCTGCCGAGATAAAAAAATAAATAAATACTCAAGTATATAAAGAGACTGTAGCTCAAGCAAAATTGCACATGTTTGTGAAGTATGTAACAAACTAACATGTAAGTCTGTGACGACAGCCCTTCACACAGGATTCTCTGTGTCAAAAATGTGGTGTTGCAGGTTGCCATGGCAACAGTGACTGTTGAAAACAGAACTTTAACTGTCTGCGAAGACTAAGTGCTTTATCCTGTCTTTGTCCAGTCCTGTAAGAAAACGGCATGTCAGTCTTTTTTTTTTTTTTTTTTTGTTAAAGAGAAAATCAGATTTTTTGCAGACTGTGTTCATATGTAGAAGACTTTATCATGTCTTTGTTTCATCACTTCTTGAAGGCAAGCATGAGGGGGGGGGGCTTTTTCTTTTGTGCATTAGAATGAGGGAGCAATTGAGAGAGGAGGATAGATAATTGGATCGGATTGAAATTGACAAAACCACCATCCCCCCTTGCAGGCTAACAGATGTAAGCACTGCACTCAAGAAATGTACACGTCTCTCTCACACACGAGCTTCACCGAAGTTGGATGTATAGATAATTTCATGGTCCAGTAGCGGCTTTAAAATGCATTTTTTTAATTTTTTTATTTCAAATTAGTTTCAGTATTGTTATTCAATCCAAATCTATGTTTTTATAGGAGTCATAGTTCCATCTAAGTCCTGGGGCTGTTGTTATGTTTGGTCAGAATGCCTCAGAGTTTATAATATTGATGCTCATCACTGTGTACATAAGTCTCTCTCTTTATTGTCAATGCAGGACAGAGCTGGTAGCGGCACAGGAAGGAGCAAAACAGAAAATAACAGAGCTAGAAAACAGACAGCAAGAGCTTCAGGACTTCATCCAGCGACTCTCTCTGGATTTACAGAAGGTCAGTCACTTCTTATCTAAAAAAATGGATATTTAGTGTCTCCTTCTCCTCCTGCACATCTTCTTTTCTACCCCCTGTGGATGTACCCCAAGGTTAATTCCTAGGCCCCCTTATCTAGATGCAGGTTACACTCAAATCTACGTCACTGCACCAGATCTATCCCTCTTCTAGTACGAGTTGCCTACTGCCTCTTAAGCATACCCTCCTGGATGTCAACTCGAACACAACATGTCAAAGAACTGCGCTCCTAATCTTCCCACCCTCTACTACAGCTTCCACTCGTCCAATATCTCTCACCTCACTGTTGACAATGCCCTCATCACTCCCACCTCTCAGGCCCATTTCTTGGATTTCTATTGGACCCTGCCCTCTTTGATTCCTCACATATATAACTCTGCAGGAAAACTAAGATCCTTGCCTCATGCCACCAGATAATCTTCTTTCAAAAACTCACTAAAAACACATCTGTTAAAAGAAGCTCATCGCCTCCAGCCTGAATATGCGTAACTCCATATAAAATGTTTCCCACACACATTCAATAGTGTAACACAGTCGCCATATTGCAACTGTCGCACCCCAACTTTATTTTTTAGATTGTAATCTCTTCTGAGTAGGGGGTTCCCTGTTGCACCAAGCTGTCATTTGTATTGCACTATATCTGAGCATTTATTTCTACTTTATTTGTATTTTTTTAACCTTTCTAGTCTACTTTGTAACTAACGCTACAGAAAATGTTAGGACTTTATAAATAAAGAGTAATAATATTAATATCATTATATCACCTGGTATCTGTATGTATCACTGAGAGCGACCTGATCAGAGACATGACATATAGCTGTGGCTGAATGATCTAGGGATGTTATACGTTCATGCAGTATATATATATATATATATATATATATATATATATATATATATATATATATATATATATAGACGCAACAAAAATTCTAAATTGTAACCAGCACTTTACACTTTGTTAACCGATACATTCATTTCTTTCTGGACATTCCCTAATACTTGATATCTTGTATTTGTATTCACTTCTAATCATTATGAACAGCTCCTTTGGTTTTGCCGATGCTCAGATTGAGGGTAGCAAGTGGATTTCAGCTATCATGTAGTTTAAATATATTGGGCATATTTTATGTAATTTATTGTATATGCAACAGGCTGTAGCAATTTGTTTTATGACAATTTGTTATTTTGTGTAGGCATTGATCCGTTCCTGGTTTTGTAGACTGTACAACTTTTAAAAGGTTTAATAACACTTTTTTTTAACATGTTACGTGGTGGGGGTTTTCTACATCAAAATAAGTGATCTCAAATTCAGAAAACCTGTATATACATGTAAGAGACTCAAGATGTGAGTGATCCTTTTACCCTGAAGTGGCAACAAACAGTGCACATTTTTTATATTTTTTTTGTATTTTACAGCATTTTTTATCAATAAAATTCTGAATCGTAAAATAGGGCTAACTGAATTAGAATTCTTCCTACTTCTCAGTACAGACAATCAAGGGAGAACATACAGTGGCTATGCAGTACAGCGTATATAGTGAAATAAATAACACTTTTTAACCATGTTTTTGCACTTAAAGACATACACTAAATTTCACAGCAATATTAAGACATTTTTAAATCCAAACTCTCTCACCAATATGACATGCTGTAATAAAATGCACACCTTTTTAAGGAACAAAATAATGACCGCACTGTTTGCTCTCTACAGGCACAGACTGCTGCTGCGAATTGCGAAAAGAAACTGTCTGAGATGCAGACAGACTGCGACTCTCTGAAGCTGGAACATGAGGAGTTTAAGTCCAAGGTGGGAGTCTTCAGAAATCCTAGAGTCATAACTGTTATCCTTGGTTTGCTCAATATTTGATTTTGGTTTTGGGGGTTATCTGCTAGATTTTTATGCTGAATAGTTTATTGACTGATTAATAATAAAATCAGTACTTGAAGAAATAAATGTCAATTAAACGCGATTTGTATGAAAAAATGATTTAACATTTAACTTTGGTAGTGTTTTAAAGGTATATCTAAGTTTCCCTGTTTTTACCTTTATCTAATTGAACACGTGCTGCTTATATCAGACACACATATTACATTAAGTCATGCTATACACATAAGCGTGCTTTTTTAAATGCGTGAACAAAAATAATTTTGTTCCATGTCCCTTTAAACTTTAGTTCTTCTTCTCTCCATCCCGTATCAGGTGTCTAGAAGGGTTGGTGAGGATCTGCCGAGTAGATGATCCTGATAGGAGTCTTTATCTGCCTCCTTCCACCAATCCTAGACAGGTCAGAAATATAATTTTATACAGCCTTTTGACAGATCCTTTTCGACCTGGACACCTAATAGGGAGTGTAGTGGAGCTGCTTTGTTAGTCCCTGAAACACAAAGATTCAAATGTAAGTGACTTTATTTTCTTCAAATACTGGTTTTAGTGCTAATTGGAGTGTTAAATAACCAAATGAATCCTTATTGTTATCCTTATTTGCTGATGTATTTGTTCTACACTAGATGGCAGAGGAGACAGAAGAAAAGGACTCTGTGATCCAACGTCTGCAGGAGAAAGTTAGCTCACTTGAGAAGACACTGGAGGGAACTGGCGAGGAGGGAGTGCAGGAACTTCTGAGAGAGGTAATGCCTTAGAGGGCAGGATGGGCTCTAGAGAAGCACTGTGTGGCCAGGCATTTGGTAGTTTTTTTGTTTATTCAGATGACCCTTAAGGCTTTAGTCTCCATAAGGTTGATTGGGGACTCCAGATGTGGACCCTTTGCTCACTGTGCCTTAAGGAGTTGAGCTATACTATACTGACAGGGGCTCAATCGAGGCTGAAACGTCCTATTCAGGGTAGAATTGCCTGGTATTTTGGGGCTGGATCCCTCTATTGAGTGGGACCAGACTAATCTACAGTCAGGTCCATAAATATTGGGACATCGACACAATTCTAATCTTTTTGGCTCTATACACCACCACAATGGATTTGAAATGAAACGAACCAGATGTGCTGTAACTGCAGACTTTCAGCTTTAATTTGAGGGTATTTACATCCATATCAGGTGAACGGTGTAATAATTACAACAGTTTGTATATGTGCCTCCCACTTTTTAAGGGACCAAAAGTAATGGGACAATTGGCTGTTCAGCTGTTCCATGGCCAGGTGTGTGTTATTCCCTCATTATTCCATTTACAAAGAGCAGATACAAGCTCCAGTGTTCATTTCAAGTGTGCTATTAGAATCTGTTGCTGTTAACTCTCAATATGAGATCCAAAGAGCTGTCACTATCAGTGAAGCAAGCCATCATTAGGCTGAAAAAACAAAACAAACCCATCAGAGAGATAGCAAAAACATTAGGTGTGGCCAAATCAACTGTTTGCAACATACTTAAAAAGAAAGAACGCCCCGGTGAGCTCAGCAACACCAAAAGACCCGGAAGACCACGGAAAACAACTGTGATGGATGACCAAAGAATTCTTTGCCTGGTGAAGAAAACACCCTTCTCAACAGTTGGCCAGATCAAGAACACTCTCCAGGAGGTAGGTGTATGTGTGTCAAAGTCAACAATCAAGAGAAGACTTCAGAGTGAATACAGAGGGTTCACCACAAGATTTTAATCATTGGTGAGCCTCAAAAACAGGAAGGCCAGATTAGAGTTTTCCAAACAACACCTAAAAAAGCCTTCATAGTTCTGGAACAACATCCTATGGACAGATGAGACTAAGATCAACTTGTACCAGAGTGATGGGAAGAGAAGAGTATGGAGAAGGAAAGGAACTGCTCATGATCCAAAGCATACCACCTCATCAGTGAAGCATGGTGGTGGTAGTGTCATGGCGTGGGCATGTATGGTTGCCAATGGAACTGGTTCTCTTGTATTTATTGATGATGTGACTGCTGACAAAAGCAGCAGGATGAATTCTGAAGTTTTTCCAGCAATATTATCTGCTCATATTCAGCCAAATGCTTCAGAACTCATTGGCGCTTTACAGTGCAGATGGACAATGACCCGAAGCATACTGCAAAAGCAACCAAAGAGTTTTTTAAGGTTAAGAAGTGGAATGTTATGTAATGGCCAAGTCAGTCACCTGACCTGAATCCGATTGAGCATGCATTTCACTTGCTGAAGAAAAAACTGAAGGTAAATTGCCCCAAGAACAAACAGGAACTGAAGACAGTTGCAATAGAGGTCTGGCAGAGCATCACCAGGGATGAAACCCAGCGTCTGGTGATGTCTATGCGTTCCAGACTTCAGGCTGTAATTGACTGCAAAGGATTTGCAACCAAGTATTAAAAAGTGAAAGTTTGTTTTATGACTGTTAATCTGTCCCATTACTTTTGGTCCCTTAAAAAGTGGGAGGCACATATACAAACTGTTGTAATTCCTACACCGTTCACCTGACTTGGATGTAAATACCCTCAAATTAAAGCTGAATGTCTGCAGTTAAAGCACATCTTGTTTGTTTCATTTCAAATCCATTGTGGTGGTGTATAGAGCCAAAAAGATTAGAATTATGTCAATGTCCCAATATTTATGGACCTGACTGTATATCTAGGATATTTTTCTCTGTGAGTGTCCTACATGAGCCACAAGAGGTTGGTCTCAGAGTGGGTTATCATATATAGATCCTTGCCTTAACAGTTAATTCTCTGATTGAGTGCCTATATATATATATATATATATATATATATATATATATATATATATATATATATATATATATATATATAATTAGTAGTGCCAATAAGGAATAGTACATTAGTGATTCTATTTGAATGTCTAAAAATAAGTTGATGAAAACTTATTTCCTCCTCAAATTTCTAAGAAATACATTATATGCACTGCAGTCTGGGAAAACTGGGCGGGACATGCAAATAAGGCAACATAATGCACCATCACTCTGTCAATCCAAACCATTTTACACATGGCTCCTTTTAAGCATATGCTTACTGTATTTCACAGTTTTAGGCATAGCAACGGATGGATTTTATATATATATATATATATATATATATATATATATATATATATATATATATAATTTATTTATTTTACAGTCTGTTTGAGTTTTAATCTAAGAGATTATTAGTAGTATGTTTGTGCAGTTTAATTCCACTAAATTCATCTACAACTCCAGTTTATTTTGTTAATGGTATTAACTTTGCTTCATACCTCGTTATAGCAGTATAGCATCAGTATTCCCTTACATTCCCATTGCACGTGTGCCTTGATGTGTATATGTTTGTACCTGCAGAAAGATGCCTTGGAGTTGAGACTGGATGAGACCCGACAGAAGCTGCAGGAAGCCAAGACCACACATACAGAGGCTGTCAGACAACTGGAAAGCCAGGTGAGTGTACAGAGTAAGATGTGATCGGTTACCTACCTCTCTTATTCTTCTTCAGAACATGGCTCCTAACAGATTGTAAATGTTGGAAACACTCTGTTCATCTACTAACACATAGGAACATAGCAGACAATATCTCCTTGGTTCAGTCTATTCTGCAGTCTCATATCTGTTTTATGTCTGAAAACGGTATATGGTCCTTGACTTTGTCTTACATGCCGAAGCTGTATGTCAATGCAGCTCTTTCTCACTTTACTTATCACCTGTCAACCTCAGAACATAACCTCTTTTTCTTGCATTTCTGTTTCTCTGACATCTTTCTACTTGTAGTTTGTTGAGACTAGAATCCCTTGTTTGGACTAATGCTTTCTAATAGAGCAGAAAAATTTGCAAGCTTTAGGTGTGTCAGAGGAAGTTATCAAAACTTATGGCACAGAAAATCTCCACTTTAGTTCATCACAGAATTTGAGGAAGCTTTGCAGACTCGTCCTAGTCTCAATCGGATTTGGAGATTCTCAGAAATACTTTGATAAAAAGTGGGTATTAAAACTTAGACCTCAATTTTAAGAAAAGACAAACCTTGATTCAATCTGAAATCTTGCTGGGATTCAATGGTCTCCCTCTACATGAAGGCATTTATGAAGATGTGTCCTCCTAAGAAACCTTTCACTTCTTCGCGGAACCTTCCTCTGGTTTTAAAAGCTTTAATAAGTTCTCTATTTTGAGCTTTTAAGATCAGTCACCCAAGTGAATGGAATTCTAAAGACTATCTTCCTAACCGTAAGTGCCTCCGCTAAGAGGGTTTCTGAACTTCATGCTTTAGCCCCCACAAATCTCTTGGGTAAAGTGAAATTTAGACCAGTTTCTGGTTTTCTTCCCAAGGTTGTGTCACCCTTCCACTTAAAGCAGGAAATATATGTATTTGCATTCTCTGAAGAATCAGAACCAGATCACTGCTCATTAACCATGGTGAGAAACAATAAGGTCTGTTGGATAAAACCAAAGATTTCAGGAAATCTTTCCATTTGTTTATCCAGTCTTCTGGACCAAGAAAGGGGGGAAAGGCTTCAGCTAGGACTATAAGTAACTGGATCATTAATACGATTTCCAAGGCAGATAGAAATATGTACGAGCCAATACCAAAAGGGTTAAAAGCAGTCTCTTCATGGCTCATATCCCAGAATATTTCTTTAAAATAAGTTTGCTTTATGGTCTTTAATTAATACATTTTGTAAGGCACTACCAGTTGGAAGTTCTTCTGGTCAAGAAAGTGTCCATATATCAATACAAATATAAACATATATATATATATATATATATATATATATATATATATATATATATATATATATATATATATATATATATATATTCCTTTGGTCTGCTTGCTTTTCTCCCCCTCCCCTTTTTAAGCTTGGTTATTATCCAATAGTAACGGCTGCCATGAATAAGCAGGAAAATGTACCCCAATTTACAGTCATCTTCATTTCCTGGATAAATTAATGGCAGCATTACATTTCCGTACCAGTTTAGATTTGGGGAACAAGACTGCCTTATTGAGAGAGTAGTTGTCTTTCATACGGGAGGGGCAATTACTTGTCTCTGTCCTCTTCCAGGAGGGATACATTTTCATTTATTAGGTTGTGTATGACCATAGGTATTATCCATGTTATTAATGTTGTCTTATAAGAAAATGTGTAATGATGAGGAAACTGCAAATTGTTTCTGACTTTAATGGTCCATTTTAAAAGCAAATTTCACTCCCCAAACATCTATATTAATATAATTGGTTTCTGCAAGCTGTAGGTTTGTTTATCTGTCTTATTAAGTGATTAAGAAAACATTGTAAGTAACTAATGGATTTGTCCAGCACTGCATATTATAGTTTATATTTAGGTGCCCTTTTATATTTCCAAACTAGCAGGTTGTATATATGTGAGTTAATTTGTACAAGACCTGACCTGTATGCAAACTTACTTTCATATCCTGTCTAATTCCATTTCTGAAAAGGCATCAAAACTAAGTCATGAAGTAGAAGAAATGCAAGAAATCCTGCGGCAGAAAGATCAGGAACTCGCTAACTTCAAAGACGAGAGCTCCACGCAGGTGAGTTCTTTCTCTTTTCTGTGGCAAAAGAGTTAAAGGGGCATGGAAGGTTGCTGTATTTCACTACGAATATAATATACCTATGTAGATTTTATTTTATGAAGTAGTCCTTAAAAGCTGTTTTTTTTTGTCTAAAATCATAGAAGTTGTACCGGTTTGGATGTTTCCTCTTTAGCCTATGAACACATAAACTGTGAAGAGCAGTGTTTCCAAATAGTCTGTCAATGACCTCTCTCAAGTAGCATACTGCAGAATTCTGCCATTGATTGGTTACTATGAGAGAGTGCAACTCATGTACTTAGAAATACACTGTCTTCATTAGCTGCAGAGGGGCGAAACCAGTTAAAGTGCACACATGATCGATCTAATTAGTGGGAGGGGGATGACTCGCTTTAAGTGTTATTTTGGAAGCTTGTATCTCACAACAGAGCACAGAAACAGGTTACTGATGATGACTCCTTATTAACCCCTCACACTACCAGTCTAACTTTATTGGCTGTGTAGTATTCCTTTAATATTCTCGTTTTTCTTTAGTGAAAACAACTTACATAGAATTAGCTATTTTCCCCTCATTTTTTGGCTGAATATCTTCTTGCCTCTTACGCACACTGCTTAGCTTGTGTCTGAAAGCCTTGTCTGACTAAGAACATATTTAAACAAGGAACCCACCATGATACTTTGATGGGAGCCGTGTGTGAATGAGAGGAGCGTTTACATTTTTTTTAGAGCAGTTCTTGCATCTACTGAAGCAAACATCCTGATTATGGACCTGCAAGGAGGAAGGAGTGTGGTTTCAATTTCACTCTTCTCCAGTAATCTAACATCCCTTTCTTACTTGATAAAGAACCACACCCTCCTATTTAAGTCCTCAGGAGATGATGCAACAAACCCAACATGGATTCCTGTGCTCATAAACAGAGTCTTCAAAAAAAATCTGATTTTCTCATAGCTTAAACAGCTACTAATGTGGTTAGTTTATTACATACTTCACATTAAAAACATTTTTGTTTCGTGAACTACAGTGGTCCTTTAAGTTGCACAATTAGAGAAACTTTATAATAGGTCATTTTATGTATGTTACTTTAGTTTTATTTTTGTAACGCAGATTTACACAACAGAGAAGGTTGTTGGCAATAATTCTATTTTATAGACAAAGAGGACGTTTGTCCCAAGAAACACTGTTTGTAGGACGGCAGTAAAAGTGATTGCAGCAGGAAAAGGGCAGTAGATTCCTGTTGGCTTTCAGCAACTAAGAAGATTTTCATTTTACAAGAGAAGGATCCTTAGACGTTATATCCCTTGGACTAAAATACGATTATAGAACATTCCCTCTACATAGTTTTTGAAAAAACAGTAAATTAAATGAGTCCGTAGAAACTTTGAAATTGGATGAATAAATGGTTTAGAGAATAAATGTCACATTAACTAACATTAGCAGTCACATAGGTATAAACAAATGTATCAAGAAAATCTTAATTTCCTTGTACCTGTGTGCTTTCATATTGGACCTTTATAGTTCCTTTGGTAGTTTGATCCTGAGTGGAGAGAGCCTTTCAATAGAATTGAATTGAGATGTAATTTGCATCTAAGTCTGACCTAGGTGACTAAGCCTGTTGGGGGTGAAGCAAATGACAGCTCAAATATACTGTAATAGTAATAAGCTATATTTATATATAAATATATATATATATATATTTGTTACTTTTTAAAACAGATTGCTGATTCTCGTCAAAGTTCTTCAAAAGAGCATATTATAAATATGACACTTCAGAGGTGCATGAGCATGAAGAATTACATTCAAAATAGTTCCTGTCTGTTTAACTCACAGGGTAAATCAAAGGAAATAAAGTTTGCCAAAGGATATATTTCTCTTGCAGCTGAAAGATTTAAATCAAACCTTACAGACGAACAGTGAGAGGTTGCAGCGGCTGGAGGAGGAACTGAAGGAGAAAGAAGAGCAGATGAAGTCCGTGGTGAGAAATTGATATTTCATATGAAATTCTTTAAGAAAAGATGATTATTTTTTCTATGGGGAATGTTTTATTAAAGTTAGCAGACTTCTCTGTCCTCGGTGGCAAAGCTGAAAAATTACTTAATAGATACCTTTTCAAAAATGATTTAAATGTAGTTTCCAGTGATCTGTGCAGTTAAAATGCTGCCATTGGGAGACTTGTGTTCTTAATATCCTCATGTAGCTGCTATTGTGATTCATCCATCTAGATCAGGGGTGAGCAATTAATTTCCCAAAGGGGCCACATGAGAAACTCTGAATGATGTGGAGGGCCGGACCATAGGCTGAACTTAATTCTGCTCAATATTAATTGTATAGCTTTATTTTATTTAATTTTTTCCTCCGTGCCATGAGCAGTATCTACATAATGCTACCCATCCCAGTTAGTCACAACACTGCTGCCTTTTTACAATTGGCAGTGTTTATTTTTGTTCAGAACACAAATTTCTGTCCCACTGTAACAGGCTGGACAGGGTCAGCCAAAGGGCCGGATGTGGCCCACGGGCCGCACAATGGCCAGCTCTGCTCTGGCATGAAAGGAGCCCTTTATTAAATAATGTGAAATACATATTATTGTACAGCACACAAAACCATTCCACTAATAAAAATGAATTCTACTTCCATAAGATCAAATAAAGCAATACTCCAGGAAACCCAGAAAAACTGCTCACTGGAAGGTATGATCTTGAGGCTGAAGCCCAAATATTTTGGCCATATTATGAGATTACAGGATTCCGTAGAGAAGTCTCTGATGCTGGGAAAGATGGAAGGGGACGACGGAGATGGATAGATGAGGTGATTTAAGCATCAGAGGGGGAGTGGATGACAGATGTGCCTGGTGTGCTGTGGCCATAGGGTCATGGAGAGTCGGACCTGACTGAAAAGCTAATCAACAACCATACTTACATAATATATATGCATGCACTAAATAATAGGTACATATAATGCATATATATTTATATGTAGGTTTTAACCCAGTCATCTATAGTATTTTGAATAATGTTAGTATAATTACTTTTTATTAATAAGAGAGTAGTTGTGTGTGCTGTACAACATGTGTTATACAATATTGTTTAAATAATGGGCTCCATTCCTACCAGGGGTGAATAAATGACTCCCCATGTCATGTTTTAAGTGGAGCCTGCCTAGCTTTGTATATTTTGCTGTTAGCTGCAGCTAAAAAAGATTGAGGAGGATATCCACGAGGGAGAATGTAAGGGGCAGAACTACTGCCCCTATACTGATCAAATGAGTAAGTAAGATCAATCTATTTCACTTATTTCGCCAAACTGTTTGTATAAAAAGTATGAAAGAGATGCATTTGAATCAGTGTAAAAACAAAAATGCAAGAGTTCATTGGTCCTTTAAAGTGGAGAATAGAAGTCAATATTTGTCGTTGTTCATGGATTGGTGATAATACCTTTATACCTTTTGAAATATTTTTTTTTTCTGGCCCACATTTTTAATATAAATGTTTTTTTAATTATGTTAGGGGTACTTTCCCAGTTAAAAAAGACCACTGTAGTCCAAAAGTCAGATCAAACAACTTATATTTTATCTTTTTCTGTGATGTTATTGGTAGTTGTCTGGCCCTTTAATATTTACAATTATCTTATCTGCTTCACCACTGATCATACTTCTATGCACAGGTTTCTTATCAGTCAGGAGGAACCACCTTTGATAGTAGTCTGCATGGTGCTATCCTCTCTCATTATAAGAGTAACATTTCCTTACTTTCCTCCCACTTGACAAGATAGATACTGAACAGTACGATGATGCTTAGCTGACACTAATAGACCTGACCTTAGCTGCTTTTTAATACAGAATGTTTTATGGCCTTTCTTAAAGTGCATAATGAAATTGTGGGGCTTGTGTTTCCATTTAATCGTCCAGTTAAAGAACATTTCAGTTAAGGGTACTAATATTAAAGTGCCTTTGAGAACATGATGTAGAGCTGCGGGTCTCAACCTTTTATAAAATTTCCCAAGTTGTGGTGACCCCCAACCGTAAAATTACAGATTAGAATAGACAAAAACACACATTTCTGATGGTTTTAGGTGACCCATGGCAAATCGTCATTTGACACCCCCCCCCCCAAAGAGGTCGCGACCCACAGGTTGAGAACCGCTGATGTAGAGGTTGGTCTAATTTTTAATAAAGCTTATACTAGTTGATCTCACTGAGCCTGGATTTTTCATTCCTGTGTATAGAAGGCCGATCTGGAGTTAGAGAACAGCCGAGTAGCGCAGCAGCTGGGCGCTGTTAGACAGCAGTACGCAGACAAAGTGGAGCAGCTCGAGGCCCAGGTATCTGCTCTAGAGGGAGCTCGAGACTTCGATAAGATTGCAACTCAGCACAAGATTGTAAGTTGTTTGTGCAGCTTTGAGATATTTCAGTGTTTGTGATGATATAATAAATACCTCATTGTCTGTTTCTCAAACAGAGCCAGCTAGAGCAAGAAAATCTGGATCTAAGCACAAAGAACCGAGAGTTGGAGACCACTCTGACTAATCAGAATGTGGAGCAGGAGAAAATAAAGGTAACTATCAAAAGGGTGACAAAGAGCATGAGCCAATGGGAAGAACTTTCCAAAGGGGAAGAGGTAATGAGCCTATGTTGCAAAAGCACGGGTGGTAAGCCAACTAGGGGGACTATCCAACTATACAAAAGGAGAGAAAGACAATGAGTCAAAGAAGGTAAAAATAAGGGTAAACTGTGCTGAGATGGACAATGAGGGAAAGTAATAAAATCAATAAAAGGGCACAATCCAGAGCAATGACAAACCATGAGTCAATGGGGAACTATATGGGGTAGGGAGGAGTGAGCTAGTGAGAAGAACCATCCAGTAAGGAGCCATCCTGAAAGCTCACTGGTGTGTCCACAAAATCCTAGACGCAAGCAGAGACAAAGCGGACTACTGGTCTCCACCTGAACGGTCACTATGTCCATCTCAAGTCTTTTCATACCGACAAAAAAGGCAAGATACTCAGTGTGGCTTCTGCAGTCTTTCTCGCAGGTAACAGAGAAAAGTAGATCGTGATTAAATATTATAGCTCAAACTACAGGTACAAACACATCTTTAGTCCAGGTGTATGCTGACATAAAAAAGCTCAAACTACAATTCACTGTTTCTGGCCATTTAGAAATGTCACAGACATATTTAATATATTGTTAGCAAGGTTTGGTTACACTATACAGGCTCAACTCTCACAAGATTTCTTTCTGTCCCAGTCACTGTGCTCACTAAGTTAGCTCATATTGCAGGAAGAATTGAGCAGCCGGGAAAAAGTCAGTGTGGAGATCGCAAAAGCACTGGAGGAAAGCCGGAAACAAAGAGAGGAGCTGCAGCTTGAGGTGAGTGTACTGGGAGAACAATGTGGAGGTCAAAGCCAGGGAGCTCAAGGAGGTAGCCATCTAGAAATAGGGGCAACAGCAGGGGATGGGTAGAAATCGGAGGGAAATTATTCAACAGGAGGTGAGTATCCAGGGGACAGAGCTTACACCAGCCCTAACCCGGAGATAACGTGTTCTTGGGGGATTTCGCAAATAAAGGGAAGAGCTTTAGCAGCTGGTAAGTGAGCCCAGTACTCTAGGTGCCATCCATTAAAGGGATATGTAAGTTTCCTGGATTATTAATGCATCAGATAGAGGAGAATTAATAGTGTATGGAAAAAAAATTGCATGAAAAAATACCCAAATAAACATTTAAACACTTACCTTGAAGTGAGCAAAATCGTTTGTAATTTCTGACAGTTTAAAATGTAAGGTTCACACCCTCTCCATAATTTGTTTTGGCCAATCCAGTTAGATGAAAGATTTGAGACCTAGCACTATGTTAGTTGCTATGGCAACACCACACAGCATATACAGGAAGCAGGGATGAGTCATATCCCAGCAGTGACTGGAAGGCTAACAACACTGGTCTACTATTGGCTGAGCAAGGAAGAGCAGGTAAATAGTGGGTTCATATTGCTCCCCGGATGCTGCATGCTGATTGGGTGGGGATCCGATGCCTGTAGACACCCCCTGGAGGTGTCAACATAATCGTTGGAAGGATTTTTAGATATTAATAAAAATAAAATGTTTTATAAGATGTGCTGTATACATATAGGCTGCTTTTTGACTATAGAGTGCAGACGTATTAATGTATTAATCCAGCAAACTTAGATATCCCTTTAATGGGGCTACAACCAGAGGACACTGGTGCAAGGGTATTAAGATAGATCTTAAACCGGGTTCCAGTGAGCTTGGTCTAGTGGGTCTAATTTGAGGTATGGGTGTGACCTGATTTAGAGATTTCATGTAATTCTCAAATATATTTGGGGTTGTGGGGGATTAGCCTTCACATTCAGTGCCATTCAATCTGAGCAAAATTGTATAATGCTAAAAATACCCAGGGCAAGGTACTACACCATTACCTGCCTCTCACCTGAAACGTTGTAGATGTTAGGTAAATAAAACAAATTCAAATAGCACTGCCTAGCCTCTTTGACAACAGATCCATCCCATGTTCATCGCTCCTCTATTCTGCTTATTCTCTCTTTAGGTGGCTAATCTAACTTACAACAACTCTCGGATGGTCTCAGAAAATAACATGGAGCTTGTGAGGAGGAATGAGGAGATGGCCACTCTGAAAGGCGGTGAGTTCTGCTTTAAAACACATTCTGCTACTTCAAAGACCATCACCGTTATAGTGCTCCCAAAACTCTAGCTTGCTGGCCTCGATCTGAGTTTTCTCTGATCTCCTTCCCTTATTTATTGTGTTAGATTATGATGCCGTCCTGTTACGAATTCAGACATTACAAGGGGAGCTGGAAACGTACAAATCGAGAGCAGTAATGAGCGAGGAGTCTGTGGCGCAGCATGTCAGTGCGGCCAGGTTACAACTACAAGAGCACAAGGAGGCATTACTGGCCAGTGAGTCACAGGTATGAGGACCAGGTCATCCACAGAGACACGTGCTGCTCCATTATCCATCTATGCAGTCAGAGTGGGAGGAAGGGGGGAGGAAAAGTGTTGAGATGAGAGGAATGGCTGCGATTTTAAGGTAGAAAGATGCTAAACTATAAATTGTACTCATGTGGGGACAAATCCATTGCAGACTCTCTCTATTAACAAAGGTTAATGGCGATCGTAGAGTTAAAACTCGAATATTAGGTTTTTTTCTTCAGATTCCACCATTCCTCATATAAGAGCACCCACTGAGAAATTTTTTTATGTCAAGGGACAGTTAGTAACATCACAGCTATCGTTTCCAAATCTCATTGCCCAGGATCTAAAATCTAGGTGAACATCTAGTAAAAAAAAGCCTAGATAGAACCTCACCGTAAAATAATAAAACCTCTACTGATGTGATTGATTCTTTAAAATATATTTTGAAAAGTAAAGAAGAAAAAAATACTTCACATTCAGGGTTGCTCAAAAAGAATCCTTTTGATAAAATTAAACTCCCATTAAATGTAATCTTCCCACAATAACTCTAGTTTTTGCAGCTTCAAGTTTACATCTGGACTGAGAAATGTTGGATATTTGTACATATTTTGAAATTCTTGAATATTGTATCTTTTTTAATTTTTTTATTTTTTTTATACTTTTTAATTTGTCTTTGGAATGTGAATAATTTTTCTGCTTATTGTTCCAAACATTTTGCTTACTTTTAAAAGTATGTGTTTTAAACAACTCATTATTTTTGTTTTAGTTTGCTTTCTTTTGGTTTTGTTTTATTTATTTTGTTGCATGACGACGTGCCTCTTTTAGTGTCACTTTATCCGTTCTTTGCAAAACTAACATCAGAGGGCTGGCTCCTTCTCCATCCTGACCTGTTAAACAAAATAATGATGGGTTAAAGTTTTATTGTCATAAGAAAACATAGTTCTTTTCTCTCTCCCCCCAAGCTACATTCTATTACAAATTGAAAAAAAAAATATTCACCGGAGATCAATTTTACATCTTTATAGTGTTTTTCTCTAAGTAATCTGGGGGTTAAGATGTAGGAGTTGGATGCGGTTGTTAATACGTTATACTACAATTCTCTGGCATTACACAATTGGATGATCCCACTTGCTCTCATTCTGCCCTCCTCCAGGTATCCTCACTGAGAGAAGAGGTATCCGCCTTGCAAGAACGGCTTCATGGTAAAGATACACAGGAACACAATGGGGAGGTGGCAGCTGGAGACATCGCCCAGCTGCAGAAGGAAAGTCGAGATATGGCACAGCAGATTGCTGAGAAAAATAAGGTGATCTAGAAGAATAAAGTATACCGTTTATAACCCATCGTGAAACCCTGTAGAGTACCTCTTGGCAGAGTCTTGCTACAACTAGAAGCTGACGAGCTTAACTTCTACAGTTTTAGAAGCCAGACCGCATTACTTCTGGTGTATGCATTAGGATTAATAGATGCTATTAAATATTTATAGTGTATAATACATTACCATACCAGCCGTAGCAAACCCCTCATTTAATTTCCTTTCCACATCCAACAGTTGAAGATGTTTATAGCATTTCCAGGTAGCCTGGCACAAGAGCACATACGTGCATAATATCGAGGAACTACTGTATTGCCCATATTGAATAAAACAGCTTTTAAACTAAAATATAGTAAGTATTGTTAATTCCCGGCTTTGTGTATTCAACATTGCAAGTGATGTAGCAACCTGCGTCTTGGCTCCTTCAGATAATTTAAAATGACTCCATAGGAGTTTGCTGGTTTTGATAGTTAGATTGTGTTGGTATTTATAACTCAGCAGCCAAGTAAACAGCAGTTTTACTAAATGTTGAATAACAAAGAGACTAAATGTTTCCCTTCTCTCTTGTAGACTATAAAGCAGCTGCAGCAAAGGATGGCTGAGCTAAAAAAGACCTTGCAAAAGGAACTGGTGAGTAACGTATGATATGAAACTATTGTGATGGGAAAACTATTTCACTTGAAGGGTCACGTGTAGACTTTAAGGCCCCAAATAGGCCTAAGGCATCACTAGAAGCCTCCAAGGTCCACATGCTGCCCCTGGGAATTAGGTTGTTCAGCACTTGTGTCTCCTGTGACATTGAGAACATGTGCATATGAAGTGTGATTAATGCAACATAGTTTAGCTCTTTATTTGCTTTATTAATTTGCTTAATTGTCTGCCAAACTACTGTTAGTCTCATGTGAGATTTAAGCACTTTTTTTAGTTACTCCTTAGCAGATCAGGGCACTAACTTATGTCCCTTTCCTACTAGAAAATCAAACCAGAAGTGGAGGTAAATGAGGTTCGAGAGAAGCCAAACCCAGAGCTGCCAGCCCCTACCTCCCTGACGGTGACAAATAACTCTGACTTGAATGACTCTCGAGAGATCAACTTTGAGTATTTGAAACACGTAGTATTAAAGTTCATGTCTGCGCGGGAAGCCGAGGTGAGTGGTTCTGTGGCGTAATTACATCATTTTGGTTGGGGTTGTGGGATCTGAATATATTACGCTCAAATAGGGATATTGGCAGATTTCTCTCTGACGTAACATCCTACCTTTGCTACATTAGGTTTAAGAACTAATAATCTAGACCAGTTCAGGTTTAGAAATGAGGCAATTTAGCATTGAACAGGCTGTGGATAATCTAATTACCTCACCTGTATTCACACTGGGCTAAGCGTAGACCATGGTGTGTCTGGGGGTCCTTAAGGGAAGCTTTGGGAATCGATCACTTAGTGGTTCCTCCTTGATTTTTATGTCAAAATAGTATCTGTTTAGAGTCCTAACTTAAACTTTGATTCTCTTCTAGGCTTTCCACCTCATTAAAGCGGTGTCTGTATTACTCAACTTCTCGGTGGAAGAAGAAAACCTTGTTAAAGAGACTTTAGAATATAAGGTAAATGTTTATGTTCTCATGTTTGTAACACACCAACGGGAAATTGCATTTAGAACAGCTTGGGCTACAATCTCTATATATATTTATTTTAGATATAAATATTGTGCGTTGCAGCGCCACACTTTTGCTGACAAGTTTTGTATGTACAGGTTTCCCTTCTATCTCATAAAATACATACTTCTAGAGAAGGTTTTTGTGAATAGAAATGGTTACTCAGAATCCTACATCTATTATATGATAAAATAAAAGCTGTTTGTAATTTTTACATTTTTAAAGTATTTTGAAGAACTAGAACTGATAATGGGCAAAAGACCATATTTTGTTGATGATATTTCAGTTTAATTTAGCACAAAGATTGAATTTGTACCTCTGCTCAATGTCTTAAATAATCATTTTTGTTCATTTTCAGATGTCTTGGTTTGGGTCCAAACCAGCTCCAAAAGGTTCAATCCGCCCTTCTATCTCCAAGCCCAGAAATCTCTGGTCGTGATCCAACACAAAAGCATCTTTCTATGGAAAGAACATTAATCCCTGGCAAGTCCCATTGTGCTTGCCGACATTTGTACACGGCCTTTACAAACTGGGGACCCATGCAGTCATTACTGGTTTGGCTCGGAGTGGTGGTACTCTCCATTGATGCTTTCTACCTGGGTCCTGCATTTATTTATATTCTTAATTTTTGGGTACAACCCACAGACCATGGACAGCCAACCCAACAGGGGTTAACATTAATAATCTATGCCTCAATCAGATTGAAAGACGCCTGTACAATGCTCCAGAACCAGCAGCCATAACAAGCTGCTTCATAAATAAGCCTATATGGGCTTCGGACTCCCAGCACAATTCAAGGGCTTTTACTACAGCAGAAATGGATCCTGTTGACAGGATACTGAGTAACTTAAGGTATTTCATGGAAAGGTGTAGATATGTTTTCTTTCTCGCTGCTGCTGCATTTATCTGCAGGCCTTTGCTGCCATTGCATTGCTGACCTCTGTGATAGTGAAGCGGCTTTTGAGCGTTCCTCCTGAGTTCAGTTGCTGCATTTTCTACTGCCATCCTCTGATAAGACGAGCAGTCCGGTTGAATTCACGGCTGGACCCGATCCTTTTCTCCAGACATCTTCTGCCTCTGTGATACTCACCTTCTCTCTTCTGAGTATTGACATTACACTAAGGAGTCTTGTTTGTAAGATACTGCCAGCTTCAGACTCATATCTATCTAATGCCAATGGCTTTAACCCCTATAGAATATGCCCCTAACTTGGGTTAAGCACTTGAGAATAGAAAGTCTGTCTGCCTTGTCTTTAAATGTGTAGACGCAGCCCACCTTCAGACAGTGCGGGTATTTCTTCACACTAAGATGCTATGTAACAGGGACAGGGGCAACATGACACCCAAAGTGTAAGGAATTTGCTAGCAATGAAAATTAGTGGTGACCTCATATTTTGGAGGGAAGGGATCATCCATCTCCAGACATATAACATAGTTTGTCTTCCTATACAATTGCATTTTAGGTTTAATATGTTCTTATTTTGCACAAATAAAGATCTGAAGAGTAAAATATCAATGATTGCAACAGAAAACCACTATGACTATTATAGGATGTATTCTCCAGGTTTCTACTATTTTGTAAACCGCAATAATTTCACAATAAACTCGAATCTGTACTAGTTTAGTTTTCAAACTGTAGGATTCAAAAATGCATGTTGTCTGCTTGGAGCTGTATCCACATTTTTATGATGTTCCTTATACTATATGCCATTTGGGGATTTTAAATCTAAAACTGTTCCAGTTGTACTCCTATGCAAAGAATGCATTGCAAATACAAAGATAATTTGTTTTAAAATGACAATATATGCCAATATCTACAGTAAAAATTGTTTATATATATATATATATATATATATATATATATATATATATATATATATATATATATATATATATAATTTGTGCCATGTCTGTAGCGTATCCCCACCCAGCAGCAGATGCAGAAGGCTGTGAATCTCTGCTTATGCACAGCTGTGGTCACATTTTTATTTATAGTTCTTTAAATAACTTTAAATGGTAATGAGCGGTTTCAAAAAGCAAAATAAATAAATACAATCTTTAACATTTTCACTTTTATATGCAATTATTCTTTTCTGCAGATTTCTATTTTTTTTACTGAACTGCTTCTTGCAGATTCTGACTTGGGACTATGCGTCCTTGTAAACTAATAACCGGTCCATTAAAAGCACAGGCAGTTTGTGATTCCATATGTTCATTGTCCAGATCGCAGCTTCTTGTGGATAAAAGTATTCTACCTCGGGAAGCTGATCAGTAGAAACTAAAATGGCAGCTTATACTGAAGCATAATTGCATATAAAAATAATAAATTGAAAGATGCATTTTTTTTCAAGCAAATTGTATAAATATATGATCACAGTGGTACTTTAGTTCCTTATTACACTACACCCACCAAGCTTCCAGCTTTTAGTATATTCATAAATAAATTCCCAAATGTCCCTGATATTGACCAGTTGAGGCAGTAATGGCCGTCACGCCCAGAGATAAGGAAGGAAAATATCACACACAGAATAATCATAATAAGGTATAAACATATATTACAATACTCATACAGTACCAGTACCATTATGGTGACACAAAGCTGCCTTCACCTTGTATGGGTATGAGATGTATACACAGCCCCCTCAGGGATACAGACTGACCATAAATGTGACCTGCTAGGCCTTGTTAGTGAGTGCTGTGCTTGCCTCCTGCCCTGAACAGTTGAACACTCCAGGAATGAATATCTGTTGCAGATTCTCTTTACTACAAGCAATGTTTTCAAACCATAAAAAGATCTGTTTTTAGGATCTATGTATTTTAACAAATGTATAACAGGGAGGCATCGCAGAGGTTCCACTGTCACCTACACAAACAAAACTAATTCCACTATTATTTTCCTTTTAAGTTATAAATTACATTTGTGTAAATAGGATTTTTTGGTTTAAATTGATGCATTATTCCCTGTGTAAATTATGCATTCTTATTTTAATATAAATTTGTCATCCTACCAATCTCTGTCAAAACATTGTATATAGGCCCTGGGTGATGTATATTGAATATTAGTTGGCTTATTTAATTTGCAGTGCAATATTCCAATTAAATAATTCTGCTGTTTCTATTGATTGCTGTGTCTGGTCATTATTCTGCTGCATATAATCATGCCAGACATGTGAAGTCAGGCTCCTGTGTTTGTCTGCCACTCCCTGTCATCTGTATCTAACCCCTATAAATATTGTTGACTTTCCGAAAATAAATCCATTCACTGCAGAGACCTAGAAATGGTATGTTCTCTTATTTGCTCCTGGTGACTGTGATACTGATCCTATCTCCAGCCTGCAAATAACCTGCCTGGTCACTATCACAGGAATGTTACTAAGACTCCTGGAAGTGCTGATTCCTGATGGAGAGACCCTGACTGATACAGGAGCCAGATATCAGGGTGCTGGTGCGGAGATTTCCAAGAACCCAACGGTCCTTGTGGGTAGTTAACGTGTAGGCTATAGCAGGTGGCACTGGGAATTAATACCCACTACCCATGGATCGTCATATAAATTTTCACACCCAGGGGCCCACTGGACTTTTGGGGACTAAGGATTAATATGGACCATGGGTTTGAAGAAAGGGAACAATTTTGCCTCTTTAACCCATGCCAAAAACATTGGCCTATCATTTATATATTTACATGGACTGTTATTGCCTTGCTGGCATGGTTGATATTGCCTTTGTTATGATTGTAACATATATGGCTCATATATGTAATGTAAAGTATGAGAATCCCAATATCATGTTTTGTATCAAAATTGCAGTTTTCCCCAGAGGAATATAATAAAGCAATATCACCTGAATCCTTAGGGAAAAGGGTCAGAATTATGGGGTACCAGGGGGTTTGAGAAGGCTTCAGATGTTCCCGGGAGGGCCATTAGACTCAGATTAATTACCAGGGTTCCTATAAGTCAAGGGTGAGGAAGATCTAATTAACCATCATTGTCCCCTTGTGACACTTAGTTGGTACCACCTTTAAGAGCTGACCAAATGGGCATGAGCTGTTGCGTAGGCAAACCAGACAAACTGTCTCCATCTTTGATTAGTTAGCTTACCCCCTTTGATCATCAAAGGAGTCCGTTATAACCCAAGCAGGTTATTAGGAACTCTTTCAGCCCTTGATGCATGGTGGGGAAAAATAGAGCTTGGGGATTGGCTAAGAGATTGTGGTACGGTTGTGACCCTGTATATAAATAATATTGCTAATAAAGCATTGTCAGTTTGGATATACTTAGTTTATGTGTATTATTTCTTCTGGGGAATGAACAATCCTATACATTGTCATTATTGATGCTGCACCTGATTATCTACATTCAGTGATTATCTACATAGACTGATTATCTACATTCAGTGATTCTGCTATCTAGGTTCTGATGGTCCCTTGATCCTGGCTGGTGTGCAAATCTTGGTCTAGGGTTATTCCTGCTAGCAGGGATATCTACAATAACCCACACAAAGCCACTGGGTAGGTCAGAACCAGGTTTTGGGCGAGCCCAATTGAAGTAGCGGGTTTTGACATTTATCTTCTATTCACTAAGGCCCTCATTCAATTGCAATTTGGCCAATTGAATAGGGCTCTAAATAAGCACATAACATATATTTTTTTAAAAAAGTTTTTAGTTAGTAAGCATCTATCCAAGAGCAAGGTTTTCACTAACTAAAAACTTATTTAAAAAAATATATGCTATGTGCTTATTTAGAGCCCTATTCAATTGGCCAAATCGCAATTGAATGAGGGCCTAAATTATTAGTTGGACTGTGACTCAAATAAAATACTCTAATAAAATCTGTCAACTAAACTGAAAAAATTTAAATATAACAATTGAAATAAAATTAAAATAAAATTCAAATTAAATAAAAAATAAAATAAAAAATTAACGTAAAAAAAATTAAATTAATAAAAATAAAAAATAAATAAAATAATAAAAATAAAATAAAAAATAAATAAAACAATAAAATAAAAATATAATACAATTTTTTTTTAATTGAATTTTTTAATTTTATTTGTATTTTCACTTTATTTTTAATTTTATTTTTATTTTTTAATTTTTATTAAAATTAAAAAAAAAAATTATTTTAATTTAATTGTTATTTTATTTGTATTTTGTTTGTTTTTATTTTAATTTAATTTTAATTTTTTTTTTATTTAATTTTAATTTTTTTTTTATTTATTTTTTATTTTATTTTAAAAATAAAATGTAATTAAAATAAAATAATTAAATAAAAACTTTTTTTTTAATTAAAATTAAAAATTAAAGAAAAAGAAAAGAAAATTAAAAGAAAAATAAATTAAAATAAAAAATAAATAAAAATAAAACAAAAAAATTAAATTAAAATTAAATAAAAATAAAATATATATTTTTTAATAATTTTATTTATATTTTTACTTTATTTTTATTTTATTGTTATTTTTTATTTAAATTTTATTTCTAATTTTTAAATTTTAAATTTTTTATTAAAATTAAACAAATATATTTTTATTTTTATTTAATTTTAAAACAAAAGAAAAGAATAAAAATGTAAATAAACATTTTATTAATATAAAATAAAATTAAAATAAAAAAATGTATTTTATAAAAATTAAATTAAAAAATTAAATTAAAATATTTTTATTTGGGGCGTGGCTAAGCAGCCAAAGCGAGAGGACGCGTTGAGCCTGAGCTCCGTGTCGGCCTACTAAAAAAGGCTTCCAAATTGGCCGTATTCGGCAGCTAAAGCTGCAGGGATCCCCAGAGGAGGCTCCCCCACCTCCAGAGTTTATCTGGGAGCGTTCTCCCTACCTCCGGATACCCCGTCGGGAGGATCCGGCAACGAGGCCTGTCGGGGCCTTGCAACGCTGACCTCCCCCCAGACCCCTTCTAGCTCTCCCCCGTATACCAGCACGGGGGGGTGCAGATGAGGCTGTCAGACGCCCTGTGCCAGGGAGAGTGTGTACCGGAGGCAGCAGCAGGGGACGCGGTGGCGGATTGCCGCCACCAGAAGCCAGGAGCCGGCGCTTGGAAGCGCGCCAAGGCTCAGAAGAGCGCCAAGAGGCAGCATCTACCCCCCAGCCACACCGGAAGACCGGGACAGGAGCTGGGAACCCAGAGGACCGTCAGGGGGTAAGAAGGGAACCTGGCCCTGTGCCTGGTGGCCCCTGTTGAGTTCTGGGGGACGGAGTGAGGGAAGGAAGAGGAAGAGCAGAGACTCTGCACCCCATGGCCCTCTAGGGGTATCCTGGCTGCCTGGCCACTGACAGTAGCAGTTGTGAGAGCCCCTAAAGATATTTTCCTAGCTCATACCCTGTCTTACCCTCCTGAAACCAACAGCAGGGGAGAGAGGGGTACTGAAGAGGAGTGTGGCATATAAGAACTGAGAGACTGAATGCTTGGTTAGGCTTTTTGGAGCTGGGTTACTTTTGTGCTGAACTTTTCTCATTGATTAACCTGTGCTTCAGTTTTTTTTTTTTATTATTGCCTGCCGCACCCTAGGAGTGCTTTTCAGCAAAACAACATCCTTGTCTCCAGCCTGGAGAGTGACACTACCATCTAGTGGCGCCTCTGCCACAGTGCGGCCTGAATTTCTCAAAAATTACCTCTCTGCCGCTCTGCAATCTGGAAGGGGCTTGCTAATGCAGTGAATGGAGCTGGCCGGTAGGGGCTAAGCGTGCTTCTGAGGATGATCTGACTTCTTTTGTTTTTTTTCTTGCAACTTGGAGAGAACAGCCAGCTTGGGCCTTGTGAGGGGTGCTACTGGAGTCCCTGCCTTGTTCCCTGACCAAGACTTTGCAACAACATCACAGCTAATATACGGCGAGTCAAAATCACAGGCAAGATGGGAAAAAACAAGAAAGCCCTGCCTTCTAAAAAAAATTGAGGAGCATTTCAAGATGGCCGGGGCCCCACCGACATCTACGCAAACTTCTTGCCCGGAACATCTGGACCAATCTGACTCTGATTCGGTTTCAGAGGCCGTGCACCCGGAGGTCAACATAGCTGACAACTCTATGGCAAAGATTGAGGCCCTTCTAGAGTCCCATATCAATAGAGCAGTTACGGCTCTACAAAAAGAACTGCATGACATTGGGCAGTGGACCAATATTCTGGAGGAGTCAATGGATCAAGTAGTGGAGGCCCTGGAAAAAGATAGGAGTGCCATTGGGGAGAATACCTCTCGCATCACTTCCCTTGAAGACAAACTGGAAGACTTGGAGAATCGCTCTCGAAGATTCAATATCCGGATAAGAGGGGTTCCAACTGCAATAATTGATCTACCCCGATATCTCAAAGCCACTATAGACCAGATCCTGGTAGGCTTTCCGGATCACACGTGGGAAGTAGAGCGAGCCCACAGGGCCCTGGGTGGAAATAAAAACCCTGATTTGCCAAAGGACATTATAGTGAGACTACTTCGTCAGCAATCCAGAGACTTAATTCTTGCAACCACCCGTAAAATGACAACCATCCAGGGCCCCGACGGATCCTCTTTGCAGTTCTTTGCAGACCTATCTCCTCCAACCCTACAGAAACGGAGACAGATGAAGCCTGCTCTGGAGATTCTTATTCAGCATGGCATCAGGTACAGATGGGGCTTTCCTTTTGCCCTTACGTTTTCTCATAGTGGCGCATCCCATTCCGTGCGTTCCTTGGAGGAATGCCTGGATCTTCTTCAGAGACTGAACCTGGCCACTGGAGCATCAGCCCGGACACAGGGAGCCTCTCTGCCTCTCCCTCTCCCTCAGAGACAGTGGACTCCTTCCTCCAAACATAAGAGGACAGTTGACCCAACTCCCCAAATAGTCTCTCAAAGACCGAGGCAGGATCTGGAGGCCGGGGCTACTTGACTCTAGGAGCCAGAGAAGGGACCGGCCTATAGAGGCACATTTTTCCCTCTACGACAGAGACTTTGCCACAGGACTCTTGTTTTGGTTACCATGTTTTATAACTATGCTGTTTGTCTCTTTTATGCTTGTTTCATGTTTGTTTTTTTCCCTGAGCAGGTCTAACTACCTTAGATTAAGGTAATAGCTTCAGAGCTTTTAAAGAGAACAACAGATATAAGAAGGGCTGTAAGTGCCAGCTATATCTAAGATAAGGGACGTTTCATCCCAAGTTATAGTTAATAGTCTCCATGCTCAGCAAGGTTCATCCAAAAATATTCTTTAGCCTTATCTTAATACCCCTACCGGCTAAGATTTAGACGGATATAGATTAGATTTGAGGAAAACGGTTAGATCTAGGTCTGGCTAGACTTGATCGTTAAGTTTTGAATTGCACAATGGTAAATTGTATTTTTTCTCTTTGTCTCCTTGCTTTCACCTTCTTCTTCTTCCCTCTGATAGACTTGAGCAGGTTATTTGCTTCCTTTCTCTACTTTCTGATCCCCACAAAGCCTTGGCCCCACAAGCTACTTCTCTCTCTACTCACTCTCTCTTGCTTCTCACTCTTCCCTGGGGCAGTAGGCCCGGAGAGGTATTATATGTTCCAATATATGGTAAAGCCAGTTCTATGTCCGCTGGGCGGATGGCTAGGTCTAATGGGACTATTACATAGCAGACTTGTTAGGGAGCTACTTCCCTTAGGTAATGGCTTTAGAATATGCTGGCTAACTCTGCTAAACCCAACTAACTCTTGTCTTCCTGCTCCCACTTTCGTCTTCATCAGATCAGCTCTGTCCAAGGAGATCCGACGGGACCCTCCAGCTCCTCCTCGCCCTGGCCTGGGAAAGCCGCTCCTCGTTCCCTCGTGCTCAGCTACTACTAAAGGTATGTGGCTTTTAGTTATACACATGCTTACGCCAACAGCACATCCATGACATTTCCCACAAAGATACTCACCCACAATGTAAAAGGGTTTAACTCCCCCTTCAAGCGAAGGAAGGCTTTTTTGTATTATAAAACCCACAAACCTGACATTATCTTTCTCCAGGAAACCCATTTTGCTAAGAATAAAACTCCTGTCTACCTGAATAAAGATTATCCCCAATTTTTTTGCACCACCCAGGCTTCGAAAAAAGAGGGAGTAGCGATCCTTTTGCACAAGGATTTTCAGTTCCAGCTAGACTCCAAAATTATAGACCGGGAAGGGTATTATGTCATCTTGAAAGGGAAGGTCTTGGGCACCCCTACGTCGCTTATATCTTTCTATGCCCCCACCGTAGCCCCACACAAAGCGTTGATTAGACTTTTAAGGACACTGGAGGGGGGGGGAGTGGGGGAAATTGATAATAGGGGGGGACCTAAATTTGGTCTTAGACCAGAGCATGGATAAATCCAGCGTCTCTAAGCACATCCGCTTTTCTAAAAGGATTAAACAAATCAAAAAACTGCTCCATTCTTTAGACCTTGTGGATGCTTGGAGGGGTCACCATTCGAAAGGAAGAGAGTACACCTTCTTCTCCCCCACCCATAAGTCCTATTCCCGTATTGAAGCCCTTCTTATTAGTACCTCGCTTTTTGATAGCTCGGATAAGGCCGATATTGTTCCCTGCACATGGTCGGACCATGCTGCAGTCTCCCTAGAAGTTGACCTGGGATCCCAATCCAGACAACCTTTTGCCTGGAAATTAAACGAATATTTGCTCTCGATACCCACATACCAGGAACAAGTTACTTCTGAACTGGCAGCCTACTTTGTGTCCAATGCGGGTGGGGAAACTTCGCCAGGTTGGGTCTGGGTGGCTCATAAGGCTTATATTAGGGGTACGTGCATTAAATTGGCTTCACAACATAAAAAAGCAATTAGTCTAACTGAGGACAACCTCGTTAAAAATTTAGCTCAATTAGAGAAACAGAATCAAATTTCCCCTTCTTCCTCGTTAAGAGACCAAATTGACAAGGCTAGGTTGGAGCTAGACGGTATTTTATCTATTAGAACAGATAAAGCCCTGAGAAGAACGCAGCATCTCTTCTATGCTAAAGCGAATAAACCAGACAAATTATTGGCAAAAAGTCTGAGGGCAAGGTACTCTCAGTCCAAAATCTCTCAAATTAGAACCAAAGAGGGAGTACTCACGTTTAGCCAAAATGAGATACAAAAGACCTTTAGGGAATTTTACCAGCACATTTACTCCTCCCACAATTCCCCTCCAGAGAACGTTATTAGGTCCTACCTGAATTCCTTAGATTTGCCTAGAATATCAGAGTCAGATCTTCTTAACCTAAACAAAGAGGTATCGGTAGAGGAGGTTAGGGAGGCAATCAAAGACCTAAAAATGGGGAAATCTCCTGGCCCTGATGGCTTTACCAACATTTATTATAAAAAGTTTTCGGACATTTTGTCCCCACACTTATGCAGCCTGTTCAACACAATTTTGAAAGGGGACCCAATGCCCCCGGAACTTAATTTCGCGGATCTGACCCTTTTCCTCAAGGAAGGTAGGGACCCAAAGGAGGCAAAGAATTACAGACCGATCTCGCTCCTTAATGGGGATATCAAACTCCTTGCTAAAATATTCTCACAAAGGATTTCTGTCTTTTTGCCCTCCCTGATTCACAAGGACCAATCTGGCTTCATCCCATTCAGGCAGACGAGTGATAATATTAGAAGGACCCTAAACATCATCCACTTGGCTAGACATAGAAACACCCCGGTTTGCCTGCTCGCATTGGACATAGAGAAGGCCTTCGATACCCTGGAATGGCCTTTCTTATATGCCGCTCTGGATAAATTTGGGTTCAAAGGCCAATTTTTAAACCTGCTTCGCACCTATTATAATCTTCCCAAAGCTAACTTAAAACTCCCGGGCTCCCAGAAGGCGGTTATAGAGATAGGGCGTGGAACGAGACAAGGATGCCCTCTTTCCCCTCTCCTTTTTGCCCTTGCAATAGAGCCGCTGGCTCAGGCGATTAGGGCAAATTCCTCTATTGAGGGTCTGCGAGTGGGAAACCAGCATTTAAAGTGCTCCTTATTTGCTGATGATCTATTGTGTACTCTTACTAACCCTGGCTCCTCTATTGAAGCTCTGCTGGACACAATAGGTTTATTTAGCTCACTTTCTGGACTTAGATTAAACCAGGACAAAACGGAGGCACTAGGCATAGGCATACCCTTAGATACTCTGTCCCAGTTGAAATCAAGCCATAAGTTTATTTGGCCGGCCAATCATATTCACTACTTGGGGATAAATATTACTAGTTCTTTAGCGGGAATTTATAAGGCCAATTTCCCCCCCCTCTTCAGGGTTCTTCAGAGGGACTTGAACATTTGGACGAGGAAGCATATTTCTTGGACGGGTCGGATAACCTCGGTGAAGATGAACATCCTCCCGAGGCTCCTGTACCTAGCCAGAACCCTTCCTGTTCAAGTTAATAACTCAGAATTAGCTCGCTTTCAGTCCCTGGTGTTCAAGTTCATCTGGAGGAATAGACCCCCAAAAATAGCAAGGAAGGTCATGTATAGACATAAATCCAAGGGAGGTCTCTCATGCCCGAATTTTTCTAGCTATTTCAGAGCGGCACAACTGGCCTTTATTCCTCTGGCACATTCCACTTCCTAATTAATTGGGTTTTCATAGAGGAGGCACAAATGCCCCCCCTCACGTGGGGTACTATCCTATGGGCACCAAATTCGAATACTCTTAGGTCTTACATAAGTAATCCAATAACTAAATTTACTTTAAAAATCTGGAACTGGGCCAAGAAAACCCACAATCTAGCATACCCGGTAACTCCTCTTACCTCGATTTTCACTTCCCCCACCCTCTCGGCTACCCTCTCTTCTAACTCTAAACAATTTTGGATTCTGCAAAAATTAGATAAATAAGGCTCATGGCTGGAAGGGGGGAAGATTATTTCTCTAGGAACAGTTTGCAGAGGGAGGGAGTTTCCTGATACGGAAATATTTAACTATATTAAAATCAGGCACTGGGTAGAAGAAGTTCTCAGGGAATTTGGCCCGCCTAAAGACTCCTGGCTCACCACAATTTGCAAACACTCAGCCCTTACTAAGGGTACACTGGGAGCAATATATAACATAATTAATGCTCCCCCCTTGGATTCACCAAAGCCTTCCTTTATGCTGAAGTGGGAGCTGGACTTGGAACAGACCTGGGGTGAGCCCTCCTGGTCTAAAGCTTTCTCTAGGCTTTCTAAAGGGTCCCTTAATTTTAGCTTGTTGGAAACCTCGCTGAAAATCCTACATAGGGCGTATATGACCCCCGCTAGACTAAATAGAATTGTGCATACGAATTCGGATAAATGTTTTAGGGGATGTCAGGAACGAGGGGACTTCATTCACGCGTGGTGGAAATGTCCTTTAGTCTCTGAAACCTGGGCTAGAGCGGCTGATCTACTTTCCAGATTATTTAGTATCCCACTTATACCTTCCATAGCGACATGTCTCTTAGGCAGGAATTATAAGGAACTGGGAGGGGTAGGCAATAAATTGACACAATTGATTTATCTGGCAGTAAAAAACATCATAGCTAGAAGGTGGAAGGACAATTCCATTAACTTCCAGGAAATCAAAAACAAAATAAACTTCCTATTTATACATGAGAGAATGACTCATACACTATTGGACACACATCAAAAGTTTCTGGAAATTTGGGGACCCTGGATCTCCTCCCCCGACTGCATTTCATAGGTAGTGAGTTGAATATTTGCTAGGGAGGCTCTTTACAATTGGAAGAGGAGTGGAGCGGGGGGCGGACTGGAACAGGCGGAGCGGGAGAGGACACTGGAGGCTTCTTCGGACGAAAGGTAACGACAGTAAAACTAAGATTGGGTAGCACAGGAACTGAAAAGGCCACGGTATAGTCAAATCCTGACCTTTTGAAGTAGAAGAGCGGATGGGAAGCAATTATCTACTATTTGCTCTTTTCCTTTTACTTCTTCATTTCTTTGGTTATTTGTTTGTTTTTTCTCTTCTTTTCTTCACTTCTTCCTCTTTCTCTTTTCACATATGTTCGTAGAATATATTGATTGTAACACGATTGTTTATTTAAACCAATTTATGCACTGAAAACGTTAAAATTATATTAAGGAATAATTCAACAAAGAGAAGCAGTTGCTTAGGATAGTAATTATCCTTTCTTGACATGTGAAATTATGTTTTATAGAATGTGCTTATTTTTGTACAAGTTTTTCTTGATTATTCTTAATAAAAAACTTTATGGAAAAATATTTTTATTTTATTCTTTTATTTGAATTCTAATTTTAATATTTTATTTTTAAAATAAAAATTAAATATTTATTTTATTATTTTTTTTATTTAATTTTATTTTAATACATTTTTTATTTTATTTTTATTTTATTTTATTTTAAAAATAAAATTAAAATAAAATTTAAAAAAAAGTAAATTCAAAATAAAAATGTAATTAAATTAAAAATTAAATTAAAATACAATAAAAAATGTAATTAAAAGAAAAGAGAAAAGAAAATGTGGATAAAAACCACAAATGGGACATACCAAAGAGCCTGCCAAGCCAAACGCCCTGATCTTCTGTATCAACCAAAAAGACAAACGGATACAGATCTTACCAGATGCATCATGACGTTTGGTTCGAATAGTGATTCCATTCCAAAGATATTGGACAACTATTGGTACCTTCTACATGAGGACCCGGACCTTAAAGATTATATCTCCCCTAAAGCGAGTGTTACCTATAGAAAAAGGAGATCTTAAACCAAATTATTACTAGAAGCCCTGTACCAACTACTAACAAACAATGGCTGTGCCCTCCAGTGGGCTTATATAGATGCGTCAAATGCAAGGCTTGTCCATTTGTGTCACCTGAAAATAAATATATACAGGGACCAAAAAGGTCTATTCACTAAAAAACTTAATTAACTGCTTGTCTACATACGTAGTTTATGTGATGGTCTGTGTTTGTGGGCTGCTCTACATGGGTAAAACAGCGAGACAACTGAGAAGGCGTATCCTGGAACATGTACTCTCAAACAAAAATCAATTGGACACTCCGTTGCCAGGCATGTGAGAATTTCCCACAATAACAACATGGGAGGTATAACATTCCACGCTATTGATATCATCAAACCCAACATCAGAGGAGGCGACTACAAAAAGAAAGCAAGTGGATTTATTACTACAATCACATTCCCCTAAAGGACTGAATGAAGGGTTCTCATTTTCCGCTTTCATTTAAACAATTACATGACCTTCGTCCTATCTAATACCTTGTTTGATGTGCCTTAATGGCATTCTCAAGCTTTGCTCTTCAGCTTCAACTAATATTGGTACAGCTCATTTGGCCTTTTCTTTTCCTCATCCTTCCCTCCCATTTCCCTCGTATTTGGTTTCTTCTTCTTAGGTTTCTCTTTATTTTATTTTTTCTTGTTTCCTTTTGCTATTCCTTACAAATCTTTTAAAGTTCTTCCCATTTCCAAGTATGATTCGTGCATTATAAATTAATAACATTAAGTAATAAATCAATCTATCAATTTGCTAGTCAAGTCCTAGGCTGAGTAGTTCAATACTCACTTTTCAGGAGTCATTTAATCCTTCGTTCATGGTAATCCTCTACCAAGATAAGAATATTTAATTATTTATCTATTGGTGTTCATTTTGTATTTCTATATTAAGAATTTCCAACATGTGTAATATGTATTTCTTATTTCTTATCATATATATGTAGAATGGCACTTTATTTAATGTTCTGATGCTAAACCTCTGCCAATGGCTGTAAAAACAATGAACACTGGTTATTATTATTTTTTGTAACACGACACATACTGTCTCAATTCATTACCAGATCTCCTCCCCTTTTTACTACTTTGTCTGTTTTTTTCTTTTTTCCAGTATTTCTATTTCTTTAGACTTACTTTTTACATCTCTCTTCTAACATATCTTTTATCAAGCTATTCAACGCATTACTTGTCCCTACATCTAGGACCCTATTCCCCAGGTCTTTGTTCCGATCTGAGCACTGTCCTTTGGATACAGAGGCTCACACGTCACTACACACGGCATCCATCGTTTTCCTTTCTTCTTTTTTCCTCCTTTAGTTTCACCTCATCCAGCGCAGGCACCTCATCCCACGTTACACACTACGCACATTTTCAGTTTTTGTCCTATACTCGCAACCCTTTTGTTGTTTTTAGAAGCTCCCGGTCACATCTAGGTGGCCTTCATCGGTTTTCGATGTAATTTACATTTTTTATGTTACTT
This sequence comes from Discoglossus pictus, assembly GCA_027410445.1. NCBI lineage: Eukaryota > Metazoa > Chordata > Amphibia > Anura > Alytidae > Discoglossus > Discoglossus pictus. Next base: position 30,251,977 of record CM050168.1, read on the forward strand.
ATTAAATTTTTGTTATTTTAACTCCACAGGGACTTATTGAAGGATTTCCGTACACATCTTTCATATAAATAAGATAACAATAATAAAAACTTTGCTTGAAATCAGCCAAGTGAAGAGAGAGTGTAAATAAGAAAGAAAAAGCAAAAAAGCAAGAAGTTAAGACCATAACAAACACATTAAGAGCTCCATCTTATAAAACAGATAAATAATTAAATCTACAATAAACATAACAACAAATAAACAAACAACCAAAACTCCCAATGGGTGAGGGTGGGATAAAGGAACCATTAATATGAAGAGATCGCCAAAATTGGTTCACTCTAGCAACTTTCACATATTATCACATTGAAAGAAACATTTATGATTGTAGTAGAGGGACAAAGTGTATTGAGATTGGATTGAATTCTAGTACTCATAGGCCCTCATTCAATTGCGATTTTGCCAATTGAATATGGTTCTAAATAAGCACATAATATATATTTTTTAAAGAAGTTTTTAGTTAGTGAAAACCTTGCTTTTGGATAGATACTTAATAACTAAAAACTTCTTTCAAAAATATATGTGATGTGCTTATTTAGACCCCTATTCAATTGGCAAAATTGCAATTGAATGAGGGCAATAGTGTGCTACAATGGGTACTAGAACTACTAGACACAATTTATTTATGCAGACCATTCGTACTCTTAAAACGGGTCATGTTAAATGAGCTCTGACTTCAATCTCATGACCAATCAGGGGCCAGTTACCCCGGTTTAAATTTAGCCCGCGAAATACAGGGCATTGTGGCCGCCTAGCCTTGAGAAAGCTGAAGGTGTTCAGCGAAACCGGTTGGCTAAGGCTGCTATTTGTGCTAACTACAGATAATATGATAACCCTTTTGAGCATGACATCCAGGATTTGGTATTGTATAAGTAACTTTGTTATTTCCATGAGGCAGTGAGGCTCCCGAAAGGGCGCCCTCCCAGCTGATTTGGAGTTCCTTAGAAACTCCTAAAGAGAGGGGGGTATTACAGCCTACGACCAACATTAATAAATATATGCACATCGGAAGAAACCTGATACATAACAACAGATGCATAAATTGATTTATTTTGATAGAGCACATTTAGATTTTAACTTATGGGGCTCTACTATGATTTTCACCTATTTTTGGTGTGCACAATATGAGGACTGCCAAAGCAAATTGACCAATTGCTAATGGAAAGCCACATTATTGACACAAATAGAATATATATTCGTTAACTTAGTCATTGTTTGACCTAAAACCCTAATTAAATTTGATGTATATGTTGTTCCCTTTGGAAACAAAAATAGTTTTCATCTTTGCTATAGGATATGTGTGCCACCCCATTTGGTCATGTTATTCCATTTACTATCATATATAGAGACTATGGTCAACTATGTCAAAGGCAGCAAAGAGATCCAGAAGAACTGGGATAGAAAAGTGACCTTTTGACTAGGCGGTGAGCAAGCCATTAGTGACTTTCGTGAGAGCAGTCTCGGTGGAATGTTGGGGCCGGAAGCCAGATTGGAAGGTGTCAAGAAGGGAGTTAGAGGAAATAAAGCGGGTAAAGCGATTGTAGACAAGCCGCTCTAGGGTTAAAGTCCTATCCGTAGTACTGTAAATGCAAACATAACCACAATACTGTATTTTCTACGAAAGGGAAAGTGATGTTAGGCACAACATTCTCAAGCTCGCAAATCTGCAATATAAAATACTTTTATTTCGGTTTAATTTCCGTGTTATATTGATCCCTGCAATCATTGTATTAATGCATATAATCAAACTCGCATGGACTAGAATATAATATTTACTGATTTATTAATATTGCATTATTTCTGGAATGCGGGTCTGATCGAAACTCGTACTTGAAACCCGTAAGGCTTTGAAATCTACCCGCCATTTTTCTTTGACGTAATGAGGACAATCTCATTAGCTATTGGCTCCATCTAAACCCGGACCTATGGGTTTGACTAATTGATCATGTTCACGGGCGCACATCCAACATTCGCAAGAATGGTTTACATGTTTGGCTCTACGACCAGTAACTTACGGCATGTTTCAATTTAATAGCTCTGTAGCGCAGTGGAATTTCAAGCCTGCTGGCCTTGCGGGTGTGCCGATGCTGCTACCGGCTTTGAATTTAATGGGGCTGTTTGTCTTCTGTTGCATGGTCAAAGCAGTGCATAGTGGCTGTGGGAATGGGGAAGGCCTGGTGTTGTCGATTAGTTGAGAGGAAGGAGTGTGTGAGCTACATTGAGAGTTTGTTGCAAATGTTGTAAATTTTATGTATAAAATGGCTGGCAAAGTCTTCAGCCGTGAGACAGGGAGGGACAGGATGTCGTGGTGGTCGGAGGAGAGTATTGAAAGTGGCGAGCAGACGTTTGGGTTTGGAGGACAGAGTTGATATTAGTGATGTGAAGTAGTGCTGTTTGGTGAGGTGGAGAGCAGAGAAGTAGGAATGTAGCATAAAGTTGTAGTGGAGGAAATTTTCTGAAGTGCGTGATTTCCTCCATAGTAGGTCAGCAGTGCGGGAGCACCTCTGGATGCGTTGTGTTTGTGTAGTGTGCCATGGTTGTGTATGGGAGTGAGGGTGTCTGCGTGTGGTTATGGGGCAAGGGTGGAAGAAAAAGCTGAGTTGTAGTGTGAGGTGGCAGCATCAGGGAAGGTGAGGTTGGTGATGAGGCTGAGAAAGGGTCGTAGCACAGTGGAGAGCTGTGGTGGGTCAAGTGCTTGCAGGTTTCTGGGGGTAATAGTGGCCTGGGTTCAAGAAGGGTAGTGAGAGGAGGGTGTGGGGAGGTTGAAAGATAGGAGGGAGTGGATGGATGTCTAGGTTGTAGATGGTGCTGGCATTGGTGAGAATAAGGTCAAGGGAGTGTCCAGCGTGGTGAGTTGAGAAATCTGTCAGTTGTTATAGGTCAAGGTAGGAGGTGAGTGAAAGTAGTTTAGCGGCTGTGTGGGAGGTTGGAGTGTCAAAAGCAATGTTGAAGTCACCAAGTACAAGTGAGAGAACGTTGGAGGAGAGACAGTGAGGGAACAGGCAGAAAAGTGATCCAGGAATTGAGAGGGTGGTCCAAGCGGCCGATAGAGCAACACGAAGAGAGATGGGAAAGAATAGGTGAAACATGTGAACTTCAAAAGATGAGAATCGAAGGGATAGGAGAGGGGGTATGATGTGAAATGTACAGCAGATAGAAAGTAGTATGCCCACACCACCACCTTGTTTGTTCCCAGGTCTGGCTGTGTGACTGAGGTGACGCATGTCTCGAAAAAAACCTGGGCATTGATACAACTCAGGCCTCTGGAACGGTTTCCTTGTTCCCACATCCTGTTGGAGACAAGACCCCCCAACAGGCAGGTACTACCAAGGTACTACACTTGATCTTAGTCCAAAGGCCAAGAACTATTAATACTACTGCATTCCCAGTAGTATCCTATAGATATGAGAGCTGGACCATAAAAAAGTTTGAGTGCCATAGAATTAACACCTTTGAATTGTGGAAAACTGCTTGGGCTTGGACTGCAAGAAGATCCAATTATCCATACTTCAGGAAATAAAGCCAAACCGATAATGTGGTTGAAGCTGAAATATTTTGGCAATATCACAAGAATATTATAAACTTCATACTGTAGAGAAAACTTCTGGCTATTTTACAGACTTTTTTATTTTGCTCACTTACAATATATCTATTCCTGTTGCATTTGCATACTATAGTGAACTGGAATTTCTACAGCACTCCAACAATATACTACATAAAAAGCCATTGTCACAGTGACACATACATTCCCAGCACTGTATTGTGCACTCTGCAATGACTTCCCATGAATCAGTAATTAAGGGTGGGAACCATAATTAAAATATTAGATCTTAAGCATTGTAATTATCAGGAAGAACATGATGCCATTAGAGTGCCATTGTAGTCCCAAGTCTTTTTATTCATTGAGGAAATTGTTTTATACATTGCAAATTATTTCGAATAAAAAAAATAGTGGCTTATAGTGCATCAAACTTACATTAAAGGAAAATGACAGGTTCTATTTTTTTTTATAGGTTTTAATATTAAAATAAGCAATCTAAGTGTGTGTTTGCATATCTAAAGAGCATTTTATTAAAAAGTGCTTAAAAGCTGCTTTTACTCTCACTGAATAGTTCAAACAAAGATCTGCCACCTGTAACTCATGGACACAGTGTCTCTAGTACTAGATGTACTAATCCGTTACAGATTGTCTCAAAAGCATTTGAAAAAAAAATGGCTAGTACATCTAGTACCAAAAGTGAAGTATAGTAAGGTACAGCAAGACTAAAAGCAGAGCTTGTAAGCACTTGTTAATAAAATGTTTAGATATGTCTGTGCTGTGCACCCTCGCTTTGTGTGTGCGCTCCCTCCCCGTCCATCCCTCGCTCCCCTCACGCTGTCCCTCTCTCTCTTCCTGCCACGCATGGGAAGTTGCTCGATTTACCCTTAGGTAGTTTATTATAATATTAATATTACAATTGGGAACACTCCATATCCCTTTAAATTGTTTAAGAGGGACTGGGATACTTTTGAATATAAAACAATCAATCTAAAAAAATATATAAAATATATTTTAAAAATGACCACATTTTGAACATCTATTCTAACTAAAGTTTTGCTTCATTAAGTATCAGGATAGCCCTATGTTTATCTTAAGTATGGTTAAGTTCCTTACCTGCATTTGATCCTACCCTTTCCACTGGAAGGCTGTTCTCTATCCCCCTTTCTGTAAAGTAATCATTTTGCTCATTATCCCTAAATTATGCAACTTCAAACCATCCCCACTTGAGTCCTCTCTATTAAAAACACTTCCTTCCCAAAAGTATTTTTTCCTTGCAGGTTTTGTCATTCACCATCTCAGTCGCCCTCCTCTGAACTTTTTCTGATTTGTTAATATCCTTTGAATGGACATTTCACTTATGGCACAAAACTCAAAAGTGCAATATAGACCAGGGGTCACCAACCTTTTAATACCTACCGCCCATTCTTGTAATTTCATTGAAGGTAAAGATTTCCTTATGGCCCACCAGTGACGATGTAGCTCAATTTAGCGAAAGCGCAAAGTAATTTTTAGATACTGAACTAAACAAAAAGGAAACCTTGGAGGTGCAGTGGGAGAGTCTTGTCCTATGGTGGACACCCTATATAGGAGAGTTCCACAGACTCACAGAGGGGGGTCCAAAATTGCTTCTGTTTACATCAGTGTACATCCAACAATGAGAGGATCCAGGCTCCTCTCTCTCCCTCCTCGACACCTAGCAATTACCACACCGACCACCTTGAAAGCTTGAATCGCCCACTAGGTCCAGGGTGACCTCCACTGATATAGACTAACACAGACTGAGCCCTTGTTCACGCTACCGTTCAATTGCCTGGTCAAGTGCATGTAAATTCATCTATTTATGTTGCTTTAGTGCACACTTCCTTAATATAAATGTATTGTTCATGGAGAAATTAATGTACAAAACAGGCTCATTTAAATGCGCAATAGAATGTTTGGGCCTACAAATGTATCTTTAAATGACCACCATAGATTAGGAGGCACTTTCAGGATTGTGAACTTTATAACAAAAATGATGGTGTCATATATTATGTATAATTTTCTGTGTTGTCTCTAAGTGCCCTCTGTCTCTCTCTTTGTGTGCGTTCCCTCCGTCCCTTTCTCTCCATCCTTGCTCCCCTCCCTCTCCCTGTACCTCCCGCGCTCTGTCCCCCCTCGCCATGCAGGGGAAGTTGCTCGATTAACCTTCAGTGCTGGCAATCAGAATGAGTAACACCTGTATAGAGCGCATCACAGCGGCGCTACTCACATCTATTAACTATTATAGGTGATTAACAGCTGTCTAAATCATGCGCATAAAAGTAATTTAGGTAAAGTCTTTATTTTAGTAGACACGGCGTGTGCATGGTTGTGTCTTGTACACTTCCTGCTGGCTTGAAATGAATCAACAATTTAGCAGGACACCCCCCTCCCAGTTAATTCTCCTGATGCAAAAATCATGACTATTTATCTCTCTATTGTACCCTGCTACCATGTGGATTTTATTACATGTTAAGTTTGTACAAAGCCCTATAATATAATGAAGAATCTCACCGATTGTCTGGATTTTGCTTCTACCTACACAAAAACCATGTTGCCGTTTGTGATCCAAGAGGTTTATTGATGAGCAGGCACTTTACAGATAAAACATTTGCCCTGTGTGGCCCATTTCTTGTTTGAATAAATAACACAGGAGTTAAATATCCCATAGAAATCTACCCCCTGCTACCATAACATTGCACGTTTGCCCCCAGTATTTATATTAAATAGTTTAATGGAAATTGGCAGCTACCCCCTCTCCAGGCTTGTATTGTTTTATACCCCACGATGGCTGTAGAGTTAAAGGGTCAAAACACAGGTGGGAAAGTAATGTATCAATACAAATATACATATGTGCAATTAAAAACAAAATACAAATGCATTTAATAAAGAAACAAAAACATTTTGGATCTCAACCCTCTCCCCAAATTTATTTTGTTACTTAATTACCTAACTAAGCTTGACTAAGCTTTTTTTTCTATATAGCTTCTGAGATCAGACTCTAGTGATACTGGAGAAGTCACATTCACAAAGTAGGACAATAATTCAGTAATAAGCCAAATTGGTACTGATTACAAGACCGTTCTGATCTTTTCAGCTGAGCAACAGCCAAATGTTAGTAATTTCAGAACGCTTTCTTTTACCAACTTGCAGTTGCAAACATTTATGTATTATTGTTATTTTACTATCCTACCATAACTGTACGTCTGCTGTTGTCTATTAACCCGCAAATGGTGTGTCAAATGTTCTATTATGCACCTAAAATATCATGTTTTATATGTTGCAAATATAGAAATACATATTGAATTAAGAAAATGAAGTGTTAAAACATAAGAGATGAAAAGCTGTCAACCTTGCAAACTGTAATCTAGAATTCACAGTTAACCCCTTATCTAAGTTTGCTTAGCTAGGCTAAGAAAAGAAATCAATATAGTCTCCATGTTGCCTGCCACACTGTATCGTAACATGACAGAGGGATAAGCAATGTCTTACTTGTTCTGTACTATACACCACTTATTTTACATACAAAAAAAAAACATTTGTAAAGGTTAGAATATGTTTTTGTAAATGCGATAGAAAGTTTGTACAACGTTGTACCTTTAAAAGACCACTGGGTTTTAAGAAAAACCTCAAACTTATGAACTTAATATCACCTGTGTAATCCATGAACATAAAAGGCATATCTAAGTTTCCTGGATTTTGAATGCATCTGATCGGGGTAAATCGGTAGTGTATGCATTTTTTTGCATGAAAAAATACTAAAATAAACATTTACAAACTCACCCAGATGTTTGCTAAATGTTTCCAGTTTGCAAGCAGCAGCTTTTGTTAGTTGACACCCCTGAAAATCCCTGCCAGGATTAGCATAAAATTCATAATTCATTTTGGTCAATCAGGAGAAAGCAGAAGTTAGCTGAAACATTTGTATCAACCTATGGGATTTCAGTATTGCAAAGCAGCCTGGGATATGTAGTCTCTCTATCCTTGTGCTCGGATTCAGCTGTGAGCTCAGATCCCACCCAACCATGTGATTCCATCCTGCAGGATTTCCTCCTGTGGTCTCTACCAGAAAGGTCAAACTCTGTACCTAGCTGCTCTCCTCTGTGTACTTGGTTATGTAAGCTCCCTGTAAGTGTGCAAAGCTGCATTTTACTTTCCTTCCTATAACTTGGTAAGTACACTAAACGTTTCTATATAGCACATTTTTTTCTGATACTCGCTAGCTGTTTCTTATGAAACATTTGAAAGCCAGGAAACTTATATATACACACACCTTTAAACATTTTCAAAGATTGTTTGTCCATAGGATGCATCTGTCTTGTCTAACCAGCACACTCCATGCTAGTCTGAAGCATGTGTTTATTATACCATATCAGGAGAGGGATAATGGTGGGGGATATGTTTAATTTGACCTGTTTCAAAGGAACACCTACTCACTTGCTCATACATGATCAGAAGTAGAAAGCAATTATAATTGCAAGCCCTGTGCCTGTAGAAACCCCACTCAAACAATGAACCTTCACCAAAGTATCATGGATCCCTCCAGATATTAGCAGAGGAATGAGAGACAGACAGACAGAGAGAGACAGACAGACTGAGACAGAGTGTTCCTATAAGCAGGCATTGCTTTTTTGTCTTCCTTTTCTGTACCATCTTCTAAATGTGAGTAGATATTCTGTAGTTCTTGTGAAATAATATTAAAATAATAAAACCCAGAGGGCAAAACATGCAATGCTGCTCTAGAAGGCAAATCGAGAGAGTAAAAAAAATGCAAAAACAAACTCGGCACCGCTCCTGAAATCTCTAATTTAATAAAGTTTACAGGTATCAGTACAGCAGTGTCACTGCAGGAGATTGGTTATCTTTTCACAGGATAAAGAAAACCAGACGGCCCCAGTGAAACTGCAAATTTAACTTAGAGACAATGGCTCAACACCACAAACACAGCCCAAAATCCCCCGAACATTACAGCTTTAAAATAGTTATTTCAAGTAAGATCAAAAGAAATTAACTCCTAAAGTCCTGTATGTACAAGTTAACAAAAATAAAAGCCACCAGTCCCATTTACTTTGAATAAATATTTTTTTTCTGTGACTCATCTTAGTCATATATAATTTTGTTTTGGAATCCTTTGATTCCAAAATGGGTCATAAAACGGAATATTTATGGGATAATTAAATATGGCCGCTGTTACTTGACAGTGATCACTGCTTCTTAGGAACTGCTGCAGCCAATTTTAGTATATTTTCGATAACATAATACCTTTTCCTTGGCGTATACGATAAAATGGCAGTTCCCCTCGTGTTGAGCTGTTAACGCAGTGTTCCCATATTAAAGAGGACTGGTGCTTGTAACAGAACATACCCAACTAAACAAACATACATTCATTTCTCGTCCACAGCGGTAAAAAGAAGCATTCCCAAGTGACTTTTCCAAAACAGTTTAATAGATAGGTGGCACTCTGCAGACAGGCGGGGCACTGCACCCACTCTTCCTTCACAGCGCTGGAGCCTGGAACGCAACTTCTGGATTCAGCTAATACAGTCTTTTACACAGTTTTTCGTGAGGTGAGAACCCGGACTATGGAGCCAAGGCCTCCTATTACTAATGCCTGTGAGGAGAGAGCAGGGAGTTTGTCAGAGATCGTATACAGTCACGGATAGTTCAGAAGTGAGCGTATTTATTGCTGTTCTATAAACAGTTTGTATATATCGACTGAATTAATTATAGAAAGGAAGATATTTTAATCAAGTACTGATAGTTAATAAAATTCATAGTCAATTATTTAGAAAAAATATATATTAAAATTTGCTTTCAGAGATCACATGCAGCTGCTGGTTGTCTCCAACCACTATAAGGTCAATGGGGGAGGCACCTCTGGCTGGAAGGTAATGTTGGGCACAGTTATTAACATCTATTTGTAACACGCCAACATATTCCATAGCGCTATACATAAATTGTGTTCAAAGCAAAACAATATTAACACATTGCAAGAAATGGAGGGGCCTATCTGAGCTTAGCATCCAGTGTAGCAGCACAATGCTTTTCACTGGATGTATTAAAGTGGTTTTACTTGGAAATTGGTTCTGGCTGTGTAGCATCCTATGAATCATTGTCTAGATTAAATGGACCTCAATCTAATCAGTGTGTTCCTAAAGCCCTTTAAAAAGGACTTCAAGATAAAATCACCCATGCCTACCTTGATGTGGGTGGAGACCAACAGCATGACTGAAGGATACTCTAATCTCTCAAAGCAATCTGAATATTGATCATCACTTTTATAAGTGATTGAATATTATTTGTATTAATGATCAATGCACAATTAGAATTAGCACCTCTTGTTTAATGGATTACACTGTTCCTTTAAAGGGATATGGAAGTTTGCTGGATTTTACTAGGTATATCATATACCTGTAAATCTGTTTACTTTTACATAACTTACTTTATTAAAAAAGTGATTAAAACCTTTTTTTTCTGCCGAAAATCAAACAAATATTACCTGCTCGGGTCTGCCCTCTGCAGCGCATGAAAACACAGATTTTGTAGTACTTGCTGTATCTCACACTAACCAATCCGTGACCATCGCTCACAAACATTCTGCAACGTGATTCTGAGACGTGGTGCCTGATAGGCTAGGACACTACACAGCACACCCAGACCTACAGAGTCTGTGTGTTCGTGAGATGCAAAGAGCAGACCCATACAGGGATTATTTTTTTTTATTGTAGGCAGCAAAAATACAGTACATAAAGTAAATCGATACACAGATATATTATATATGTCCCTTTAATGTTGACTAGGCTGCAAGTGAGAAAAGGAGAGCACCAACTAAAGTGATTATATGGTGGAGTGTGTTGGGATGTTTGTTCCAGAACTTATTAATTTTATGCAAGCACAGTTGGCGATTATGAAAAAGAGGTAAAAACAAACTTTTTAAAAAGTGCTGAGACACAAGTACAATAGGCTTTTCATCTACCGATTTTTAGCCCCGCATGTGTGCGCATGTAGACAACATGTTGAGAGTTTACCAAATAAATTGAAGGGTTTTAAGATCTTGGGGTTGCATGTTCAGTGTTATGATCTACAGGGACCTACAACTAAATCTAATTAAATAAAGAATCTATGACGAAATAATACAATTCCACCGAATCATTTCCTTGCAGTTTGGGTTGACCTCTAACCAACTCAGCACCTCTTAATCCAACGTACCTTTTCGTGCCACTGTAACAATATGGCGCTGCTGTTCTCTGTGGGCTTTTCAAACCCCTTGTAGATATATTTCATGAGCAAATCAATCCCGTTCCTGTCTAGGGTCTTTACTGCCTGATCAATCTCGTTGGTTTTGAAGGATGTGAGAACCTTAAGTACAAGTCCTTGGGTCCGTTCCTGAAAAAGAGGGTATAAGACAACAGTTTTTTAATCAGACTGAATGCTTCCTGACTTCACCGGTCTTGTATGAAGTAAATGTAAAGGGATACTATACTGTGGATAAAACAGACACTTATGTGAGCCATGTCAAGCATGGTTTCTATATTATACTAACTGCACATTGTGGTCAACTTTAAAAATAAAATATGGAACAGCAAAAGATGTATCAGATCGTGTCAACTGAAATGAAAGATTTTAACATATTGTTTCAATATTTTTTAATGTGATTTTTTTTTATATATATGATTTAGTCATTGCTTCTTAATCCAAGCAACAAAAACGAAATTAACAAAATTCTGATTATCATGTATTTTTGAGGTTTGAGAAGAAAAATAAGTAAATTAGAAAAATAATACTTGGTTCAACCCAGTAATAAATGTTCAGCTATACTGTTTTGTTTAGCCATGTTTGGATTATCCACAAATCTTTTTTAAGTAGTGAGCAGATATCAAATTTCTTGAATTAAAGGGACAATGAAAGCACGTTTTTCTTTGTTGCGTCTGACAGAGGGTATTAATGTACCACTGTGTGTTTTTCCCTTCAAATAAAGCTCTTCAAGCAGAAATAAACATTTTGGGGACTTGACCCTTTCAGCCAGTGAGCAATAATATAGATGTTTGCCAACTGACATACATATGCTCTGTGCACGTCCGGTTAGATTCAAAGAAGTTTAAATAGGTTTTACATAATATTTTTTCATGCAAAACAAAAATGTTTAATGAATGTTCTTTTATATGGGTGGAAAAAAGATTTGTGCTCCATGTTGCTTTAATCAGATAGATGATCTGCTCAGGATTAGTAACAACACCAGTGTACCTACCTTCACTAGCTGGTTCTTGGAGTTGACGGGAGAGTTCCTGAATGCAGCGTGGAAAGCTCTGAGCAAGTCTCCTGTGCAGAGAGAAGTTAAGGAACATATAGCAGAGGATGTAGTGTCTACACTGGATGAATGGTATAATCTGAGGCTTAAAGCACCACGGTAATATATTTACAAGAAATTCCTTTATGTTTGTTGGGCAAAGACAGTATACAGTTTAAATAAATAAGTTAATATTACATTTTAAATTGTCTGTTTTCTCCTCAAGCAAAGCTGCTTTTCTCCTCTTACTAACTGTCCAACGTATTTACTTTCTTCAAAATAGACATGGGTCATCAATACACCTCCTTACTCTATGTAGCAAGGCAGCTAACATTAAAGGGTTACTATAGCGCTCACATTATATTGTTTTATTTTTTTATTTAATAACAACGGTCCCGCAATAAAATAAAAATAATCAGTTTAGCTTACATTTAAACATTAGTGTTTCAGAGTTCTGCAAATATGCTTCTCTCTAAACCCTAATAAGTGTCTGGGTTGGGCAGTGGATCTGCCCAGAAGGCTATATTGTCTTCTTCCCTGTAGTGGCAACTACAAAGAAATCTAGAACGCCTGGACATCTAATATGGACGGAGAGAAGGGGTTCAGCTGGTCTGTAAAACACTAAAGGTCAAATGTAAGTTTTAAAGTAACAATGTATTTTCTTAAAATGCTACTTTTATTGATAACCAATTACTAAATGAACAAATTCACACTATTGTATGGCAAATTAACTAACAAAATAATGCTGCAGACCGTAGAAAAAAAAATAAGAAAGAACTATGATACAGATAAGTATAATTCATTTTAACTCTGATCATTTGTAAACACGCTCCCACATTAGATATATTATTTGAGTGCAATGCTGGGCAGATCAATTTTAATTTCTTCCAAACGGAAAGGTAGATAAACTCCATTTGTTTTTTCATGGTTTAACAGCAGAGTAGAACGATATGCAGTTACACTGTTCAATGACAATTTCCATTCCTCCATCCATCTTGAAAAACATATAATACTAGCAACTTGCCCGTCAAAAAATGCCGGCAATCAAATTGTAAGGCAGGTAATGCTGTTTGCCACAGAGAGTTAGTGTTTTGGACGTCTGAGATCCTTCGGCGCTTATTGCGAGCCTCACGCTGAGCCACTTTGCGCTCATCACGTGGCTCACAAAGAGCACCTTTGGTGCTCATTGCGAGCCTCTGTGGTTTACTTTTTGTTATCAGAGGCGCTTTTGCGCTTATTGTAGGGTCCGTGCTGATCTCCTTTTGGCACTAATTGCAAGGCTCTCCCCTGGTGTACTTTGTGTCCTATGAGCACCACTGGCGCTCCTTGTGAGGGGCACGGTGAAGGTGTTTATGTTTTTTTGCGATACTGTGTTGTGGGTTTTTTTTTTGTTTCCTATATATATATATATATATATTTTTATGATAATTAATGAAATCATAAATTATTATACTTTACCTATTTGTAATTAATATATGCAGAAAAGAATGTGCTGAAGAGCTAACAATCTGTTTTGATGTTCCTGCAGCATATAATGTTGATTTGCAGTGTTGTGGAGCTGAGGTGCAAGTGTCAGCAATGTGTGCAGCGTGTAGTGTAAATAGGCTGCGTGCGCAAGGGTAAGCCGTTAGTGTAGCTGTTTACTTCCGCATTATGTAAGTTAGTATTGTAAAATGGCGGCGAATGTGTATGTGGTACGCAGGTGTGGATGATTTAGCTTCCTTGCTAATAGTTTATGTTGTACCTTGTACGGGTTTTTGGAAAAGTCGTATGTGCTTGGCAGCGTTTTGCAACTTTAGGGGTCGTGTAGCCTCGTTTTCGTTTTTTTTCGGCTGCCATTCGCTTAGGGGATTTTCGAGTGTCTTAGCTCTTTAAATTGAACTGAAATTGAGGTGTAACCTGACTTCCAAACGTCCTGGGTGTCCCTCCGTGCTGTGGGTAAAGTTTTTATTTTATTTTTGTGTGTATTTTGTGTTTTTGTAATGTTCTCCGTTGTGCGTGGGTTAGCCATTAAGGTCGTATTTTTGCGAGTTTGGAATTTTTCCTGCAGCTCGTATTTTTTTCTGTTAGTCTGTATTTAGTCATTAAATGTTTTTTTTTTTTTTTTCCTTTCAAAGTCCCGCTTCTGTGGGCTTTTGTAACCGCTTGTGAGGCGCCGTAGAGCCTCCCCCTCTGCAAATGCGGCCCCTCGCTTTGCGAAGGGTCCGCATTTGCGGTCCGAAAGTCGTACGGGGTCGTAGGGATGAGCGATGGAAGGAGCGCCTTTGGCGGGGGCTGCAAAAGGCAGGCCGGCAAGCATTAGCAACGACCCGTATTGCTAAGAACTATATATGTGATTGTGATCTTATTAAACTTTAATTGAGATGCCCAATATTGCATATAATAGATAAATATTTACTAATTAATTCTAGCTCTTCTCAAGTATTTTTTATTTTTGGGATTTCAATGTCCAATTATCACATATATAGTTGTGAGCATGCGAGCCGTTGCAAAGCTTGCAGGCTCGCGAAGCGAGGGCCTCAGTTGCTGGCATGGAGCGCCGAAGGGGCTCCTTGCCAGCAACTGCTGCCCTCGCAAAAAAAGTACGAGACACGTTACGACCAATTACGACCTCGGAAAAATCGTCAGCAACCTGCGGACATGAAAAACACAATAAATACACACAACACATACATAAAAAGCTTACCTACAGCAAGAGGGAGCATCTAGGACCACAAATGAAGTTACACCTCAATTTAACTAAAAATAGAAGAGTTTAGACACTAAAAAAATTCTCTAAGCGAGAGAAAAAATGGCCGCCGAACAAAACGAAAACGAGGCTACAGGACTCTAAACACGCAAAACACCAACAGATATTCCGCCACAGCCGCATACCACACATTAGCCGCCATTTTAGAACAATAACTTATACAATGCGGAATTACACAGCTACCCCAACGACTTTGCCTCGCGCACGCACACTATTACACTGCACACATTCATCACGCTTACACAGCAGCTCCACACCACTAATGCTGCAGCAACATCAAAACAGATTGCCAGCTCTTCAACACATTGATTCCTGCATATATTACATCAAAATAGTTAAAGTATATTCATTTATTAATGTATTATATATTTCATTATTACAAACCAAACAGCATTAGCTCACTTACAATTTCATTGCCGTCATTTTTTGACGGGGAATTCGCTAGTAAGATATATTATCTATAATCTGTAAAACTGATTAGTATTTACTTGGCGTTGTTTACTCTGTGAAAGACATTGCTCCAGTTTGGAGAGACAGATTTTCACCTTTTTCAACTATTATGTATGGTGCAATAGGGATTTTCAGGATTTTCCTGTTTTCTACACTGAATTCAGAATAAGAAAAACAAGACAAAATGGTAGTACATTTAAATATTTGGAGCTATGACTTTTGTGTAATGTTACTGATAGTTGTGTATAGTTCAGATACTTCAGATAAATTATGCTAAATGAGAAAGCGAGTCAAAACAAACAAAATACATGAACAGAATTCTTTAAATCAATTTTAAAAAAAAATACCAGCAAGTAACAGACCTTGGACCTGGGAAAATTATTTTATAACAAGTTTATTCCAAATATAGAATCAAAACAATCCTTTCCTATGCGCGTGTTGTAATGGTGTTTTTTCATGTATTGCCAAGAAGTTAACATTATAACATTAGGAGCCGCGATTCCTTGCTTCGGGTTTGTTCAGTTCTGTTTTACTACTTCCTATTTATAGCACATCATTTTTTACATTTCTAGTCGCCCCTCTCCAGTGCTGGATTTTTCGATTTATTATATTCATGAATATATGACAATCTATTTCTGTTTCCCTAATGGATCGTGGGGAAGGGGCTTGTATAATTCAATGAAGCTGTGAGCTATACCATGTAGGGTCACCTAAATGAATATTTTAAATGACACTATTTTACAAGACTTTTTATATAATACAGATATATCTCACCAGCCTCCTGCCGTCACTGCCGTATGAAGGGTGTTTGTGTCTACAAGCTCCTTGCACATGTGAATGCACTCTATTTGCTGAACTGTTTGTATAGTATTTTAAATGATGATGCAAAGTAGTATTCATGAGTCTCAATGTCTCTAGATGCTCTTACTGTGAGTTACTACTCTACTGAGCAATATTGTTGAGTCGTAGACTTTCAGTAGAAATGAACAGAGATCTTATTTTGCCCCTTTCCTGTAACTCTTCTAATCCTGTTATGATGCAAAAAAAAAAAAAATCTAAGTAGGTTTGTTCTAGAGCAGGGGTAGGCAAGTTTGGTTATGCCCAGGTGAGTCAATCAGGATGACTGAAGAAGTGACTGGCTCACTTGTGCGCAGCAGGGATATCATCAAATCCAGGCATGTGTGTGGCCCTCCAGGACCGAACTTGCCCACCCCTGTTCTAGAGGCATGATACCACGCTCAGAGAGCCACATTCTTTTAGCTCACTCTGAGCTAACTTTTATTTCTCTCATTCAGGGGAATTGCCTGGCATTTGAGGGCTGGATCACACTTAAGTGATACTAGACTAATATACAACAGGTTATTTCTGACCATGTAAAGGGCATAAGTGAGCTAAGAGTGTGGCTCTGAGTGGGTTACCAGGTTTGTTCATTCTCAGACTGAGTGCCTCTGACCCGGATTATTATGTTAGGGACAAAGGCAAGATGGCTGATACCATTAAAGCAAATTTGAATACAATAGTTAAAATGCAAAAGCGTTATTAATTTTAAATAATTCATAATAGCATAGTATAAATATGACGCTTCAGTGGTTCTTTAGCGTAGCATGTATACACCTACACCCCTTAACACCCACACACCTCCCCCACTCTCACAAGTGTGTGGTTCTGAGGCTCAATGACAGGATATAACTGCAGCACTTAGTCACAGAAACACATAGATGTATATTTGTAACTCTACTATTCCCCTTCTAACATTCAAAATGTTTTGTGTGAATATAATGTAGTTGTAGCCTCCTTAACACGAATATACAGCCTCTGGAAGGGTTGTAAACATCAGTAGAGCTCGTTAATGAGCAATTCAATCACTCAACTTGTTTGTCGAGTTTTGCCATCAGAAGAACTAATCGTGCTCCACCCAAGTAGAGGCGTTGCAGGCACAAGGAGTAATTAGCACAAATACTCTCATTGCACCCAGTGCAGGGCCATGGGTAAAAATGTGGTTAAGGTGTTAGCGCACACTCCCTTCTGTGACTGCAGAGATGGCAATGCCCAACTCCCACAGAATAAAATGAGCAGGGAAGACAACAAGCTGGTGTAAAGGGACACGGTCACCACAACAACAAATTGCTTTCACATTAAAACTCCCTATACATTGTACTATCCATTTTCTCTACAGTAAATAGTTCTAGACTTATCCAAGATTGTTTGAGTGGATCCTATATGCTAATTTGCAACTCATTATGCTAATTACCATATGGAGGCATTATTTTGCAAAGACAGACAAAAGGACTGTAATCCTAATTTGCACATCAAACCAACAATTAGTATTCTGGGGCTGCTCATTTGCATAATACTACTGCCCAGAAAGTCCTGAATATCTTATGATTTATTACTTTTTCAAAAATGGCTAATACAAATCTGGACTTTTAGCCCCCATCTTCCAGACCTCTGCTGCCTCAATAATTTTACTATTTTTCCTATTCTGTAACTTTCAAACACTATTAAATGGGGAAATCCTTACTTCAGACTGCGAGCTCTTGAGAACCAGTGCGACATTTTGTAGTTCTCAGTGCTATTTACTGTAAATATTCCAGTTGCTCCTCTAAGGTATCAACAACTACAAGTAACTTTTAGAATTATACACATTGGAGTTTTTGTAAAAATGCAGCAGCAATGTAGTAAAGGGGAGGCCTGAAGTATAATCAAACCCATGGAGGGGTAGACCCAAGCAATAACCTACAGGGACAGAGGAGAACCCCAACCCTAACAGCATGAACAAGCAGAATGTGACCAAAGTCTATCTAACAACATACAGGGGGGGATCCCAATGTTAGACAACACACAGGGCAAATATTGAATACCAAGTTTGGTCAACAACCAACAGGGGCTGTGACGGCCACCTCATTTAATTTTGAAGTGTGAAAATGAGGTGCCCTTCACAGGGAAGTGCTCTTCTAGGCGGCTGCCTGGTTGACCTAATGAGAAATATGGGCATGGGTGGGAGATCTGAATCCCATGTCTACACAACACCATACAGGGCAGAGTTTGCACAAGTCCAACAACCCAAAGGACAATAAGGGAACAAAAGTCTAACCAACAACACAGTAGCAAAGGAGATTCCAGGTCTAACCATCAAAGCCATGGGTAGTGTGGGACCCCAAGTCTATTAAAAAACCTGCAGGGAGCACCACAAATATAACCAGCTATACAGGAAGAGAGTGGAATAAAAAAATCCCACATCTAATTGCTTAAATGAAAGCCTCATACAGAGGGAAGAGACAGTCATCCATTAATCCATCACACTATAAAGTAGTGTAAATATATTTTAATACTTTTTACAGAGAGTCAATACAACATGGCAGGAAGTCCCGAGTCAGTGCTTGCAGAATGCTAACTATCGTCTATAATCATTTCCACATTTAATTTCTAGCAGATGATCATCTTAACATGCCTTTAGATAACCAAATCAGACAATGAGATGTATGTAGGCTGGATCCCTGATGTGTTGTGGTGATTTCAGGTTGTGTAAAATTAGCAGCTTGCTTCAGTAAAAATAAACTGCCGGTCTCTTGTGGTGAGACGTCTCTCCGCGCAGATTATGACAGTGGCGCAGGTAACAGAACATTACTCCGTTTCACTGAAAGTGGAAAGTCATCCTTGTGACTGCAAAACGTAGCTTTGTCTCCTAAGAAAGTTATTGCTGCCTGATTTAGAACAAAATATAGAAAAAAAGTTTATTCTACATCAGTGTTAAAATTATTTAAAATCAGCAAAACTATAAACAACACAATAATATCCCAAAGGTAAAGGCTTCTTAAAGTATACGCCTGTCTCATATACTTGTTTATTTAATTACACAGTGTATCTCTATGAGTAAGCTCCCCGACTCCTAAAACCTTTGTATATACCTAAAACATGTTCTTAATGTTCTTTTTATTCAGTATATTTATACATATACCAGATAAAGTGAATTACTAACTGCAACAAGAAGTCATGTCTTAAAGGATGACAACTAAATTGGTGCATGGTCTAAAGGACTCAACTTATAAAGAAAAACTACATGACCTTAATAGGTATACTTTACAGGACAGAAGGAAGGTGAGATATAATAGAAACATCCAAATATTTAAAAAGGATTTCATAAAGTTCAGGAGGGAAGTATTTTCCAGATAAACGAGAATACAATAAGAAATAATGTATGATAGTGATAAAGGGTAGCAGATAAGTGGAATAGCTTCCAAGCATAAGTGGTTGAGTCAAATACTGTATAGGAATTAAAGCATGTCTTGGATACAAATAAGGTAGTCTAGAGGATTCATTAATACAAATGTTTTAGACAAGTAAAACATACAGACTAGATGAATATTTTGGTTATTATCTGCCTTCAGGACTATTTTTCCATGTGATTTGATGCTGGAGGACAGCAATTCAGAAATAAATACTTTTTTAGAAACAATAGAAGAAACAGCATTTTTGCAAATGTGGGTAAGGGCATATACAGTAAAGGAATTCAAGACATCCCATGATATCCATATAAATATAACATTCCTGCTAGCTACTGGCTCCTAAAATAATGCCAAGCGTCATCAGAGGTGTTCAACCTTTTTTATTTACAAAAAGTGTAAACATTGGAAAGTTGGTAGGTCCATTTCAGAAATAGTTAAAGAGACATGAAAAGTTTTTTTAGGCATTGTTGCTTCAGAAAGAGGGTATGTGATAATGTGCCAAAGCATGTTCTCTAAATGAAAGTTTCAGAGATCAAAAACTTATTCAGATATTTAACTGCTCTTGGGGGCTTGTCCCAATGAGATGCAGACTAAAATATGCTCTCTGTATTTCCTGCCCATTATAATTAAGTTTAAGCAGGTTTTACTTAATATTGCTTCATTCAAAAAAAATACTTTTGTATAGTTTAATGCAGGCACTTTTATGTGCTTGATAAAAATACTTGTTTTCCACTTCCCTTTTAATCAGAAACTAAAATCTCATCAAGACACATATTAAAAAGGGTTGAAGGGCTATGTTAAACTATAGTCTTCTACATACACACATACTTGACTGTGAAACTAATGAAAATCAGGAAGAAATTCATGTTTGTGAAGTATATGTCAAACCAACAGCTGGGTACTTTGTGCACACAAAAAAAACATTTTTCAGGGGGAGAAAAATCTTCATTTTAGCAGACTTCTCTATTTCATAGAAGCTGCCATGACAGTAATATTTCCTATTCAATCACTAGGAGGAGGAGACAGATAACTGGGCTTGCAAGAATGCGTGTGACCACAGAGCATGTGCAGGGGCAAATTCACAAAACATATCGACTCTGGTTTCACTCCTGAACAGATAATAAAAGTTATCAGAACACACCTCTCCAAGACCAGCAGGAAATGTGGAAGACAAATATGGAGTCCCTCAAGCACAAACAGATTAGCTACAAATGTGGTT
Source organism: Discoglossus pictus (assembly GCA_027410445.1). NCBI lineage: Eukaryota > Metazoa > Chordata > Amphibia > Anura > Alytidae > Discoglossus > Discoglossus pictus. The sequence goes on from CM050168.1 coordinate 30,272,506, forward strand.
GCAGACTTCATAAATGTGAAAATTACTACAGTCCTTTAAAAAGTATAAATGGCTTCTCACATCAATCCATTATACCCTATTACTGAAAGGCATCAGGATCTGTGCATGTTTAACCCATAACCTTTAGATTATTTTTGCCAGGGAGAGGTAAATCAGAGAGAGAATATATGACGTCTGAGGCCGACCCTTTAGCACCTTCTGTATATCTGACACCCAGATCTTTGTACTTTGACATTTCACTAGAGAGGGACCCTTCTTCCTGTTAGCACTCTCACACAGGCATGTGAACCTTATTCACATTACAAAGTTAGCACACAGAGGTGATAAGAAAGAAACATTTTCTTGCCTCAATCTGTCCTTTCACCCCCTTTACAGAATCTAACAAAGTCACAAATGTATAACCCTGAATTGATAAAAAAAAAATGTTTCCTCTTGCACAACTACAGATACAAGTGGGTAATTCATTACAGTAGAGAGCAGACACACAAAGGTTGCCTATGTCGACCATTTCGTTGGTGTTATGGGATGAAGTAAAGCTAAAAAAAAAAAATAGATTGATACAATTGGCTAACAACCATGTGCTTTTTAATAAATACATTTTTTTAGCAATTAAAAGGACCACTATAGACATATTGTTATAATACATTTACCACATAAATATGCACACACAAAACAATATATTAGATATTGAGTATCAGTGTATGCCATTGTTATGTTATGCAGTATTGTTTTGCCTTGATCACACCTTATATATAGCGCTACAGAATAAGTTGTCGCGTTACAAATAAACAAAATTAATAATAATGCAGTAAAGAAAAAGTTAATATACATTATTATTTATTTATGAAATAGCACTTTGATTTAATGATTAAGCTTTGGCAGTTAGAGGGTCTTTCTGTTTGTTTCGACCAATGGCTGCTGGTAACATCTCTGTCTTTAAGTGGCACCAGACCATGTTTTTTTGCGGACAGCTTCTAATTTATTACTTTTATATGCAATTATGCAGATGGGTAATCTACCAATTTGGTTTTGGCTGATCAGCTTCTTGAGGTGGGATAGGACTTTAAATGCAGAGGAAGTTTTTATCTGCACAATGTTAGTGTGGGGGCCAAAACGGAAGTGGTTTCATTAGGACTAATGGGAGGCTCATTATTTTACACACTCTTCTGAAATAAGTATCAATCGACCAAAATGGTCCATTAAGAGTTGTTAATTAAAAAAAGATATAAGAATAACTTATAACAACTCCTAAAATAATCTCTAACATTTAATGCTTTTCTACGCTGCCATTTTATTATGAGTGACACTGGAAGAGTTAACTGTGACTGGATCTATGTAAGCTATAATAAATATACAAAAAGCAGGCCTAATACTTCACAGGAGAACAGCGATGACATTGCACACTGGGCGCCCAGTTGTGATCCTATATTTAGAGCAGAGGCGAATGCATTTCTAAAATAGGGAATTTCAGACAAACCTCTGATCTGACAGCACCGCAGGTATCTATAAACCAGAGCAGGGCTAAAATAAAATAATTTTGTCTCTGCTGCAAAAAACAAAAGAGATTCAGAAAGATGCACTGAACTGGGATGATCCAGAAGCTCTAAAATAAACTATCCAAGAGATCACAAGATTAGCCATCAGAATTCATTAGACTGTCTGATATGACACATACATTCCCAGCTATGAGTCCTATAAATGTGGCTCCTAAAATGTAACAGTTTGCTCCCTTTTATTTATCGTACATATATGTCATACATAATGCATTCTCTGGCTCCTTGCTAACCTAAATTCCATATAAACCTGTCAGTGCTTTATACACAATACGTTAAGAACACAAAAGTGACAGGCAACGTTTTTACACTTGAAGGACTATGCGGCCCCCAAGTCCTTAAAAGGGCCTCACTTGCTTTAAAACTTTTTATTGTACCCAAAGCAAAAATGGTAAAATCCGCTATAGGAAAGGAATTTGTTATAGAGGTAGAGATAAGGAGGACAATTTTTAGGTGTAAACTGGATATTTTTGCAAATGTTTTTTTCCTGAAAAGTGTTTGTGCTTTATAAATGTTTTTCTTTACATTAATAACAATGATATGGTTAGAATACAGATATTATAGTGACAAAGACGGTTTCCTAACAACTTTGCTTCTTTCCACAAGCCATGCTACTATTTGTCCCGCAAAAATGTTTGTTTGTTAAACTTCAAATCTTTTTGCCTAAAAGCATAATAGAGAACATGGATGTTTCAGTGATATTGTAATTAAAAATCACATTCATGCCATAGTCATTACTGAATTATTTTTCACTGTATCTATACCACTCCATGGGAACACTAGTCAAATTCAAACCACAGCCTTTTGTTTATTCATATATATACCACATGTTCTAGCCACCATGGTGACCTGATGCCATTTATTTGTTCAGCCCCCTACTAGATTCCTTAACAGTTACACAAATGTAACTAAATGCAGTCAATTGCAATATTACTGTTTTTTTTTAGAAATAAAATGTTTCTAGTATGGCATACCTAGAGGAACAACAGAAATTAACAGTGCTTAGACTACAGTTATTTTCAGACCTCAAGCCTCGCAAGTGAAAACAACTTTACATCTGGAAACTCCATCTATGAAGGTTTTTTTAAGCTGTCTCAATCAATGAGTTAATACCCAACACAACCAACTTGCTTTTCTCACAAAGAAATACAGCATTATGTATAGAAAAAAGCATTTCTACAAAGACTCTAAGCTCAAAACAGGGCCCTCCATTTTCCGAGTTTGTTAATATTGTATTTACTTTGTTCCTATTCCCTGTACAGTGTTATGGAATATGTTGGTGCAATACAAATAAAAGTTAATAATAATACTATATACAAATTTAACACCGAACAATACTTTTATGGGTCCTATCCAGTTATGCTGGCGTAGCAGAAGGCAGCAGCGGTGAGCATGCGCTAGATGGCGCTGCCGATATTCCGGTGCCATATAGAGTCAAGTCTTAGGTAAACTGTTGGGGTTAGGGTTGGGGTTAGTTCAAGTGTTAGGATAATAGTATAAGCTTAGGACTTCTCTCCCAGACAGAGCTGCAAAATATCGACACCGCCATCTAGCGGTTGGAGGCCGCACTGCAGCGGCGTTCCTGTCCCGACAACATAACAGGATAGATCCCTTTTATGTATTGCGATTCACTGGCTCTTGGAATCTGCCAAGAACTTTGTTAGTATACTAAGTATTCAATTAGCAGATGTGGCAGCACCTAATATAGTAGTGTTTCGGAGACCAACATTTGAAGATGTCTGTGCTTAAGCATAGGATAGGTAAATTAATATTGGACTCATTTCACAGGATTTTTTAAAGGTACATTACATTCCTTAACTGTTTGTTTAATGTTAGAGTAACAAGTAGCAATGTTTTAGATCAATATTAGACTTAATAGTTAATCGAAAAAGTCAGATATGACTCTAGACCCTAAAACAAGACAATGTACTCCCTGCTTCTTTGTATTGTGTAAGAGGTCAGGATTCAGGAGGAGAAAATAATACAATATATGCCTCAATTTAATATATTATATTCACTATAAATCGTTTTTTTTACAGCAAAAAATTGCTATTTAAACAAAGATCTTAGGCTACAACGTAACTCCTAGCCTGTTGGTGAGAAGAGATTGTGGTGATTGCCTAGGCTAAATATATTAATATAAATTATAGGATCATTCTGGCAACACAAGGTCACTCCAAGAAAGGGACAAGCAAATTTCAAATTTTATATTGTTACTTTTATGATGCTTCCAAGTCCTACAAAGAATGCCACTGTGACTAAATGAGCACAAATCAAACAAACACAGCCAGGGTGTGGTGGGCGAGTACAGTGGGGTTTAACAAGTCACTTTAACGAGCACTCCTACGCCAATCACAGTCCCAGAAAGACGCTCAGTGTACAGGTGCAAAGGATGCTGGGCATTCCTTCATTGCAGGGCCCCATTAAATGTTACAACCTGCACTGTGAACCGTAAACAAGGAACAGTGAACAATAAAACCTTATCTGTGCCGACATCTCTTTGCACTATTGCTACTGATAGACACACATTCCAAGCTTGAGCCAGCAGATATTCTACATTCTGCCCCCTCGCAAACCAAAGTTTAACCTCTGATCACTCATATACCCACATGCTCAGTGCTTCCAGATGAATATTTATAATAATAATAATAATAATAATAAGCAACAAAAAGATGAAATAGAGGATGTCAAAAATCTGTCTGCAGCTTACAGTGCTTTAATAATTCTTACAGTGTTGTGGAAAGAAGAGACGCATGTCCAGATGGCTACATGATAATAGTTAGAGACATTTAAATATCATTATACATATGTATACCAATCTCAATCATCTAACACTTTAGTTTTTTGGTAACAACCTACTAGTGCGCTTATATTTACATATGTGCTTATTATTTCTACATCAACTGGAACCGTTGCTAGAACAATGGAAAACAAGAAAATAGTAATCAGGGTATCACATCTTCATGATAGCATCACCATTTCATGATTGTCAATGCTAAATCCCCCTTGACTACAGCTGCCCCATTCTTGCACCCTCACCCCAATAGCACCTCCTGACCCCTTGCCACATACTGCAGTTCTGTTTGCCCATTTTAGCTTCTTAACTGAACTACTTGTAGTATCCACATCTTAGCAGTGATTCTTGGCCTGATATAGTATTAATTGAACCCCCTTATAATGCGCTCACTCTGGCAGGGTCACTGCCGCCCTTTACACAACATCCTTACTTGTCCCACAAAATCCATATAGCACCCACATCCCGCAATCCCCTTGCCCCAAGAAGGATATTGCCTTATGAGACTCTCGATTTCTCCATCGTCTGGACCCTGTGGCTCTGCTGGCTCTTCCTGTAGCTGTTCGTCCACAAACTTGTTCTCATCGTACTCATCAATGTCCACTTTACGGAAGCGTGAGGAGAGTGTGTTCTTTGCCATATTGTGGAGGAACGGGGTTGTCAGCAAGAAGCTATGAGTAAAAGGTGGTGGTGTGTGGGGGAAGCACCAGGAGGTCTTAGTGATGTTATCTGACAGGTAGTAAACTAAAAATTGGGATGCCTGGGTAATAATGTGGGGCGAAACTAAAGGAACTGGGGTCTGGGGGCAAACTAACCAGGGTGACTGGAGTCTTGGGTGGGCGGTCTTAGCAAAACCTTGAGTGGAACTAGTGGGGGTGATAGGAACCTGGGGGTAGAACTAGTGGGGGTGACAGGAACCTGGGGGTAGAACTAGTGGGGGTGACAGGAACCTGGGGGTAGAACTAGTGGGGGTGACAGGAACCTGGGGGTAGAACTAGTGAGGGTGACAGGGCTTTAGGGGCAAGACTGGTGAGGTTATCAGGGAATCTGTGACTAATCAGGGTGACATGAGTCTGGGGGTGACACTAAAATAAAAGGTGACAGGACTCAGGGAATGTAATCACTAGGGTGACTGGAGCTTGTGGTGACACTAACCCCTGGGCTTTGTCGGTGAGGGCTCTGGGGCTCTGTCAGTGAGGGCTCTGGGGCTCTGTCAGTGAGGGCTCTGGGGCTCTGTCAGTGAGGGCTCTGGGGCTCTGTCAGTGAGGGCTCTGGGGCTCTGTCAGTGAGGGCTCTGGGGCTCTGTCAGTGAGGGCTCTGGGGCTCTGTCAGTGAGGGCTCTGGGGCTCTGTCAGTGAGGGCTCTGGGGCTCTGTCGGTGAGGGCTCTGGGGCTCTGTCGGTGAGGGCTCTGGGGCTCTGTCGGTGAGGGCTCTGGGGCTCTGTCGGTGAGGGCTCTGGGGCTCTGTCGGTGAGGGCTCTGGGGCTCTGTCGGTGAGGGCTCTGGGGCTCTGTCGGTGAGGGCTATGGGGCTCTGTCAGTGAGGGCTCTGGGGCTCTGTCAGTGAGGGCTCTGGGGCTCTGTCGGTGAGGGCTCTGGGGCTCTGTCGGTGAGGGCTCTGGGGCTCTGTCGGTGAGGGCTCTGGGGCTCTGTCGGTGAGGGCTCTGGGGCTCTGTCGGTGAGGGCTCTGGGGCTCTGTCGGTGAGGGCTCTGGGGCTCTGTCGGTGAGGGCTCTGGGGCTCTGTCGGTGAGGGCTCTGGGGCTCTGTCAGTGAGGGCTCTGGGGCTCTGTCAGTGAGGGCTCTGGGGCTCTGTCAGTGAGGGCTATGGGGCTCTGTCAGTGAGGGCTATGGGGCTCTGTCAGTGAGGGCTATGGGGCTCTGTCAGTGAGGGCTATGGGGCTCTGTCAGTGAGGGCTATGGGGCTCTGTCAGTGAGGGCTATGGGGCTCTGTCAGTGAGGGCTATGGGGCTCTGTCAGTGAGGGCTCTGCACCACAGGACAGTCAGTATAGTGGGTGTGACAATATTACAGAGCTTGCGACTGGGGCCTACACATGGGAATGTCCCAGGTGCGGTGTAGCTGGCTAAGGCTGTCTTGAGGCTGTGCTCGCTGTCACGGACTCTCCGGTCCTGTCCGCCCGGCTCCCTCCGCTTCCGGTGACTCCGGCAGGCGGGGAGAGCAGCGGAACCGGAAACGCATCACGCCCCTCCACAGGGTGAGGAGGACCAAGATGGCGAAAGCTTGTTACCTAGCAACATCCAGGCTCTCACCTAGTGGGCAGGCTACATGATTACAGTATAAGCTTTTACTTTATGGATGTCATGGGCCTAGTGCACAAGTCTAAAAAACTAAAACAAAAACATACAATTCCATATAAACAAGTCGTTAACAAATAAAAAATAACAGAAACGTACAAAGTGTTATTAAAATATGTACAATTCATAAATAAAATGAAAAATAAAACAAGTACAATTCATAATAATACAGAAGCTTAATTCATTAACATAAAAGTATAATTAATATAAAATGAGTAGTTTACAACTAAATATTGCATACATTTAGTTTTTCATACAACAGTAAAATAAACATTTATAGATAAAATATAATAAAATTGCACAATTTAGAAAAACTAATAAAAATTTACAATTTATATTTTAAAAAATGCTACATATTTCAGAAAAAACAGCAACAGATGTGTAAATAATAACTATAATCATATTAATAAGTCTACAAATCATAAATAATAAATAATAATTCCAAATAAAAAAAATGTACGGTTAATAAATAAAAAAATAACAAACGTGCAAATTGTTATTAAATATATTTCCAATTCATAAATAATATAAAAAATAACAAAAACAAGTACAATTAATAAATAATAAAATGACTAATAAAGTGTAATCCAATAATAATAAAAAGTATAATTAATATAAAAATGAGTGGTTCATAGCAAAGCATTACACATATGTGTAGTTGTTCATTAAAAATAATAAGGTCCTCCATTGGGCGTATATCACTCCTGATAGGCTAGCTAAATGGAATAGGTCGGAGAGCCCAAGATGTTTCAGGGGTTGTCCGGATACGGGTACCTTCTTACACATATGGTGGAACTGTAGGATAGCGCAGCAATTATGGAACGAGGTGGGAGATATAGTGGGGGATATTTTTAAGCAACCGATTACGCTATCCGCGAAGAACTGCCTGCTGGGGATAACTCTGGCTGAGCGAACCCCTTCCCAGAATAAACTTTTACAGTATATCATGTTGGCTACTAAAAGCCATATAGCTCTCATGTGGAAGTCCAACTCTCTGGATCTGGGGGCAGTTTAGGCAAAAATACTCAAACGAGAGAATCACACACTCCGTAGCGATACAATATCTAAATTCCTCGATATATGGAGCTCCTGGATAACGCACATGGACATTCGAGTTCTTACAACAATCTAGATAATTTGACTATTCTATTCAAGACAGTAGAGAAGGGAAAGAGAGAACCGGAGACCGGGGACCGAGGGGGATAGGGAGTGGGATCATTGGAGAATCTTGATCCAGCAAGTAAGAGTGCTTAATGTTGAGAGTTTTCAAGCTGTTTGGATATGACCGGGATGATATTTTTGACAGTTTTTAATTTAATTTGTTTAGGTTAAGTTGTTAATTTTGCTTTCCCCCTGTTATTATGGGGAGTCCCCTATAATGTAATAAGTGTTCCCTAGGATTATACTTGAAAAACTTTATCGCGTCATAAGACCAGGGAAACTAATAACTTTAATATAGGGGGTATGCCTTATAGTCCATGGTTAATGTATCAAATTTTTAAGCTTAAAGAATGGTTAAGGTTTAATTTCTACAATTAGCCAAGAGGAAAATATGGAAAATTGGAGGAGGCAGATGTTATAGCAATTATTATAGTTACTAGCGACTTGCCGGTCAAAAATGATGGGGCAATAAAATTGGAAGGCATGTAATGCTGTTTGAGACATAATTGAAACCGTTTTCTACTGTGAGGACCTTTGGCGCTCATTGAAAGCCTCTCCTGTCGTGTACTTTTGGTCCTCTGAGAGAGATATATATTTCTATGTATATGTAGTTAACTAATAATAAATGATTTATTCAATAAATTAATTAAGTAATAATTAATGATTTATTCAATAAATTAGTATACTTTAATTATTTATATTTGATCTATATGCAGCGAGCAATAGGCTGAAGAGCTAACAATCTGTTTGTATTTTGCATCTGCATAGAATATAAATTTTGAGTGTTACTGCCCTGCTTATAAAGTGTAATGAATGTTTGGTTTATTGTGTAAAGCGGCATTGTATAGTCATAATGTTATTAATGTGGTACGCGTCTCGTGAGCATTTTCCGGCTTTTGTAATAGTGTATTTTGTAGGTTGTAGTGTGATGTGTAAACTGCTACGCGTTTTGCAGTGTTTTGCGCAGTCCAGGGTCAAGTAGCCTTGTTTTCAATTTTTTGGGCGGCCATTTTTTTCCTCGCTTAGGCTATTTTCATGTGGCGAAAATCGTCTAAATCAACTTAAATTTGCGTTCCAGCTCACTCACAGACGTCCTGGCTGTTGCCCCATGCTGTCTGTGATGTATTTGTAATTCAGGTTTTTGGTTCGGCCGTTATCTCGTAACTTTTTGCGTCTCATATCTTTTTTTTTCTAAGTCCTGCGTCTCGTATTTTTTTCGTCTCGTATTTTTTTTTGCTAAGTCCCGCTAAGTGCTTCGAGTTTAACGGCTCGCCTAATGAGCGCATTCTGGGCTCATTGCCTAAGTGCTCCGAGTTTAACGGCTCGCATTGCTACGCGAGGCTCGCTGGCAATGAGCGCCTTTGGCGCTCATTGCTTAAGTGCTCCAAGTTTTGGAAATAATAATAATATACAAAGAATACAGTAATACGTTTACAAATCAGAAATACATTAAACAATTTAAATTCATTCAGACAAATATAATTTAGAAATAATAAAAAATATGTATAGTTTAGAAATTCAACCAGACGACAGGTATAGTTTTGGTACTCAACCGGACGACAGGCATAGTTTTGGTACTCAACTGGTACTCAATGCTGTCCAAAATCAGTCAAATATTTTTTTAATTTAAATATTTAAGACTTATTTAACACCTCACATGCCACAGCACAGCAACCGAATCTATGTGAAACATGAACATATCCTGATTCCTAGACACCCACACATTCATTGTGGCTCTGATCCCACTTTGATATTTTTGGTGCTTAGCAACTGGTTTTGTTTTACAAAAAAAAAACAAAAAAAAACCCACGTCAAGGAATTGAAGCCCTTTATAATTCCATTTAATTCTCTAGCCCACTGATTTTCAATCCTGCCAATAGAAATGCTAAGAGTTTAACACATTCACAGAGGTGGAAGGCAAGATCATAAACTGGGCGCATGGACATTTTTAGATTTGATAGCTCATAAGAACTAGCAATCCATCTATTTTCCTATCTTAAAATGCTCAGGTTTATCATAGATATTCTTTAATTCATTTACTGCATTTGTCCCTTCCTCTTCTACTCTGCAGTTTAAAGCCATGTACATAAATACCCCTTTTAACGCTGTGTACTCTTTGTAACTTTTATAAAATAAACTAGGAAATTTATTGTAAAAAATGACGGGAACTAAATTGTAAGGCTGGCAATGCTGTTTGCCACACAATGTGAGGGTTTTGTTCCTCTGAGCAGCATGTTGGTTTTATTTTTAAAGTCCTGCGTGCCTGGCGTTGTTCGTGTGTGTTACTGTGTTTGGCATTGTGTATTTTCTAAGTTCTGCGTGCCTGGCATTGCAGAGCCTCATTTTTATCCTGTTTCAGAATTTTTACGTTTTTTTTCGGCCACCATTTTTTTCCCTCGCTTAGCCGATTTTCAAGTGGCGAAAAGCTGAAAATATGGCTTCAATTTGTTTGCAACTTAACTCCCAGGCTTGCTGGCTCTCCCCTTACTGCGTGTGAGTGTGTGTTTTTTTTAATTATTATTTTGGTTGTTTTTCTGTGTTTTCGAGTTACGCTTTGAACCAACTGTGTGCTTCACCTGCTCGCCTCGTGAGGTTCGAAGTGCAATGAGCTCCTTTGGCGCTCATTGCACCCTAAGTCCCGCGTGCTTCAACTGCTCGCCTCACTTCGCGAGAGCCGCAAGTGCGTTACCAACATCGCAAACGTCACCAACATTGCAAGATCCACAACTATAATATGTGATTCTTTCCTCCTGATAAATAATAAATCTCTTAATATATTTTACAGTCTATCATGTCTCTGCTATCACTCTCTCCATCAAGCTTTACATTAAAAAAAATATATTTATAGTATGCTTTTTTGAGGAATTTGAATTTATATTGGCCAGAATATCTTGCAAACTAACCAAACAAAACAAAAAAAGAAATTCAGCCTTTATCTTTTAACTATTACATATTATTGTTTTAACTCCAGGGAAACAGATAAGATCTATATTCAGTTCTATTGGAAGGCTGCCACAATACTGTGGAACCTAACAACAGGATTAAATGGAAGTGCAACTCACAATAGACTAATGGTCCACATCAAACTCAAGGCAAATATTCAATCCCGAAATGGAAGTCCCCAGACACAAACAGAGTCTGATAAAATTAAGTATTATCAAAAAATGCTTTTATGCTCATAGCTACTAATGGTAATTTGTTGAGTATTTCACAAACATTTGACATTCTTCCCTAAACTACAATTGCCGTTTAAATTCTTTATACGTTTTACATTTAAACCATGCACTATTTTGGGTGCTTTCTATACAATGGTTTTTATTTATTTTATGTATTTTTGCAGATACCAACTCCAGAACTGAGCAGTTTTTAGAAAAGCTCCAAACTGAAATATAAAGCATAATAACCACTTTTTTTTCTATAAAATCAGTCACACTACTTGCTTTTCATTCTGCTTTCTTGCACGTTTAAATCATCTGAAATAATATCTCTGATGCTGCTGTTGGATATTGTCATACCCGAAAAGAATATAGAATATATAGAACAGAATAAAATACAGTATAACAAGATGCTAGGGTGTGTCGGGCAAGACATACATAAGCAGAACTGTAGACATCAACTAGTATATGGTGTACATTACTGCAGACCACTTCTTCAGAAGGAAAGATCACATATAATAGTTGTTGTAAGTTACACATTTTGGTCACGTAATGTTAAAAGTTACGGGCTTGCACATGCCTTTGGTGCTCATTGCAGGCTATGTGATGAGAGTCTAAAGTGCTCATTGAGAGGCCTGCATGACTTTGCTGCAATGAGCGCCGCAAGACTTTGAAAAAAAAACTGCCAATGAGCGCCTTTGGCTCGTTGCCATTGCCAAAGGCGCTCAAAAAAGCATACTATAAATATATTTTTTAATATGTAACGCTTGATGGAGCGAGTGATAGCAGAGACATGATAGAGACTGTAAAATATATTAAGAGATTTATTATTAACAGGAGGAAAGAATCACATATGTAGTTGTGGATCTTGCAATGTTGGTGACGTTTGCGATGTTGGTAACACACTTGCGGCCCTCGCGAAGTGAGGCGAGCAGTTGAAGGGTTGGACGACGTCTGCAATGAGCGCTCATTGCCGGGCTCGGGAGGCCCGTAAAGTAGACGGTGGGAGAGACTCACAAGTTAGAGGGTGGAGAGCCTTGCATTGTGGGGCAAACAGCATTGCTAGCCTTCAAATTTTATTGCTGTCATTTTTGACGGGCAAGTCGTTAATGTAAAATAGAGGCTGTCCACAGAAGTTTTAACATGGTGCATGGCAGAAGTGGGGTTAATGAAGGTGCAGCAGGTGCTATGCACCTGGCAGGAGAACTGTACATGTTTACAATGCACTACTGCTCAATCCATTTTGAGGTATTGAGGGACAGGGGTGCAGCTGCTTTAGTAATACAATTTTCTATGTCTCTTTGTATTTTCTATGTCTTTAAGTCCCCATTGTTTTTGGAGGTGATCAGCTGCTTTAGATGATTTTATGGCTTTCTGTGGAACACAATTGGATTTTTTTTTTTTTGGCTTTGCATGCAAGAACCTTATTTGACTAACAGAAAACCATGGAATTAACCTATCCAGTGCTGGTATATAACAGTTATATTGAAAGGATGGCAGCTGGGCTGTGTGGGATGAGGAAGGACACGAGCCATCTGAATAAATCAGGAGCTACATAGACTTCAAACAGTGAGCTGGAGGCAACAACTTTAAATATGGTGCTCATCCCCCACAAATATTCCTTGACACCAGTTGTAAATCCTCAGACTTATATTTTGGATTTGGAGCGATATCTTTACCAGGCTACTTTTAGTTTAGTTTTGTTATCTCCCTCTGCCATTCCACTTTTCCATTAACTTATTGCCTCTTTTGTAAAGTAGGAATCTTTACATTTCCATATCACTTTTCACTTAGAATAAAATAGATATATTACAGCACTTACTTAAGTTGTTTTTTTCTGTGATACCAGAGCCCACTGTTTTTCTACACACAATCCTTATACTTTATACCTGTTCTCTGATTTCTCCTGTGAATGCGATAAGAATTAGCAAATTATCTATTTTATTACAGTTCCTTTCCACACCTCACCTGCTAGAGTAGACAGCAGCATTTTGGTAGTGTTTCATCAGATCAGACAGCCCAAGCAGAGCATGGAAATCCTAGCATTCAGCACACGAACATAGTTCCATCACTTATGTCTTAACCAGATATCTCTTTATTAAACAAGTAAGTATAGTAATAATAGAATGGTAAATAAACAAATGAACAAAAATGTGTCGCTTTCCATGATTTCCAGTGTCTGACTCACCTAGGCCACCTCTCATCTGCGTTTGGAGAGTGTTGATATTTGCCACACCACTTCCCATTGGCTGTTGGGGAGCACCAACATCCTCCATGCCACCTCCCATAAACATTCCACTGCTGTTGGGTAGTGCCTGCCTCACCTAGGCCACCTGCCATCTACTTCTGGGAAGCGCTAGTGCACTGCATCCCTTCTGCCATTGGTCCATGACACCTCCCATGAAATTCTGCTGCTGCTCTGCAGTGTCTGACTCACCAAGGCCATCTCCCATCTGCCCCTGGGGAAAGATGTCATCCTCCATGCTGCCATCTCTCTGCCTATGGAGAGCGCTGTTGTCCTCCATGCCACATACCACTAAATCCTGCTGCTGGAGAGCACTAGCTTCAACTGCACGGCTTTCCTTCTGCGATGGGGAGCGTAGGCATCCTCCATGCTTCGTCCCATGAAAATCCTGTTGCAGCTGGGCAGTGATAGTGTCAACTACATATGTTTTCATCTGCCATTAGCCAGGGTCCTGCCAGAACAACTGTAGTTAAGCTGACTCCAAGGCAGGGTCTTTGGAGGCAATCCATTCCATTTCCTTGAATGCTGTGGACCCTCTGGGTGATTAAATGCCAAGATTTGTAGTGGCAGAAATGTCCAACAGCGCCTAGCTCTATTGGTCCCAAAGGTACGATGACAAGAATCGAATGTCTACATTAAACTACCATTGTAATGTAAGTAGCTCTCAGACTCATCTATTGACAGCAGATCAGCATAACTCTTTTCTAGTTAAAGTTTTTGCTCCACCAGCATCTCCAGTAATTCCTATATCCAATCCTCTGGATCATCCCCCAAAATGTCTCCCCATGTTGCCAGGAGTTCCTGCTTGTTTCTCCTGTGGACCTCCATGTCCTCCCTAAACTCATTAGTGGGCACTATGGCAGATTACATATTTCCAGGATTGCAGCTCAGCTTTCTCCGAGGACATTGGATCTATCTTGGATCTATCTAAGCGCCTTGTGCTGGTTGAACCTGCTTCTTACAAAGTTACATACGGTAGTTACATAGTAATTGAGGTTGATAAAATAATTTTAGTCCATCAAGTTCAACCTTTTTAGATCTCCTCTGATCTGCAAAATACAGAATAATTGTTAAATGATCCAGAGGAAGGCAAACAGAAAAAAAACCCAGTGAAGCTTTGACAATTGTCTCAAAAGGTAAAAAAATATAAAATTCCTTCCTGACCCCAGATACTGGCGATCTGACTCCTCCCTGGATCAATACTCCCTCTCTAATTATCCAGGATAACCCTAAATGCCCCTTTTATTTAAAAATATATTCAAACCCCTTTTAAAGTTATGTATTGAATACGCTGTCACCACCTCCTTTGGTAGAGAATTCCACAGATTAACCACCCTTACTGTGAAGAACTATTTTATTTCTTTAAGTTAAAATATTTTTACTTCTAATCTGAAAGGATGTCCTCTTGTCAGGTGAAAACCTCTTGGCACAAAAAGCTCTCTTGACAAAGCTTTGTACTGACCCTGGATATATTTATATAAGTTAATCATATCCCATCGTAAACACCTTTTTTCTAGAGAAAATAAGTTTAATTTGGTTAGTCTTTCTTCATAACTTAGCCCCTTCATTCCCCTTATTAGTTTTGTTGCCCTTCTCTGTACTTTTTCCAGCTCTAAAATGACCTTTTTGTGTAATGATGCCCAAAATTGTGCTCCATATTCCAAATGAGGGCGTACTAGGGATTTGTATAGTGGCAGAATAATATTTGCTTCCCTGGCTTCTATACCCTTTTTAATGGTAGCTCAACTTTCGAGCGTGCGTCAAATGCGCGCCAACGCATGCGCGCACAGACAAAAGAGTGCCCGACATCTGCGCGCAGGTGCTTAGGTACGGTGGGCCTAGGGTGTTACGTTTTAGGGTTAGGGGACTTTGGGTGGGCTTAGGGGTGTTAGGTTTTAGGGTTAGGGGTCTTTGGTTTAAGGGTTAGGCTTAGAGGTTAAAGGGTTAGGGTTAGGCTTGGGGGTCTAAGGGTTAGGGTTTGAGGTTAAAGGGTTAGGCTTGTGGGTCTAAGGGTTAGGGATGCAGGTTGAAGGGTTAGGGTTAGGCTTGGGGTCTAAGGGTTAGGGTTAGGCTTACAGGTTAAAGGGTTAGAGGGATCAGAGAGTTAGGGGATACTATTAGAACGCTGCACGTTTCTAACGTTGCGCATTTGACACACAGTTCTTCACAGCGCGCTCATGTCGGCTCGCATTTGTACCGCGCCTTAAAGTCGGGGTGCCCTTCTTAATACATGCTAATATTTTACTTGCCTTTGCAGATGCTGCTTGGCATCGAGCACTGTTACCTAGGTGGTTCTCCACAAGCACTCCCAAATCCCTTTCTATATCTGATACCCCTAGATTTGCTCCATTAAGATTATAAATTGCATGGCTATTTTTTCTTCCCAGATGCATAACCTTACATTTATTCATATTAAATCTCATCTGCCAATTAGTACCCCATTTCTCTAAATTAGGCAAAGGCCTTTGGAGGGAAAGGACATCATTATCTGATTTAATTACCTTGCACAGCTTAGTGTCATCAGCAAAAATGGAGACAATACTTTCCAATCCTACTTCATTAATAAATATGTTAAAAAGGAGAGGACCTAATACTGAACACAGAGGAACCCCACTTACCACATTAGTCCAATCTGAGTATGTTCCATTTACACCAACCCTTTGCTTCCTGTCTTTTAGCCAGCTCTTAATCCATGAGCAGATATTTACTGCAATTCCTGTATCCCTTAGTTTGCTCAATAGTCTCCCAAGTGGCACTGTATCTAAAGTCTTTTCAAAATCCAAAACAACTACATCCACTGATTAGCCTTGATCCAAATTCCTACTAACCTCTTCATAGAAACTGACATGACCTATCCCTCATAAATCCGTGTTGATTTCTACTTATAATGTTGTTTAAATAGACATATTCTTGTATATTATCTATTACTAACCCGTCTAAAAGCTTTCCCACTAAAGAAGTGAGAGTTACAGGTCTATAATTTCCTGGATTTGTTCTAGCTCCCTTCTTAAATATAGGTATCACCTCTGCTTTCCTTCAGTCATCTGCTAGAGACCCTGTGTTCAGTGAATCTTGAAAAATTAGATATAATGGTTTGGCTATTACTGTCCTAGGTTCAGTAGGTGGGTTAACTCTCTGTCCGTGCACAGGTTTCCTTTCCATACCTCACCAGCTGGGGCAGATAGCAGAACTTTGGTAGCGTTTCATCAGATCAGACAGAGCATGGAAATCCCAGGATCCAGGAAAGAATATACAGTATTTCCATTACCCAGGTCTTAACCTGTGTGCTGAACAACATACAGAATAAACTTTTTTGAAGAACAACACTTAAAAAAAGGTAAAATGTTTTAGAATATAAAAAATAATAATACACTATTGAAAGTGAACCAGAGGAGGTTCCAAATATGGCATAGCTGAAAACTATAACTAACTATGAAATTGCCCTAAAAATGACGGGAGTAAAATTGTAAGGCTGGCAATGCTGTTTGACACACAATGCCAGGATATGGCCCCTCTGTGCCCCTTCGGCACTCATTGCGAGCCCTGCGCTGGTGCTTATTGCGGGGCTCGCAATGAACGCCTTTGGTGCTCATTGGGAGCCTCTCCCCCCCCCGTGTATTTTTGGGGCCCTGCGATGACTGTTACTAACTTGGGTTAAGAGTTAATGCCTTGGGTTAAGTTTTACTGCCTTGGATTAAGTGTTACTGTGTTGCATTAAGTGTTACTTGTTTGAGCTTGTTTTTACGTCCTTCGTCCTGGTTTTACGTTCTTCGGACTCGTTTTCCTAGTGTTTACGTATTTTCGGCCGTCATTTTTTTTCTTGCTTAGCCGTTTTTCCTTCTTGAAAAAACGCTAAATATGCCTCAAATTAACTTGCAACCTTACTCACAGGCTTCCTGCCTCTCCCCATGGGCTATGTGTGAGTGTGTAAGTTAATTTGAGGCAAATTTGTTGTTTTTAGCAGGTCTTTCGAGTTCCTTGGTTCGTCCGTTAAAGTCGTAATTTTCCAAGGCCCACAGTCCATCTACGTCCTTCAGTGCCGAAGTCCTACGGGCCGTAATTTTGTGCACCGCGTTAAGTCCTATTGGCGTCTGTGCTCATTGCAGCCTAAGTCCCGCTTGTCTCAACTGCTCGTCTCGCTTTGCTAGGCTTGCAGTGCAATGAGCGCCTTCGGCATAAGTTGCACGTTGTTCAACTTCTCGCTTTGCTAGGCTCGCAGTGCAATGAGCGCCTTCTGCATAAGTTGTGCCTGGTTCAACTGCTCACTTTGCGAGGCTCGCAGTGCAAAGACCGCCTTTGGCGCTCATTGAAGCCTACGTCCCGCGTAGTTGACAGCTCATAACTACTTTTAATAAAACAAAGTACATAAAAGTAAATAGATAACTAGTAAAATCCCTTTAAATGTAACATAATTGTAAAAAAAACCTTTTTTTTTTAAATATTGAGAAAATCTATTTTATTATGTATAGTAGTGTTTTACCATGCGAGCGCAAAGCGAGGGCAGCGGCCGAGGGCCTAAAATAGTTAGTAGTTATGTTAGTTAGTAGTTATGAGCTGTCAACTATGCGCGACGTAGGCTTCAATGAGCGCCAAAGGCTCTCCATGCCAGCAACTGCGACCCTCGCAAACTTTACGTCGCATCGCAAACAACACGACACACCAATTACGATCCTCGCAAAATTTTACTCGCAACGCAAACAACATATGACACACGTTAACACACATTACGACCTCGCAACACTCGGACTCAACTCGCGAACATTACAAAATTCAAAACACAATACATACACACAGAACATACATAAAAAAATTACCTACAGCAACAGGGAGCATCCAGGACCTCCTTGATTTCACTCAAAATAAAAGAGTTTAGACACTAAAAAATTTCATAAGCGACAGAAAAAATGGCTGCCGAGCAAAACGAAAACGAGGCTACACACGCAAACACCATACGAGACACGTTAGCACACATTACGACCTCGCAAAAATCGGAAGCAACACGCCAACATACAAACATTTAAAACACAATAAATACAGACAACGCACACATAAAAAGCTTACCTACAGCGAGAGGAACCATCCAGCACCTCAAAAAAGCAAGTTACACCTTCATTTAAATAAAAATAACACACTTTAGACACTAATAAAATTGCTAAGCGAGAGAAAAAATGGCCAACGAACAAATCGAAAACGAGGCTACAGCACTCTCAACACGGAAAACACCACAACACACTCGCAAAACACCACAAGAAACTCGCAAAACACCACGAAGCACCTACGGATAATCCGCGAGGACGCATACCACAGATTACCCGCCATTTTACGCCAATGCGGAAGTACACCACTACGCTAACGCAGCAACATCAAAACACATTGACAGCTCTTCAACACAATGCTTCAAAATAGGTAAAGTATATTCATTTATTAATGGATTACATATTTCATTATTACACACCAAACAGCATTAGCTCCCTTACAATTTCATTGCCGTCATTTTTTGACGGGCAATTCGCTAGTAAAGAAATATAGCCTTGGAGAAGGAGAAAATAGCTATAGATGAGCAAGAAAAAAGTGTAGAGGAGCAAAGAGACATCACTTGGACATACATTGGAACAGCCATAAGGAATGAGAAGAGATGGTAGGAGAGACAGAAAGGAGAGGAAGAAGAGAGACAATCCTAGGAAGGTATTGGGAATGAAGAAAAGTAGAGCCATTGAGAAGGGTATAGACAGTTATTTGGGAGGGAGAAGACAGATATTCATGGGGTGTAGAAAAGAGACACCTAAGGCCGGGAATATAGAGATGAGGGAAATGAGTAAATGTGAAAGAGAAAGCCAATTTACGGACAAAAGTGATAGCGAGAGAGATAGGGAGAAGAGGGAAAAATAAACCTTTTTTTTTTAATGCATGACAGAAAATTTATGAGGTATGCATTTTTTTTAAATCTAACTGAAATAAAATGCCAAGCCTAGAACATGGCCAAAACCATCCGATATAAAGAGACAGAACATTTATCAGGCATGCTGTTTAATGTCAGATCCAACTTGAAAACCTGTTTTCAAAAAATGATCAAGGATTTACTTAATTATAGGCTGTTTAGTAATTGTATGTATAGGGCTTGAATCCCTCCCACAAGTAGCTGCATATATATTGAGGGTGATGCTTGGTCACACAACTAATGATCCAATTCATGGGGCCAGTCAACCACGAGAATGGATGTAGATTGTGTCAGCTCCTAGGAAAGACAAGCAGCTGCAGGGTCCTAGTTCCAGGCAAATCTGCAATTAGAGCACCGTCTGGGTCTTTCATCTGCTACAGGATCTGATGCACAAGCACTTTGTGAAAGCTTTCATCAGTATGCTAGGCTTGACCTCAAATTATGTTATCCAACCTTCGCAGTTTATACCTGTTCTCCCATTGATTTCCCTATGAGCACAATAAAATATTTTATAAAAATGATTGAAGGACCACTTGAAACTGCAATTGTACCACTGTGCTATTTCTCCACATGTCTGAGAGTGACTGAAAAGGCCTCTATACTACTGTACTAGAAATGTTTGTAATATGGCTTCCTAGAATACTGCCCTGGGAAATAAATGAAGGAGACCATAAAAATGCATTAGTGAGACGCCACCACCCAGATAACACCTTCACTCTACCCCACTTCCTCACTAAGCAATCCATGGTAGGTTCCACTATATCAGCTGGTTCAGCAAAATTATATATACAGCAGTTCCTGCAAGGTATTTATAAAATGAATAGGTCTATTGTTATGTTTAACACAACTGAAACTTTTAAAGGGCTATGATTTCATTTATTGCTACAGTGTTCCTTTAAGGGGCAAGACACTAATATGTTATCAGTTATGTTTTCCAGTCTCTGATTATTTTTGCGGTTTAGTGATATTTAATTTACAGTAGTTGTCAACACCGAGAGGATTTTTTTTTTAGTAATGGGTTCACTCTTTGAGGTGGAGACATACCCATCTCAAGTAGTCAGCTAAGATTAGGCAGGAGACAAAAGGTCAAAGGGGGACACCTGCTGGTGGGTGGTGCAAACTGCAATGGTGCACCATCATTATACTGATGTATTAATGTGTTTTTACTGTACTATTATTTTATGATTCACTTTTATACTGTACACTATATAATTAGAGAAGAAATTGAGGACTGATTTATGCAGCAGCACTACACCCCTCGGCGCTCATTGCGTGATTCTTGGTTGTTGTATTTTTTTTCATCAGAGGCGCTTTTGCTGTCATTGTAAGGTCGGCGTTGACCTGCTTTTTGCGCATATTGCAAGGCTGTCCCCTGGTGCAGTTTGAGCAGCGTTGGCGCTCGTTGTGAGAAGGGCAGTGAATGGCTTTTGCGTTTATTGCGATAGTGTTTTTTTTGTTTTGTTTGTGTATATGTATTTTGTATGCTAATTAAATAAGTAATAAATTAATAAATTGATATACTTTACCTATTTGTAATACATGCAGGAAGCATTGTGCTGAAGAGATGGCAATCTGTTTTGATGTTCCTGAGGTGTAAGTGTCAGTAATGTGTGCAGTGTGTAGTGTAAATAGGCTGCGTGCGCAAGGGGAAGCCGTTAGTGTAGCTGTGTACTTCCGCATTCTGTAAGTTAGTGTTGTAAAATGGCAGCGAATGAGTATGTGGTACGCGGGGGTGGATGATTTAGCGTCCTTGCTAACAGTGTATCTAGTACCTCGTACAGCTTTTTAGAAACGCTGTATGTGCTTGGTGGTGTTTTGCGGCTTTAGGGTCGTGTAGCCTCGTTTGCGTTTTTTTCGGCGGCCATTTTTTCTCTTGCTTAGGGGATTTTCGTTTGTCTAAACACGGTAAATTGGACTTAAATTGAGGTGTAACTTCACTTGCAGAGATCCTGGGTGCCCCCTCTTGCTGTGGGTATGCTTTTTATGTTATTTTTGTGCGTATTTATTGTTTTTTTAGTGTTTTCAGCTGCATGTGGTTCGGCCGTTAAGGTCGTATTTTTGCGAGTCCCGTAGCTTGTATTATTTTAGTGTAAGTCTGTAATTTTTTCTTTATAAGTCCTGCAGCTCGTATTTTTTGTGTAAGTCCGTATTTAGTCATTGCTTGTTAGATGCATTTTTTCAAAGTCCCACTTTTGTGGGTGTTTGTAACTGTTTGTGAGGTGCCGTAGAGCCTCCACCTCCGCAAATGCGGCACCACGCTTTGCGAGGGTCCGCATTTGCGGCCCGATCTGCGTCCCTCGCTTTGCGAGCTCACAAAGCGTGACGACGTTTCGTAGTTTGACAACTATTATATGTGATTACAAATACTTTCATCTCAAAACATCTTGCTGCTTTCCTTTTTTTCTTCCCTCACAATAACATACTTATAAGACATATTTTCAAAGCAGCCTATTGTGAAACATCAGAGCAATGGAAATGAAGGTCTCCACTACTATACTTCAGGTTGTTTCCCTATTGTAGAAACTCTTGGGTTTTCTTACAACAAAGTAGCAAGTAATAGTAAATAGAGTGGTCTCTTTCGTCAGAAAATATGATCTGTGGGTCCTAAACTTGTATTGTTCTTTTTATTTTTTTGTTTGTTTGCTTTTTTGTTGTTCCCCTTACATCTTGACTTTTCAAGATATCCCCCCATTCTTTCCCAACTACCACTACTAAGAGCCTTCTTTGTTTATATGAAGATCCTTACCTGTTTTTATGTGCATACATACATTATTTTGAATTTTGCATTACATTATACATGTATATATTACAGTGTAGAAGATGGTTATACTTCTGTGAGTATGAAAGTGGTCATATTGTGTGAGCCTGTTAGTATGTAAATCACCATATCAAAGTAGATCATCTCTGAATATTGAGCTGAACAACGTGCCAGCTTCATTTAGTAACTAGGTCATATTAATAACGACTGTCCCACGGGTAGCTGATATAAACCAAGGTTTCCAAAACCGAGGTCCACAGACCGCAAGCTGTCTATGAGTTCCATCAAGGACACTGTACTGCATTTACAAGTAAAGCTCATGTGTTTGCTTCCTGTTCAAAAAGTAATAAATAAATAAAAGTTAACATATTTTCAGAGCTTTTAAGTTGTCAGTTTTCCCCTGAAGCAGAGCTGTGTATCTCCTCCTACCTGTGTCTGTCAGGGGTGTGGGTAGCTCTGCCTGTGTGCTGAACTGTCATGGAGCTTGGAAGCAGGCTGGGCTGATGTTACGGACCCTATCCTATGGCATAATTAGCTCCATTCCCACTGTCTACACAGAGGTAACAGATATATTGTAATATGCTTGCAACTGCCCCACAGGACCTGGCCAGTGAAAGTGTATGAGCCACAGTAGCCCCACCTATTTGACGGAGCATGCTCAGTCTCAAGCAGAACCTCTATTGGTCAGACCTTATTTTTAGTCCAGCACACAGACACCCCCTTATATACACAGGTAGCAGGTTATAAGCCGCTCTACTTGAGGACTAAAAACACATTTTAAAAATAAATAAGAGTTACAATTTTTCAGGTGGCCCACCGAGACCAGGCCAATTTGCTCAATCAAAAAATATATATTTTTGCAAACAACTAATATAAATCATGCACATTTGCCAATAAACAGAATGTTAAAGGACCAGTTTAGTTTAGGATTATCCCATGCTCGTAAAGTATGTAACAAATAAATAACATTAGCTGTTATGTTAGTTACAAGACCAAAACCATTTTTTGAGAAAACCTTGATTTTTGAGGACTTGCTGAAAGGTGTACTTATGTTATCTTGCAGTGGAGGGAGGATGGATTGGGGCACTAACCTACTTGCCCTTCACATGCGCAGATGCATTCAGTTAAATAAATGTAAATACATCATCGCAGATGTCTCCATGGACCATCAAGAATTTTTTAAAATATTTTAACATATTCTGTTTAATTATGCAATTTGTCAAGCATATAATTTTGCATCATGTAATGTTTCTTTAAATAAAGGTTGCAAGATGCAAAAAGCAATAGCCACTCAGGTTCCAAACAGAGCTGGATCAAAAGTGCCACTGTAGTTTTGGAAAAGCATCACATTTGTGAAGTGAATAAGAAACTAACAACATTACCAACTGTGTAGGTCAAAAGCATAAGAGCATTTTGGAGAAAATCATAAGTTTAGCTGACACTGTTTGTGTCATGGGCACTCCCATCTTTGCCTGATATTCTGCCTATAGCCTGAGTGGGAGGTACATCCTACTGGAGTTTGCTCTTCTATTAACTTTAGTTGTAAAGTGTAGTACAGTAGACTCTCAGTTATCCAGAATGCAAGCAACCAGAACTCTCAAGCAACCAACCAAAAAAAAAAAGAATACTGCACTTTAAATTTAAATGGCTTAACAAATGCCAGGAGCCAGGTTGCCATGCCACAAAATGCTTATGGGCACCTAGATTGCATCCACTGTACGTTTCTGCAATTCAGTTTTACCTGGCATGAGTGACTGAGCCAGGGAAGTTGGTGTTACATTCCCTGGATTTAGCACCGCATCCTCCATCAAAAAGTACCTGTGTGTAAGTGAGGAGTGAAAGCTGCTGCTGCTAGAACAGCCCTTACTGACAAATATACTTAGCAGAGCATCCTATGTGCAGCTAATGTAGGCCTCTTTTAATAGTAACTCTCAAGCAACCAGAAACAACTTTTATCTGGCATCTACCAATCCCCACGGGTGCTAGATAACTGAGATTCTACTGTATTTAGAATGTTAGTTTTCAGCAGAACTTATGCAAATCCAAAGTTTTCCCCTTCTTCACAGGTTTCTAATCCTTTTTAGTAAAGAAATGGCAAAATCACCCAGCAATAAAGCAAAACCTAAAAAACTAATAAAAAATCAAGGGCTGTATTAATGTATTTTAAACTGTGCAAAGACATTTCTACATTATCTAGTCACAAGTATATGTCTGTGGCGTTGTAACAGGACTGGTGTTCCAAGCCAAAATAAGGACACTTTGATAATGTTTAAAAAAACTATCAGGACAATCACAATTTTGTTCATAAAAAAATCCATTCAGCCTAGTTTGATTGTTCCTCTAGTAATGTTATCACACTGCGCCGATGATGATACAAGGGGATTGAGGCTGGGGAAGATAGTCTAAAATTAGCAATAGAATCACTACTTGATAAAAATAAATGTTAATATAACATTTGTACCTAAGTGTTTTAGGCACTAGCAGAGCTGCTTCTCTCCACCTGGTGTGTAGGGTGGGAGAGAATCTGCCCAGGAGCCTGCAGTATTATATCCTGCCAAGTCTAGGATTACCTGCATGGACAGATGCATATAAAGACTACTACCTGGACAGCCTCCTGGGCTGATCTTGGACCACCCCCTGGACACCTAATGGGGTGAAAAGAAGTAGATCTGCTGAGGTCTTTATCAGTAAAGGTGAAATATAATTTTTAAAAGCTACACTGAATTTTGTTTTCTTCAGATACTAATTAAAATGAACTATATGACTATGAGTATATTTAATACTAGTCACTTGCCTGTCAAAAATGACGGCATAATATTGTGTCTTCTGTCTGTTTGTGCGCCCTCTCTCTCTGTACTCTCTCTCTCTCTGTGTGCCCTCTCTCCTTCTATTCCTCCCACCCTTCTTTTCTCTCTCTCTCCCGCCTCTCCCCCTTTGGCGCCCATTGCGGGCCTCGCAATTCGCTGTGCGCAACTTTGCGAGTGTTACACAGAAACCCGCAGTACGACAACTATATAAGTGATATGTTTAATATATATATATAACATATATTGTTATGCTATTCTCCAACTATAGTCTATTATTTAATGTACCTTACTATTGTATTATACTACTATAGAGTATATTTAATGTATAGTATAATGATGTCATTCACCTATTGTATATTATATTTAATTAGGATCTTGGTGCCAGTCTCCTTTTATACAGTATAATATATATATAATTTAACTTGGTATATTATTTTCCTGCTGTGTAATATGTTAAATAATTTAATATACCTGCTATATATAGTCTTGATTAATATTATACTACACTAGCTCTCTCAGACTGTACCAATCCACGAGCGGCGGGTGTAGACAATCTCTGCTTGCTCCCCCACGCTTTGTGTTGGTTTCGCCCGTCACCCGGAAGAGCTTTGCAATCCCTTGACCCCTCCCTTTTTCCTGGCAGCCGGCGGACACAATGGTGAGTTAGTGTTGGGGCTCCGGCATAATCCGGTGCCATCCTGCGGATTTGGGGTTTTGAGGTCGGAATACTTATTACGGTCAGAGAGCTGAGGGTCACCGGAGCAGGATGAGCTCGGTATGGAACGGGGCTCGGGAGAATTTGGGTAGAATAGTGAGATTTATTGGCAGCCCCCCCCCCCTCCTGGGTCTGTTGGGCAGGTTAGACATGGCGGCCGCTGAGGTGCAGAGTGTCATACAGAGTGTCTGCCTATAATAACGGGGTACAGGGCCACATTAGCCAGGGGGTTTCTATTATAGGCAGCAAAATCAACCTCAGGCTGCGAGGAGGCCTAGTCAGGAGGCCTGTCTTATTGGTATTCGTTGTCTGGTCAGTACTATCCCAAGCAGCAGCGTGGGATATAGTGCATATTGTGTTGGTAAGGTTGGCATTTGTTTGTAAAATGACACCTCATCTACAGACTTTATTGTAGCCGGCCTATAAGGCACGTCTAGTCTACCTATTAGGTTTACCCTCATGCTAACACGGTGCAGTGATAATGTAGATAGAGGCCACTGCTTCAGTCGGTATTGCAGAGCTTGCTAGGTCTAGGGAGCTATGGTTTCTCTAATGTAACTTATTTTCTGGCTCCTAAGATTAGTTGAATTGGCTCCTGGGTTTCACATAAACATGTCAACCCAGGCTATTTTTTTTGTGTGAGTGTCACAAGAAAAGTGCAGTATGTCCTTAGACTGCACATGGTGGCATTGCAGTGTTTATTTGTGTTGGCTTTTTCCCCCCATATAACTTATAGAAATGCAGCATTAGACATATTATAGATCCCTGTGCTATGGTGGGACGCTAGTATCAAGATGCATCTGGAATTATTTGTGTAATCCTGGATTATTCTAGATCTATTTGGTTCTGCTTAATTGTTGAGCCTGTGTCACACGTGTGGGCCTTAAGTCAGGTCTTGACAAGTCAAGGAGAACCATGGCTCCTACAATTTTACTACTGGCTTGCAACTTTTGAGCTATTGTTTAATCTATAACCTAGCTCCTAAAAAGTTTGTCTGACTCTTAACTTTCAGATAAAGTTGTCAAACTCTGCTTTTATAGTTCTGACTATCCTAGTTTGTAAGGTAGTGCATATATGTCAATACAGGGTATGTCGAGCACTTGTGTTGAAGAATACTGAGCATTAGTGTAATGGACACTTGTTTATGAGTTCTTGACACAAACTCCATTGCTAAACTAAAGGCTTGTTGAGCTTTCTCTAATTCTTTCTTTGTTTTGCAGGCAAAAATCAAGGCACGAGACCTGCGTGGTAAGAAGAAGGAAGAGCTGCTGAAGCAGCTGGATGACCTCAAAGTGGAACTGTCCCAGCTCAGAGTTGCTAAG
Source organism: Discoglossus pictus (assembly GCA_027410445.1). Lineage (NCBI taxonomy): Eukaryota > Metazoa > Chordata > Amphibia > Anura > Alytidae > Discoglossus > Discoglossus pictus. The sequence goes on from CM050168.1 coordinate 30,299,267, forward strand.
GTGACAGGAGGTGCTGCTTCTAAGCTTTCCAAGATGTGAGTATTACAATACTGTCTATATCATATTAATATTTGTCTATAGATGTTAAAACTCAAGCAGGGCTTTGGTATCTACAGAAGGAGGTAAAGTATGGGAAAGCAGAACAATGGTAGATCAGTACCTGAGGGGCAGTGGCTGATAGCCCATAGTGCTGAGATTCATAGCGTCACTGAGAGTCAGACATGGCTGAATGACTAAACAGCAAAATAAGCGAGCAAAGCCTCAAAAAATGAAAACATTGTTAAAATCATTCAAGCAATCTTAGTAATTTGCATAAGGCAACTAGTAGATTTATTGGCACAGCCTTGATTATAAGACTTAAGAGCCTAATATTATACTTCCAGAGTCTGTAGCCAAAAGTAATATATTTTTGGTGCCTGCACCCCTGGGAGTTTTCAATCCCAAGTTTGAATTCTGGCCAACACACTACTATAAGAACTTTTTATAAATTGTAATTGAAACAAACTCATTGTTAGATCAGCTCAACCTTTTGAGGATGTTGACACCATACTGGTCTTAACTTTTTTTATTTTATTTAAATGCTAGAAAGACAGTTTCTTAAACTTCAACATTGTCAAAAAATATTATGTAATTAAGCACAAATGCAGGATCAATAGTCAAACACAAAATAGCTTTTTATTATTAATGTATCTTTTTTTTTTTTAAATAAATATTTGTTTACATGTTAAACAGGAGCAGCCAAGTTTGTTTTTTTCTATTTGATAAGAATTACATTTTGTGTTCATATTCTAACCATAAGCTTGTGTTCTTTCCTTGTAGTCGTGTTGTCCGCAAGTCCATCGCCAGAGTTCTTACTGTGATCAACCAGACCCAGAAAGAAAATCTGAGGAAGTTCTACAAAGTGAGTGAACAAAATGGGCACTTACTGGATTTATGATAAAACATGTTGACTTTGAACACAACCTGAATACTTCATAATTTCTTCAGCTACACATAAGTCCTGTGCTATAACTGCAAAACTAGGTGTTTGTGTGTATATATAATTAATTATTCTTTAGGAAGGGAGCCTAACCACTAATGATATAGAGTGGATAGTGCAAGACACCCACCCAGCGCTGCTCCCTGCCGGTGGCTGCAGTGTGAATAGGTTCTTGCAACACTAATTCCTACCAGGCAGTTATTGCTTGATCTCTTGTGGATGAGTATACTGCTTGGTAGAGACATCTTGTTTTGTCTTTTTAATATGTTATGTTAAAGATCACACAGTGCATTGTAAATAAGCCAAACAGTATTAATAGTACGCTATTTATAGTGTTTTAATTGAGCCTATTTAAACTGTAGTTTTGGCAGAATCACCCTCAGCCAGCCACTCTGACACCACTGATATTCTTTAGCTTATTGAAAACCCCTCTGCAGACTTTGCACAATATTTACACAAAATAAATATTTGAGTGAATGAAGCAGAAAATACTACATTCAATCCATACTAACGCTTAAGTTTACTTGGTTGCTTATTGTTGACAGTGGCTGCATCCATTTACATGATAACACTAAGGCTTTTTTTTTGATAGTCTTCTTGTATAACTTATTTCCAAGTACAGCACTTGGAGATTGAAGTTCTCCATTAAAGGCAACATGGAAGACCCCCTCTCCCCAAACTAAATGTCAAATATTTTTTTTTTTTTTAGTTTGTGCCATATTATCAAGTGTGTGGTCTAGTGAGCATAACTGAAAAAATAGTGACCTTATCTGAACCCAGTTCTTCCCACTCCTCTCACTTTAATCATTTTAGGAACGAGTGAAATGTATGTCATAATTAAAACAAAACCATAGAGTAAAATGGTTTAAAATACCGCCTTTAATTTACATTGTAATACATATTGTACAATGGAGATAATCAAAAAGTTTATAAATGACACATTAGCAGTCATCTAAGAATTAAAGGAGGCTAACTTGCCAACTATGGTAATGGGGGTAGGCAAAATTATCAGTGTAAATTTTAATCCTGTAATCTGCTAAACAAAATGTGAAATTGTGTTTTCTGAGTAAATGAGGCAGAACTGCCTTTATATATCTGCATTCTGTGATTGGGTGGTTAGTCTGCAAAGTCAGTTTCTACTCTTAAGTACATTTTTCAAAGGCAGACTCCTGGTATTCGATCTTAATCTCATAACTGTAGGATATGTGAGGTTTGTCTTGAAATATTATACAATAAAAGTTAATGCCTGAAGCATGTGGGAAAAAAACGACAAGGTTCTATTACACTTAAGCTTAAATGCCAGTCTATTGCATGGACCTGTAGCTGAGGTATGTCCTCTAAGTCCATATGTTGGAAAAATGATCCTTCTAAACTTTATTTGCTATTTACACAGGGCAAGAAGTACAAGCCTTTGGATCTGAGGCCAAAGAAGACCAGGGCACTCAGACGCCGGCTGAACAAGCACGAGGAGAGTCTGAGGACCAAGAAACAACAAAGGAAAGATCGGGTTTACTCCATGCGCAAGTTTGCTGTCAAGGCATAACTGTCATGTGTTGAATAAAAAAACTTTGTGCTAATTGCCATGTGTCTTACTGCACTGTCTTTTATTCAGATAAAAAATAGAACCTGCCCTCTGTCATTTCTCAGGGGGCAAAGACATTGTAAATTTTATATTGGTCATAAGGGAAAAAAATACATGGAGTCATTTTACACAGACTTATTTTATTTTATTTTTCACACCCTGTAGCTGCCTACATACAGTGGATATAAAAAGTCTACACACCCCTGTTAAAATGTCAGGTTTCTGTGCTGTAAAAAAATGAACAAAGATAAATCTTTTCAGAATTTTTTCCACCTTTAATGAGACCTATAAACTGTACAACTCAATTGAAAAACAAAGTGAAATCTTTTAGGTGGAGGAAATAAAAATGTAGTTGCATAAGTCTGCACACCCTCTATTATCATTATTATTAACTTTTATTTGTAACGCGCCAACATATTCCGTAGCGCAATACAGGGGATAAAAACAAGGGAAAATACAGCATTAACAACCTTCCAAAAATGGAGGACCCTGTTTTGAGCTTAGAATCTTTGCAGAAAGTGCTTTTTCCTAAAGCATCCTAGAAGACTGAAAACTCGCCACTTACAATCTAAAGGGATAACTGGGGATGTAGCTGTGTTCAGAATTAAGCATCACATTCCAAATCGTGTTAAATAGGAGTCAGCATACAACTGCCATCATTTAAAGTGCCTCTGATTACCCCCAAATAAAGTTCAGCTGCTCTAGTTGGTGTTTCCTGAAATGTTCTTCGTCGCATCCCACAGCAAAAGCCATGGTCCACAGAGAGCTTCCAAAGCGTCAGAGGTATCTCATTGTTAAAAGGTATCAGTCAGGAGAAGGGTACAAAAGCATTTCCAAGGCATTAGATATACCATGGAATGCAGTGAAGACAGTCATCAAGTGGATAAAATATGGCACACCAGTGACATTACCAAGAACTGGAGCTCCCTCCAAAATTGATGAAAAGACGAGAAGAAAACTGGTCTAGGAGGCTACCAAGAGGCCTACAGCAACATTAAAGGAGCTGCAGGAATATCTGGCAAGTACTGGCTGTGTGGTACATGTAACAATCTCCCGTATTCTTCATATGTCTGGGCTATGGGGTAGAGTGGCAAGATGAAAGCCTTTTCTTACAAAGAAAAACATCCTAGCCTGGCTACATTTTGCAAAAACACATCTGAAGTCTCCCAAAAGCATGTGGGAAAAGGTGTTATGGTCCGATGAAACAAAGGTTGAACTTTTTGGCCATAATTCCAAAAGATATGTTTGGCGCAAAATCAACACTGCACATAACCAAAAGAACACCATACCCACAGTGAAGCATGGTGGTGGCAAAATCATGCTTTGGGGCTATTTTTCTTCAGCTGGAACTGTTACCTTAGTTAAGATAGAGGGAATTATGAACAGTTCCAAATACCAGTCAATATTGGCACAAAACATTCAGGCTTCTGATAGAAAGCTGAACATGAAGAGGAACTTCATCTTTCAGCATGACAACGACCCAAAGCATACATCCAAATCAACAAAGGAATGGCTTCACCAGAAGAAGATTAAAGTTTTGGAATGGCCCAGCCAGAGCCCAGACCTGAATCCAATTGAAAATCTGTGGAGTGATCTGAAGAGGGCTGTGCACAGGAGATGCCCTCACAATCTGACAGATTTGGAGTGTTTTTGCAAAGAAGAGTGGGCAAATCTTGCCAAGTCAAAATGTGCCATGCTGATAGACTCATACCCAAAAAGACTGAGTGCTGTAATAAAATCAAAAGGTGCTTCAACAAAGTATTAGTTTAAGGGTGTGCAGACTTATGCAACCATATTTTCTTTTTATATTTTTTCTTCCCTCTACCTAAACGATTTTAGTTTGTTTTTCAATTGAGTTGTACAGTTTATAGGTCACATTAAAGGTTGAAATTATTTATCTTTGTCTCATTTTTTTGCAGCACAGAAACCTGACATTTTAACAGGGGTGTGTAGACTTTTTATATCCACTGTAGGTACTGGATACTTACCAATAAAAACACTGCATTAAAATACAGATTTTAACTCTACTATCCATAAAGCCAGCAGCAGCTCAATGCAGAGATCTACAGATCCGTGTCTGGCTCTTCCTACATCCTTCTACAGGGGAATACACATCCCACGATTCCCTCCTACACAAACTGCCATCATTGTAAAATTGTAATAAAATGTATTGGCTGCCTGTGATTGGCTAAAACAAATTATGAATTGTATGATAATTTTAGAAGAGATTTTAAGGGGTGTCCTCTCACAAGAGCTGCTGCTTGCAAACTCGAGAGATTTAGCAAACGGGGTGAGCTTGTAAATGTTAGTTTCTGGTATTTTTGTTTTGGTCTTTCTTGCAAATGTTTGCATACACTACTGATTCTCTCAGATCCATTCGTAATCCAGGAAACTTAGAGATGCCTTTTTAAAAGACTTTGTAAACTGCAGGTCCCTTAACAACAAGCTCAAGTATGCATATTCCTGTTCAGAAAGTGCAAAACACACTTATTGTAATGCATGCTGTTCACAAAAGAAAAACACATACAAAATAACTTACATTATGTTAAAAAATTTTTTATATATAATATACTTATATTAAATAACGGTCTTCAGTGTCATTAAAAAAAAGGTACACAGGACATTACAAAATTTTTTATGTTATCTAATTTAATTTTCAGTGTTTGACAATTGCTAATTATAGCTTGGGCTTCTTAATTGTCCAGAGTGCAGTTTCTGGAGATTTAAGAGTAAAGCCACAAATATTCTGGTAATTATAATACTAATATCAATTAGATAATGTAGTTTAATATTTCATCAAGTTACACAATGTCTGCAAACTTTCCTCAAAAGATTATTTCCCACAGTGGGAGTGAAACACAAGAATCTGACTAAGCATAATAAAAAAAAAACTTCTTTTTTTTTTTTTAGAGAAAAAGAAAAGATGCATGTGCACGACCCTGGAGGGATCAATGATATCGGGGTGAAACGTGTGGGTTGTCCACCTTTCTAGAGAGTATAGTTGCATTTCCTTGAAAAAAGGAGTCTGCTTCCAGGCCAGTGAGGGCGAAGGGATGTGCGGTCTTGGCCAGTTATAAAACAAAGGGTCTGGACTTCACACTATAACCATCCTAATCATCCAACTTTCATGATGTAACAAACACAAAATGGATTCCTTTATTCATTAACAGAGTCTTAAAGAAATTCTAATTTTTTTCCCCATGTCTATGGCTCACAAAGCTGTAAATATTGTTAGTTTGGTGCATTGACAAGCAAGTTATTTTTTTCTAGTACTGCAGCAGTTCTTTAAGTCTTTAAGTCTTAAGTTAAAGCTTAATTATCTTTTTTTCATTTCTGTATAAAGTCAGTGGCAGTTGTACTGCCAGGACATCTGATGAGCCTATTGATCCAAACCATTGCCGCTGAGGTTGAGTGGCCGATTTCCAATTGTCTCCGTCCCATTCATCCTCCTCTTGTCTCAGTGTGCTGGAGACTGTCCCACAGCTCCACTCAGCAGCAGAGTGTTATTTGGTGAAAATACGCAAGTGTGGACCGATTCCAGCATACCCTGAAAGGGAGACACAGTGCTTTGAATGGTTGAGTATGTAAGTTACAATGGCATAATAGGTAAAGGATTGTGCATAAGGAGACACATAATTATAATACAAATTCTGAAGATATGTGTGTGTATATATATATATATATATATATATATATATATAAAAACACATTTCCTCTATTAGTGCATGTTCCTGCCATTGTTACAGACTTAGACCAACCTTAAAAAAGATCAGATGACGGGCATAAAATTGTAAGCCAGGGAATGCTGTTTGAGACATAATGGAAACCGTTTATTACCCTGAGGACCTTCGGTGCTCGTTGCAAGGCTTGCACTGAGCGCCTTTGGCACTCATTGCATGCCTCGCAATGAGCGCCGCCTCTCCTGTCGTGTACTTTTGGTCCTCTGAGATATATATTTCGATGTATATGTAGTGAAATGGAGTGTTAGTCCCCTGCTTATAAAGTGTAATGAATATTTGAAGTGTGCAGTATAAATAGGCTGCGTGCGCGAGGTAAAGCCGTTGGTTTATTGTGTAAAGCGGCATTGTATAGTAGTAATGGTATTAATGTGGTACGCGTCTCGTGAGCATTTTGCGGCTTTTGTAATAGTGTATTTTGTAGGTTGTAGTGTGATGTGTAAAGTGCTACGCGGTTTGCAGTGTTTTGCGCGGTCCGGGGTCATGTAGCCTCATTTTCATTTTTTTCGGCAGCCATTTTTTTCCTCACTTAGGCGATTTTCGTGTGGCGAAAATCGTCTAAATTGAGTTGAATTCGCGTTCCACATCACTCACAGATGTCCTCGCTGTTGCCCCTTGCTGTCTGTGATGTTTGTGAATTTTTTTTGAGTGTATTTAGTGTGTTTTTAGCGTTTTTTGTTCGACTGCTAATCTTGTAATTTTTTGCGTCTCGTTTCTTTTTTTTATGAAACCCATGTAACGGCTCGCTTCGCAAGGCTCGCATTGGCTAAGTGCTACGGTTTAACGGCTCGCCTCGCTTTGTGAGGGTCGCATCGATGAGCACCTTTGGTGCCCATCGGCTAAGTCCTATGCAAAGCGTGATGACGTCTCGCAGTTTGACAACTATTATATTTGATGTTCCACTTCTGTAGGTTTTAATACCCACTCAACCTGCCAAGGACAACATACTGAGTTTAGAAAGCAGGTTTTCTACTTGCTGTGGGAGTGACCATGCAGAGAGGACAAGTGCAAGCATATTGATGTGTTTTAGATGTAACAATAATGTGCTTTTTCTTACCTTTAAGACTTTAATGCACTTCCCACTCTCACAGTCCCAGACTTTTACCTATGAAATGGACAGATTAACATTAGTATTATTTGATGATACAATTTTAATACTACACAAGAATGGAGAGTATTGATATTACATAATTATAAATGTATATACCCCGCTTAACGCTACCATTGTGAGCGCTGATTCTCTACAGTGATCTTTTTAATCCAATTCCCTGCTTAAAGGTAAAGCGTTGTGAATGAGCGCCAACCATGCTCAGTGCTCTCTAATTTGCCATAGCGTTGTCTGAGCTCTATAGTGATAACGCTCGTGCAGGGCCCTAAACTGGGTATACTTGTATATGTATATCCCTGATAAAGTCAAAAAGTGAGTGATGAAAAACAACAGATTTTTTTTTTTATTCCCTTCCCTATTTTTCTTATTTCTTTCCTCTTTTTTTCTGTTTCAGATTTTTTTTTTATATGTGATGTTTAATGGTTCACAATATATAGCTAGTTTCTTATATTTAGACCTTCTGAGATGTTATCCATGATGCTGATGTCTCTCCACACATAAAGCCTATTAAATACATCCAGGGTCAGTATAAAGATTTGTGAAGGGAACTTCTTGTGCCAAGAGGTTTTCAGTTGACACAAGGACATCCTTTGAGGTTAGAAGTAATAAAATTCCCCCTTGAAAAAAGGAAAGGGTTCTTCACAGTAAGGGTGGTTAATCTGTGGAATTCTCTACCAAAGTAGGTGGTGACAACGGATTCGATAGATAACTTTAAAAAGGGATTGGATATATTTCTAAATAAAAAGCGCAATCAGGGATATCCTGGTTAATTAGAGAGGGAGTATTGATCCAGGGAGAAATCCCATCGCCAGTATCTGGGGTCAGGAAGGAATACATTTTTTCTCTTTTGAGACAATCGGCAAAGTTTCACTTTTTTTTTTTTTCTGTTTGCCTTCCTCTGGATCAAATAAAAACTAATCGCAATTTGCAGATGAGAGGAGATCTAAAAAGGTTGAACTTGATGGACTAAAAGTATTTTTTCAACCTCAATTACTATGTAACTATGTATGTTAGGCTGGTCATTTCTCCTTTTCACTTGTGTCAATATTATTTTATTAATGTGTGGATAAATCCTATTACCGTATGTTGCAACATTGTTTTTTTTTGTTTTAGTTTTATTTTCTTGGCGCCACAAATGAATCATTAGCTGCTGGATTCACAAAAACTTTGGGACTTATTTTTGATTGGTAGTTTCTCTAGTCATTCTTACCATTCTGTCATTTCCAGAGGATGCCAGCAGGATCCCATCACGAGAGAAAGACATGCTCCTCACCCATCCTGAGTGAGCATTCAGCAGGAAAATGATGGAGCCACTGTATGGGTTCCACACACGGATACTTTTGTCCCAGGAGCCAGAAGCCTAAAAAATCCGGGCAGATCATCACATATATAGTTGTGAGCAAGCGGGTTGTTGCGAACGCTGCGGGCTCGAAGGCGCTCCTTGCCAGCAACTGCAGACTTTAGGTCAGCAAATGCGGATCCTCGCGAAGCGAGGGGCCACATTTGCGGAGGTGGAGGCTTCCACCTCGACCTCAAAATTTACGGACTTAGCATCCACTAATACGAGCCGCGGGACTTAGAAAAAAAAACATTACGACCTTGCAAAAATACGACCTTAGCGCACGAAACCGTGCACATGAAAACATTAGAAACACAACAAATACACACAACAAACCTATAAAAAGCTTATGCACAGCAAGTGGGGGCACCCAGGACCTCTGAAAGTGAAGTTACACCTCAATTTAAGTCGAAATTCAAGAGTTTAGACACCCGAAAATCCCCTAAGCGAAAGAAAAAATGGCAGCCGAAAAAAACTAAACACGCAAAACACCACGAAACACTGATAGATTTTCCGAATAAGCTGTATGAGGTCCAACAACAAGGACGCAAAATCAGCCACAGCCACGTACCACACACATTAGGCGCCATTTTACAACACTAACTTACACAATGCGGAAGTACACAGCTACCCTAACGGATTTTCCTCGCGCAAGCAGCCTATTTACACTACACACTGCACACATTGCTGACACTTATACAGCAGCTCCACAACAGTGAAAACACACATTGTATGCTGCAGCACCATGAACACAGATTGTCAGCTCTTCAACACAATGATTCCTGCATATATTACTTCAAAATAGGTAAAGTATATTCATTTATTAATTATTGCATTAGCATACAAAAAAACACCGCCAATGCTACTCATAGCACTGAAACAACCAACAGCCTCACAATGAGCACCAGAAGGCGCTCATTGCCAGCCACGTGATGAGCGCCCGAAGGCGCTCAGCGCGAGGCTCGCAATGAGCGCCCAAGGATCTCGGAACACCAACAAAATTAATGTCGCAACCAAACACCATTACCTGCCTTACAATCTTATTGCCGTCATTTTTTGACGGGCAAGTCGCTAGTTGATTAATAAATGTAATTAAAGGGACATTGTTGTGGGAAAACTAGAAGCAACTAGCATAATGGAAGCCTTATTAGCCTAATTATACAAAGTTATAGGTTAATACTATTTTAATTACCTTCTGAAAACCTGTAAAGGGCTGCCACTTGGTTTGTCTGACTCTTCCTATACTTTGTGTGAGGTGAGTGGAGCAACAAGCTGTGAATCTATGAATATCCATATTGCTTCTTCTAATGGCCACAACAATGCTAGAGTCTTCCTATTGGCCAACAAGGCAAGTGGTTCAGTTTCTATTACTGGAGCCTATACCATATGGCCAGGTGGACCAATAGGAAGCCATAGGCTCATCCCACGAACTGACACTGTGAGAGAAGAGACTCTGTACAGAGACCAACATGGCAGCCACCTAGATGTGAGCAGAGCGACATTACAATGCAGTTATGTAGTAACTTTATATAATAGGACTGCTAAGGATTAAATTATGCTGGATCCAAGGGCTGAGACTTGTTTTACAACTACAGTTTCCCTTTAAAGGGTAAGTTTCACCTTATGAGTTCAATTCTAGAAGATCAAATATATGTATAAAAAACTTAGCACTTGCTACCAGTCATCTTTATGGTAGGTGAAGTGATGAGAAACAGAAACTGAATTTATCTTTCACAGCTTAGGACTACAGTTTCATTTGCTCCTGGGCCAGTCCCTGAACTTTTGGCCCAATCAGCTCACAGAGCTCAGTGTCAATAACACAAATTGATGTTAAAATGGCAGCTTCCATACTCCCCAAAATAGAGGAGTAACTGACAGACTAAGCAAATTCCTACACAGTTAATACTCTGTAAGAGGGGTGTTTAATATAAAAGAAACTTAAGTTTAGGTGGTACTTGTTCTTTGATAAGAGGAGCCTCAAACAATGAGGACTGCAACACAGAGATAAGTCTAAGCCTTAAAGGGGCAGTTTAAGTGTTTTTTTTATTGTTGCTGGAGTTGTTGTACTGCTCCCCACCTCTATCATTACACTACTGAAACCTTTTAAACTAATATGAAATTACTCAAGCCTTACAAGGCAGCCTAGTCAATGTTGGAAATCACAGTTGAAATCTTCATTTCCTTTCAGTAATGCTAAGAACAATGAGAGAAGTGGCCATTGAGGAGGTAAACTTTATTTTTAAATTATATGTTCTTGCTAATTCTCTGATTTGCTGCTGTTTGCATGTCTATTTTTAATATGCATTATTGGTGAACTAAAAAAATTGTCTTAAGGAAAAGTGCTTACAATGGACCTTTAAAGGGACATAGCAAATATTACAATTGTGGTAACATTTAAAATTAGAAGTAATAAAGCTTTATTAAGGGAGAATACATTTTCTTTAGTTTGAATTGTTGTACATCAGTTTCCTGGATTTTCCTCTAACTTTATGTCACGGTAGTTGAAGTACATGACAGCAGAAATGGTGGACATTGTTCTTGGCCTGGATCACATTGTGTCTATCATTTAGAACATGTGCAAAATCTCATTGAGAAATTAACAATGAAATGACTCTATCACAAAGATAAGAAGTAAAGCTATAGTGAACGCTGATTATAAAAACTTCAAGTACATTACAGTAAGTGTCATTTGAAATAACATTCAATAGATGAAGTATGGAAATGTCAACCTCCCCTCATACCTAATGAATAGTGTAAAGTATCACAGTAGTTTGGTAAAATATGTGAAGTATGGTACAATCTAAGAACATTATCAGCTATGTAAGCTATAAGTGTGAAAATAGTTTTAGAGAAAATTTAGGAGAGCCTGCTTGTGTCAGGGATTAGATTATTAGTCTGCAGTTTGAGGAGGTGGGTTATCCTACTGGGAGTTATATATAAAAGTATTGTCATCTTTTTAGTTCTATTGTCAAGTGGAAATTCAAACTGACTGGTGTCAGTAGAATTCAGTCAATATCTTAATCCATGGTTCTTGCATGCTATAAATGATACTGCATATCTTATTTAATGTAGAATTATTTCTTACCAACATTCCAGACACAGAAAAGCAGACACAGCTGACATTGCCCTTGTGCCCTTCCAGGACTCTGTCAGTTCCATCGCCATCTAAACTCCACAGTCTGACTGTATAGTCCCAGGATCCGGTGGCCTGCAGAGTAAATGCAACATGTCTGATTTATAAGATGTAAAATATGCCACTGAGGAAGCAGCTTTCAATTACAGCGTAAAACATAGGGCTTGATTCACAGAAGCCCAAAAACATTTGTTGGAAGTTGATACATGTGGCTTTTTTTTACCATCTGTAAGATGATAATTGTTTATTTGCGAGTCACATGTGGAGTGCATTACAATTACCTAGGTGCAATGATAAAGGCATAATATGGATGATCCTTTGAGAAGAAGGGGAAGATGATGGAGATCTAATAAAGGTCCTAGTGACTAGTGAGTCTTCGGTGGGAGGTAAGGGAGACTTGCTTTTGGGTGACGTTACTAAGTATGCACTTACTATATATGATGATTTCATGGAGAATGCACTGCACTGGATGGCATCCTGATGTCCACAAAATACTTTTGCCTTCTTGCCGAGCTGTTAAAAAAGCTGGATTTAAGATATACATACAAAAAAATGTATTGAGGGGAGAGCTGGTAATATCAATTAGATAATTAGATGAATAGATTATTAATAAATCACAGAATACTTTGCATAGGACCTATTTACAGGTAGCCTTTCTTTAACTACACAAGCACCAACAATCTTATCTTTTGTTTTAAGACATCTCAGTATGTTGTAATTACATACCCACCCCATATCAGTCTCTCATATCTCGCTCACTTACTATATCTTCTGTGATACTTCTGGGAGATATATCTGCATCTCTTTCAATCTCTACGATAATGGATATCACTATTATCCTACATGCTGTCCATTGCACTATCTTCAAAAAACTATACTGCACCACACCCTCTTTAACCCCACACAACACTATAGGAAATATTTTTTTCTATTACTTTTGACTATGACAACTATTATAGTGATAGTTCATTGCACTGCCTAAAAGGGAACACTGGAATGCTAGCCTAAACACATACACTTCTCGTCTCTTGATATCTTAGTTTAAGAAATGAGCAAGAAAGAGGGCACTGCTTGGGAAGTGGTCTTAGTAACTATACATTAAACTGGAGGGATTGAGACAGACAACTGTCAAGTCCTTTTCTACTGAGCATTTAATGTATGTATTAACAATGAAGAAAATTCACTGAATGGGTAATGCATGGGAACAGTCCACCTACAGCTGATATCAACTTTAACATTGGTTGCATTCCATTAACATTTTGTATTATTAACATTACTGTTAATAGTACATGAATAATTCCAATCATATATATAGTTGTGAGCATGCGGGTTGTTGCTAACGCTGCAGGTTCGCATAGCGAGCCCGCAGCAACTGCGGCCCTCGCAAAGCGAGGGCTGCAGTTGCTGGCAAGGAGCACCGAAGGCGCTCCTTGCCAGCAACTGCGGTCTTTAGGCCTGCAAATGCGGACCCTCGCAAAGCGAGGGGCAGCGTTTGCGGAGGTGGAGGCTCCCACGTCGCCTGCAATAAGCCGCAGGCGGGACTTACAACGCAAAATTTACGGACTTACCATCCACAAATACGAGCTGCGGCACTTAGCAAAAAAAACATTACAAGCTCGCAAAAATACGACCTTAGCGCCCGAACCGCCCACACATGAAAACATTAAAAACCCAATAAATACACATAACAAACACATAAAAAGCTTAACCACAGCAAGGGAGGACACTCAGGACCTCTGCAAGTGAAGTTACACCTCAATTAAAGTCCAAATTCATGAGTTTACACACACTAAAATGTCCTAAGCAAGAGAAAAAATGGCCACCGAGAAAAACGAAAACGAGGCTACACGACCCTAAACACGCAAAATACCACAAAACACATACGGATTTTCCGAAAAAGCCGTACGAGGTCCAAGATACACCATTAACAAGGACGCTAAATCATCCATAGCCGCGTACCACATATACATTAGCCGCCATTTTACAATACAAGTACACAGCTACCCTAATGGATTTTCCTTGCGCAGGCACACTATTTAAGCTACACACTGCACACATTGCTGACACTTACACCTCAGCTCCACAACAGTGCAAACCGACATTGTATGCTGCAGCAACATCAAACCAGATTGTCAGCTCTTCAACACAATGCTTCCTGCATATATTACTTCAAAATAGGTAAAGTATATTCATTTATTAATTTATTAATTATTTCATTACCATACAAAAAACCACCGCCAACGCTGCTTATAGCACACAAACAAACAACAGCCTCGCAATGGGCGCCGAAGGCGCTCAGCGCAAGGCTCGCAATGAGCGCAGAAGTATCTCGGAACACCAACAAAATTAATGTCTCAACCAAACACCATTACCTGCCTTACAATGTTATTGCCATCATTTTTTGACGGGCAAGTCGCTAGTATCTAATAGTGATGTGCTTCGTATAAACCCTCCCTTTCTCATTAAATTGTTATGTTTTTACCTACAATATATTTTAGAAATTAAGCATTTTTTACACAGGATAAAATCAAAATTCTAATGCCCCTATTACTGAAACTCACCTATGATTTGCAATATATTTGCATTTCTCTCTCATTATAATACTCACAGGGCCTCAGCACTGGTTACCAAATGTATCCAAAATTGTGTTTACATTTCAGGCACACACAGTTGTTAATATCAATCTACTTACTTATTTTTCATCTAATGTATTCAAATTCTGTTGTAACCACCTTTTTGACCTGCTCATGGCTCTTGCCTCTTCTGATTTCTCATTACCTCCTCTGATTAGAAAGCACCGTTACCCCCTTCTCAGAAATATTCTAAGCTTAGTTATCCGTTAAAACTATATACATTTCCCCATCATCTCCTATGGACTGTAACTTCTCATGAACAAAATTATCATTTACAATAATATCCATTAACATTATATGAGATTACCTGAACTTCCCACAGAATGGCAATGCGGTCCCATCCTGCAGATAGCAGGTATTTAGAATCTGGACTGAAACACACTGTCTCTACGCTCTTGGTATGGTCTAAAAGAGAACAGAATATATGACAGACAGGTACAGGAGAGCAGTGATCGGCGCGTCTAGATCACCCTCTTAAACATTTAAAAAAGGCCCAATCGAATTGTCAGAATAGTGGTTAGTGCGTGAACAGAGAAGAGCAAATGGAGGGGAGACGAGTGAACAGCAGAGAAGGGACAACGGAGTGGGCTGAAGAGAAGGGTGAAGGAGCAGGATGGAGAGAACAGGATGTACTCGCCTATGTATCTTTACCTGTAACACATCTGTTAGTATGCATATACCTTTATATTTTTAGCATATGCACATTTGTTAGTATGCGCTTACCAGTATATCTTTAGTATATACACTCCTATGTGTCTTTACCTGAAACTATATCTATTAGGCTGCACTTACCTTTATAGCTTTAGTATATGCAAAACTATCAGCCTTATTAAATTGCGATTCGGTAAATTTAAAAGGGCTCTATTTAAGTACATAGCATATTTTACCGAATCCCAATTTAACAACAGCCTCTGTCTTTACCTATACCACACTTGTTATCAAGCACCCACCAATGTATTGTTAGTATGTGCATACCTGTGTATATTTATCTGTAATACAACTGTTAGAATATATCTTTAGTGTGTACAGACCTGTGTGTCGTTACCTGCAACACACCTTTGAGGATTTGCAAACATTCAGCAGTGTCCACTTTCCAGATACGAACAGTGCAGTCATGTGAAGAGCTGGCAAATATGGAGCCATCTGCAGAGAAACAGCAGGACTTCACTGGACCTTCAGGGGGCAGAGATTGTGAGAAGGATGAATAGAAGAACAATATGGAAATAAACAAGGATCAGTACGAGGATTAAAGGGTACATGTCAAGTTAATTGAATCTGTATTACTGAGACAGACATGACTTGTAAGAGATAATGCTAGATTGGTGTGTTCCTCACCCATGTGTCCTGAAACCTTCTTCTGCAGAGCCCCACGCTTTGCATCCCATATATGAATGCGGCCGTCATCGGAGCATGTCAGGATGAGTTGACAGTCAGGAGAAATAGCGCAGGAATTAACCTACAACAGGGACAATAAACAGACCTCATTCACACTTACAGCACGACACATAAACCTCCATGTTATTACTTAATAATAATCTGTATATATATAAAGTGGAACCTCTATATTCGTCATTAATCAGTTGCTGAGGGACAAACGGATACTGAATCAGATGAATATAGAATCAAGTTCTTCCATAGGAATTAATTAAAATAAATAAAAATGTAACCAGATCTTTACTGAGCAGCAATAATGGCAGAAGCTGAAGATGAGCAAAGGAATTGTTGTTTAGAAGAAAACATCAGGAAATTCCAATTCTGGTGATCTTTTTTGTCCCTTTCCCGACAATTCACCAGCATTCGATTTAGCAAAGAACTTGTCCAATGTTGTCTATTTCTCTGTGGGGTTTTTTAAAATTTTGTGACTAATATGGGATTTTTGGATGAATATAGAGCATTTTTTTTACATAAAATGATGCTTTATTACTTTCCTTCTCTACAAATAGATCTCACTCTTAACTATACATACATATCTCTCAGAATTCCAAGAAATACAGCTATTGTAGTGCACTCTGGGAAACTGGGCAGGGACATGCAAATGAGCCAGCCCACAATGCATTATCACTATATATATATATATATTACACATGCATAATCTGAAAAAAACGAACTATTATAACAAATGAATGTGACTAAATATACGGGTATAAACATTCTAACATAGAGTTCTGAATCCTGCACTTACCCTGTGGATTGTAATTAAAGCATAAAAACAAACAAAAAAAGTTTTTCAGCAGCCTCTTGCACTGACCTCTCCTTTGTGTCTTTCAAAATATTTCATGGTGGCTACAGCAAAATGCTCTGATGGATTCCTCCACATTTTTTCCGGGTCCACTAGGAGTTCTCACTGCATTAAATTCCTTTGCATGAGTAGATCAGGCTTCTGGCATTGCGCTAGGCCTCATTGTGTACAGAAAGCTTGTCATGTTGTCATGGCTACGGCAGGCCCAGGCCTGGCCAGTGTTGTGTATACTCCACAATAAAGCTGTGGGAACTGGTTTAATGACTAGTTCATAAAATCTTTCACAGCCACAAATAGCCCAGGCATTCAGTACAGAGCCAAGCAGTCCTGAAAATACTTTTTAAAATTGTTTATATTTTTAAAACAGCAACCAATTTATTTTTTATCAGTGTATTATTGTTATCTATTGTACATTCCTGCTAAGATAATTAGAAAAATAGATTTACTTTAAACCGTAATTCTTACATTTAATTGAGATTTAATTACACAAATAATACACAAAATCGTTATAAGCAGTGGTGGAGCTAGATCTGGTGTGACAGGCGCAAGGCACTGGGGCCCACAGGGTAAGGGCCCTCTTAGCAACCAGAGTAAAGGGGGAGAGGAACAGATAATTATTTTTAAAGAAGTGTGCTCTGACCACATCTATTTTTGTATAGAGAAGTTTCAAGGGGGCTTCTCAAATTATTTAGTTCACTGGCTCTGCCTATGATTACAAGTATTAATAACTAGAAACTTGCCCGTCAAAAAATGGCGGCAATAGAATTGTAAGTTAGGGAATGCTGTTTGGCACACAAAGCAAGTGTTTTGGTTGTGTGAGTACCTTCTGCGCTCATTGCAAGCCTTGTGCTGAGTGCCTTTGGTGCTCATCACGTGGCACTCATTGCGAGCCTCTGGGTTGGTGTATTTTTGGTTGTCAGAGCCGCTTTGGCGCTGATTGCAAGGTCCATGCTTGGCGCCTTTTGGCACTCATTGCCAGTGTCTCCCCTGGTGTTGTTTTGCTCCTCTGAGCACCCTTGACGCTCCTTGTGAGGCGTGCAGTGAATGGCAGAAGGCGTTTATTGCGATACTGTCATGTGGTGTTTTGTAATTGTTTCTATATATGTATTTTTGTAATTATAATTAATTAATTACTGAACTGATAAATTAATATACTTTACCTATTTGTAATGAATATATGCAGCAACCAATATGGAGAGCTAACAATGTGTTTTGATGTTCCTGCAGCATACAATGTAGGTTTGGAGTGTTGTGGAGCTGTGGTGTAAGTGTCAGCAATGTGTGCAGTGTGTAGTGTAAATAGGCTGCGTACGCTAGGGGAAACCGTTTGTGTAGTTTTGCATTTTGTAAGTTAGTGTTGTGGTATGCGGGTGTGGATGATTTTGCGTCCTTCCTAATAGTGTATTTTGTAGCTCGTACAGGGTTGTGTAAAAGTTGTATGTGCCTGGCGGTGTTTTGCGGGTTTAGGGGTCGTGTAGACTCGTTTCCGTTTTTCCAGCGGTCATTTTTTCTCTCGCTTAGGGGATTTTCGAGTGCCTAAACTCTTGAAATTGGACTTAAATTGAGGTGTAACCTGACTTCCAGACGTCCTGGGTGCTCCCCCTTGCTGTGTGTGATGTTTTTATTTTATTTTTGTTTGTGTTTTCTTTGTCTTTCGTGTTTTTTGGTGTGCGCAGTTCGGCTGCTAAATTCGTATTTTTTTGCGGCTCGTATTTTTTTTTTTGTAAGTCACGGTTTCCTTTAGTAAGTGTTACAGACCGTATTTTTTATTTATTTTTTCAAAGTGCTACGGGTGTCACACCAGCGCTTTCTGCCTAAGTGCTACGGGGATGAAGGGATGAGCGCCTATGGCGCTCATCTCCACCAGCGCAGTGAGCGCCTTCGGCACTCCCTGCCTAAGTGCTACGGGGTCGTAGGGATGACCGCCTACAGCACTCATCTCCACCAGCGCAAGGAGCGCCTTCGGCGCTCATTGCCTGGCCGCAACCGCGGCCCTCACTTCGCGTTAGCAACAGATTTTCGCAAGCCGCACTGCTGAGAACTATATATGTGATAACAAAAATATGTGTGATAAAAAATCTTTACAGATAGAAATATCACGGTATATAGACATTTCTGTGATTTTACATACAACATATTTCAATGTACTGCACTGCATCTTCGGAATACCTACTGCCCCCTAACACACCCCTGTTCATAGTAATGACCTGATTTCAATACACAGTACTCATTTGAGGGTGTTCACTTTCCAGCTCGGTCCAGCAGAGGGCAGCATAACTCCATATGAGTGTTGTCATTTTCTATATATAAGTGCAGAACAAATTTATATGGACATATCCCAAAGTGACCCATTCTTCTTCAACTAATCTATATCTTAGAGCTGGGACATTTTATCACTACCTTTTGGGAATTAAGTTTATTATCAGATCTTAAAATGTGAAATTCCATCTAAGCACAGTTGCTCTTCTATGAAATAGTGCACATATATCTGTGCATGTTTTAGCGCTTGCTTTTTATTGCTACAAAACCTCTGTATATTAGGTGATGTAAACTCCTGGACATAGTAAAATTAATATTTCTGTTACCTAACAGCAGCTGCAACTTGACCCATTGTCCTAATCATATTACACAAATTAGAATTCTAAGTGTCAGTGACAGAAATGGAACAAAACATTTCCTAATGGTGGCTCTTTCTCTCCTCCAATATGAAGTATTAACTGGTAAACTAATATTTTTTATAGTTAAATGTATATAGACGTTTCATGGATTATAAATGCATCTGATAGAGGAGAATTAGTAGTGTGTGCAAACATTGCTTTACATGAAAAAATCCCCAAATACACATTAATATGCATATTTTCTTTAGTTTTCAAACAGTTGGTTTGAGAAGGAATGCCCCTGAAAATTCAAGCTAAATTAGCTTAAAACTCATAATACGTTAAGATAAGATTGTAGCAGTATGGGAATTCAGTGCCTGCAGCAATGCATTGTGGGATTTGTAGTCTGTTTTCCCTTGTTGCTCCCTCTGTTTTTCTCTCTACCATCCCTTCAATGATGCAACTGCTCTGGATCTCTGCATAGTGCTGCTGCTTCCTGGATTAATTTTTTTTAACCAAAATACAGTGCTTCTATTGGTAGGTACCAGGTGCCTTTGTAAGCACCTCTGGGTGAATGGAAACCAATTTTATTTTTAGAAAATAAATATGTATGTGTATAGAATGACTCAATGTAACGTGTGTTTCTAATATAAACAGTAATAACAGGGGTCTCCTATTTTGCAAAGTGATAAAAAAAATGTTTTGATTCAGACTTAACCCCGGTACAGCGAAACTGAAATAAAGTACATTAATAATAATAATAATAATAATATGTGTTAGATTAGAAAAAAGTTAATTGCAGGGAACATTCCATATACCTTTAATGTTCTCTAGATGTGCTGCTTAATATAAAATAAACTTAATATAAAATAAACTTATCAATGGAACTTGTATGTACTATATTTTATTAAAAAGTGCTTAAAAGCTTTTTTTCTGTTAAAATAATTACATTTCTACCTGTTTGGGTCTGCCATCTGTAGCTCATGAATACACAGATTGTGGAGTGCAGTGTTACAAATTAGCCTCTATCAAGAAGAATGCTGCATGATGCTGCCACTGATTGGCTACTATGAGAGAGTGCAACCACTATACTTAGAAGTACACTGTCTTCATGAGCTGCAGAGGTGAGAAACCAGTTAGGAACTATGTGTAAAATGTTATGCAGAACAAAGGCTTTAAGCAGTTCTTAATAAAATAAATTACCTAAACGTAAAGAGATAGATAAGTGTATTATATTCTTAGTGAAATCCAGAAATCTCCCATGTCCTTTTAAAGGGACTCCAAAATCACGTTGTTTTTCTAGATTATTCTTCAAAAGCATGGAAAAACTGGCTCTATGTTGTGTTATAATATTTTTCTAAATTGAATCAATTTCCATGTTGTTGTTACTGTACTGATATGTAAACGAGCGTACCACACATATTAATTAGCCATTTTGAATACAGTCTGGTTGTTTGTTTCTGTATTGGCCAAAATGTTATCTGGCAGTTAGATCCCGATCCCACCCTTATTAAGTACGCTGAGCCTCACATTAAAAATTGACTCCAAATACTTCAGACATGTACGACATATAGCCAGTATTTAATGCTCTTTAACATAAATCCAGCATCTTGGTGGGGTGACCGAGTCCCTTTAATATAAAATAAATCTAAATTCTGGTGGAACTTGCTTTTAAATGGTCAGATTCTCTAGTATTTAAAAGGGAAGGAAGTACTCCAGGTGATGTTGTTAAAAACGACAGAAAATAAAGAAAAAAAAGAGATAAAGATAGTGTTGCGTTCCATATAAAAGGAGGTTAAATGTTATGTCTGAGGTTTTAACTAAATTAGGTCAGAATGGGTGGGCCATTCTTTCAGTTCCTTTGTTGTTCTGTTCTTAGATCCTTTGAAGTGGTGGACAAAAGTGTGTCAGAAGCCGTGTGGACAGGATGTGTTTGCATAAAGTCGAGGAACCTGCGCAGTGACTGGTGATAAATAACCAGAGCTGAGCCAGAAGCCCATAAACGTCACCAGCAGCCGTGCAGGAATTTGGCTGATGAAGTTACAAATATTAAAAAATGTAAAAATCTTATAATTTTGCACATTAGCGCACATGTTTTTACTTTGAAGGGATCTAGCAATCATACATATTATTGTGCAACAATGTCATGCCTATGCAGGGAGTGAGCATGCAGTTTGCATTTTTTCTCATGATTTGTGTAGAAATGGGATTGGTTATTAACCATCAATGAATGCACTAAAATTGGCTTATTTCAGATGGTTTCTAAGCTGGATATGTTCTTGTAGAGTGTTTGAATAATTTCCATTAGCCCTAATTAAAGAAACTGCCCATTGCCACATTTCCAGTGTACCAGCTGCAAAATCCTCGGCATTGAAAGTCTCCTCCCTCTTGCAAAAGCAGATAAGCAGAAACAATCGCAGCTCCCACTGCAACATGATTGTTATACTAAATTAAATCCTATATTATTTTGTTTTTACGTTCTAAATACATTTGGCCATTGTCAAGTATAGATTAAAAATATCATATTTAAGCTCAGAGACTATAGTGGTTCTTTAATACCCCAGTAAAGGTGCTGAGTGGATGGACATTGTAACAGAACAGATAACAGTCCAGTCTAGCATTGGAGTGCCACTAGTGAACTGCCACCAGGATTGCTCCTGTACACCGGCCGGCTGACCCAGTACTACAGAAAGATAAAGAAAAGTAAAGATAATTATAATTTCTTTCTTGGACTACATGAAATTATAGGCTTCAGTACATTGATGTTTCACTTAGAACATGGTACTTAGAGTTAAACTAAAGACAGCCCTGTGTATGTCTCCTTCAGAGCTCTTTGTTATTTAATTATATACACTTACTCATAAATGTTTTTATCTCTATCTTTCCCTAAAATGACAGATAGTCCTTTTTATGTATCAACCCCCAGACTTTAATAACTGACAGCTTCTCAACATGACCGTTACAGATGACATCACTACATTGTAAATTAGTTAACTTTTCATGAACCAAACATGTAACATACAGATTCTCATATCATAAGTCAAACACACAGAGAAGCAACATAACATACAGTAATTGACATACATAGGGTAATACAACATAACATATTAAATAACTATAAAACATACTGTAAAACAACTGAGCCCAGTCCCACAACCACATAAATAAGAGTCCAAAGGGGCAAGGTGGTCAGGGGATCCTGACACTAACATTACAGTGAAAAACAGTAAAACATGTCCATACCTTTCCCAGATAACACAGCCAAACATAATGCCCCCATGTAGCTCCATTGTCC
Organism: Discoglossus pictus; assembly: GCA_027410445.1. Classification (NCBI taxonomy): domain Eukaryota; kingdom Metazoa; phylum Chordata; class Amphibia; order Anura; family Alytidae; genus Discoglossus; species Discoglossus pictus. The sequence goes on from CM050168.1 coordinate 30,321,909, forward strand.
CTCCCAAAGGATCAGGTAATTGAGGGACTTTCCTTTTATAGATGTCATTTCAAAGAGCCCATAGCAAGCCCCCTTCCCCACATAACTGGTGCCTGGTCTACAAGAAATATACTTAAACTTCACTTCCTATAGATCCAAATAATTTTATTGTCAATAATACACTCTCCCATCCCACAATGAGTCTGGTTAATCAGTAAATAGACAAGTCCTTTGAAATCCAGGTCAGTGGCAAATGGCTATATTGAAAGAACCATAACAGAAGTATAATATTTAATTGCCTGGGACAATCTTCAAGTTGTGTCTATGATGGGTATAACTGAACAACATCTAATTGATCTAAGTAGTAGTATTATGTGTAGAAAAGGAACAACAGCCAGGTAGAATCATCTTTACATTCTTGCATGCACTCATAGACATTAGTTAGAACCTTGTATCTCAGACTCTCGTATATTGCTCTATGTTTAATAAACCTTTCCATTTGACCGTTTATAGTGGAGTTTCTTCTAGCAGTCTTATTTAAATTAACCAGTTGTTGTCCCCGGTGTGGAACCCTATTTGCCCTTGTAGCTGGAGAAGGCGCTATTGGAGATTGTGTATGGCAATCAGGATTGTGGCCTGGGCACTTCCCAGCGACAACTGAACTTACTTAAGAAGCGCTGTGACTTGGGTATTTATTGAAAGGTCTGACAAGATATAGTTATAATCCTAGGCCCTCATTCAATTGCAACTTGGCCAATTGAATAAGGGTCTAAATAAGCACATAACATATTTTTTTAAATAAGTTTTTACTTAGTAAACATCTATCCAAAAGCAAGGTTTTTACTAACTAAAAACTTCTTTAAAATAAATATGCTATGTGCTTTTTTAGACCACTATTCAATTGGCCAAATCTCAATTGAATGAGGGTCCTAGTATTTAGTTTTTTTTTAAAAGTCCCCATTATCAAGTCAAGTACTTCCAAAGAGAATACTATAAATATGACACTTCAGTGGTCCTCCAGCTCTATTTCTCTCCTCTACTCTTCATTCCTCTGCTGGATTTTACCTGCACTTGTTTAGTGTCTGAATGTAAATCATTTAGTGTTTAATTTATTTACATTCTTTCAGAGTTACATTTCCCAGATGCATAGTGTTTTCCTTCACTGAGTGGCTGTTAATCTCTGGCTCGGCTTCTCTGCCTGATTTATCTGTTATTGACACAAACTTACTGGAAAATGCTACTGCCTGGTATACACTACTAATTGCTCTATCTATATATAGTCCACAAATAGGATCTAGCTGATACTGACTACTATCCCCCAGACATCCAGGTGTGGCCCTCATCATATTCTGCATTACCTTAAATTTGGAACTAGGTTCTCATTGACTATAAATAAACCAAATTACATACTTGTCACATAATCATTTAATTTTCTGCCCTTGTAAATACAACCATATACTATATCAGTTATAAACAACATATTTACCCCAAGCCCTCCAGAAATCTTCAAGTTGGAGTTTCCAAATCTGGTATTATTTAAAACGATACGTTTTTTTTAGCACCCGCATGTTTTTAACAAAATGGACGGTCCAATATGTCTTGATATAAGCACACAGGTAACAGGAAGATCAGCAGCACTTCACTTACAAAGTCCTACATGTCTGGCATTTCAGGGCTAGTCTGTCTTCATGGTCAGAATCATAATGTTATGCTACAGGAAATGTTGTTTCTGTAACATCTCAAGTAAACTAAAACTGTACAGCATTTAGGTGTGTTAATGTGTGTGTTTATCTCACCATATATACAATGCATTATCACTCCATATATATGATGGAGGAGGAAAGTCTGTATACATATGCTGACCTCTGTTAAGATGCACATTTTGGTTGTACACTTTATCTACAAGCCTCCTATTTGTCTTTTAACTTAAAATCCATGACCCCGGCAAGATCCATTAGGCGTTTAATTAAATAAGCACATTGAATTTTCTTGGGAAAATTATGGGCCACAGTTTTATTAAAGCAACCATATTCCAATAATCAATTAACATAATTAACATTGTTACATCACAGCTCAATTAAAAATCCCGGAGGAGGAGCCCGGCCCGGTCAGTAACCTCACGCCCTGGGCCCGCGCCCAGAGCCTCCCAGTGCTTTACTAAGCACACCCATGAGTCAGCGCAACTCCCACTTAAGCCCGTGGGCCGGGTGACTCACCTACCGCCAACCAAAGTTATTCCTAACTTGCGCCCTAACCTAGGAATCCTAAATTCCTTTTTTTTTTTTTTAACTTAAGCACCCTGAACTGAGCTCAACCAAACTTTCCCCTTCGACTATACTTTATTAATATATATCTACAACTTTTTTTTTTTTTTCTAACTAACCACCAACTAAAAGGGGAGGGAGGGAATCCGATCAATGGCCGGCGCAGAGTGAGGAGGAAGCCTGCGCAACGGGCGGAAGTCCCTCCTTCTCCTTCAGCCAATCAGAAGCGCCCAGGCTCCGCCGGGTCACGCAGCGGTGCGTCAAAGCCGGCGTGCCTGCGTCTGCCTCCGTGCCGGCCATCTGTCACTCTTCTTTCAAAGACAAATACACATGTACAGCATTTATATAATACTTTCAGGATTATCATGTGCTTTTTTTTCTCAACTTTTCCACAAAAAAGAGATGTCAGGAGCATGCCTACCCTATAGCACTGGTGTTTAGTTGCAAGATAGGTGTAAGTCTGTTCTGCTGTACAAAAAAAAGAAATAATATAAGACAGTGTCTCCTCTGCTGTATTAGTATACACAAAGAGACATCAGGAGTATGTCAGTTCTTCAGTACATAATGTATAGAGAGCAGATAGGAGTGTGTCTATTCTATGGAGCTATTCTTTTGAATATCTGTTCTGCAGTACTTTAGGACAGGACTGTGTCTACTCTGCGCTGCAGTATTAGTGTAGAGGGAAGACAGATGCATGTGTATGCTGCAGTATTACAGTATATTGGCAGAGGCCAATAGCTAATATTTGCAGTTTCTCTAATATAACTAGGTGATGCAACTTGCCACCAATAGTATTCCAGATGTACAACCCAGTAAGGTACAAGGAAGAGGCTTCGGATAATTTACTACCCCGGCAGATTCTCATTTCTGGATATAATGGTCACATAGGACAGATTTCTTCTCATTTAAGCAAAATGTGTTCTGTGGTTGGTCTGTAGCAGGACTAAGATAATAACGCCTACTAATAGAATAATTCTCTCTCAATTTCTGTGCAGCGGGCAGCTGCATTCACATGCATTCTTGGACACATACTTGTCAGTATCTATTTGTTTTTTATTTAAATTATATGTATGTTACAGCACAAAGGAAATGTCCATCTCATATACCAGTTGTTGGAGCTTTCTTAAGACTCACACTCCGTCTTCAATGTAACTGCACCAGAAGATAAGATAAGCTACTCAAGGATGAACAATAAAGCACAGATATTCCCTGAATGATACATGTCCATTATTCCTTTTATATTACACATTGCACAAATCCAACTTCTTTTACAGCCTATAAAAGTACATGAATAAATGTAAAAAATATCCTAATTCGTCTTCAGGGAAAGTCATTGAAAAAAGTTCCAGTGTGCATATAATGCTTGAGAACCGTGAAGTTTCTACATCAGAATAACCCCTTAGGATATAAGTATCTTGTTAATGTTTGAATTTTCTAGCATATTTGCCACAACCACTACTTCTTGGAGGCTATTCCACTCCTCAACCATCCTCTTTATCAACTAGTACATCTGCACATTTTTCATCATGACCTGTGTCATGACTGATTTTGGGGCCATGATGGGACCCCCTGCACCCTACAAGTAACTCTGTTTTTTGGCACTCTATTAGATCTGTTTGCTAATATCAAAGGCTATCAAATGGACATGGGATGTGTTCTTATGATTGTGTCAACTTCTTTCAGTTATGTGTCATTTGTCCCCTTTATGTATTACTTGCGACTTGCCCGTCAAAAAAAATGTTGTTGTTTGACACAGAATGTAAACCGTTTTGTACTGTGAGGACCTCCGGCGCTTATTGCAAAGTTTGCGCGGAGCGCCTTTGGCATTCATCGCATGCCTCGCAATGAGCGCCTTTGACGCTCATTGCGAGACTCTCCTGTTGTGTACTTTTGGTCCTCTGAGCAGCTTCATGAGTCATGATAAAGAGAGATATATATTTCTATGTATATGTAGTTAAGTAATAATGAATGATTTATTAAATAAATGAATATACTTTAATTATTTATAATTCATATATGCAGCGAGCAATAGGCTGAAGAGCTAACAATCTGTTTGTATTTTGCGTATGCATACAATATACATTGTGAGTGTTGGTGCCCTGCTTATAAAATTTAATGAATGTTCCAAGTGTTCATTCTAAATAGGCTGCGTGCGCGAGGTAAAGCCGTTGGTTTATTGTGTAAAGTGGGATTGTATAGTCGTAATGTTATTAATGTGGTACGCGTCTCATGAGCATTTTACGGCTTTTGTAATAGTGTATTTTGTAGGTCGTAGTGTGATGTGTAAAGTGGTACTCGTTTGGCTACGCGTTCGTGTAGCCTCGTTTTCATTTTTTTCAGCTGCCATTTTTTTCCTCGCTTAGACGATTTTCGAGTGGTGAAAATTGTCTAAATTTAGTTAAATTCGTGTTCCACCTGACTCCCAGACGTCCTGGCTGTTGTCCTGTGCTGTCGGTGATGTTTTTGTAATTTTTGGGGGTTTATTTAGTGTGTTTTTATTGTTTTTTCATTTTCGATGTTCGGCCATTAATCCCGTAAGTCCAGCGTCTCGTATTCTTTTTTTCTAAGCCCTGCGTCTCGCATTTATTTTTTTTGTCAACCGCTTGCACAACAAGGCGATCCCTCATTTAGGAAGTATTTTTTTTTCCGGCTAAGTCCTGCGTGTTTCATTGCCGCTTCGTGTTAGTGCTGATAGTTGTAGTGCGTTGTAGTGTCTTAACGGCTCGCCTCGCAGGCGATGAGCGCCTTTGGCGCTCATCGCACAAAAAATACATGTTAACGGCTCGCCTCGCTTCGCAAAGATTGCAAGCAACGAGCGCCTGCGGCGCTCATCGCCTACGTCGTACGCACCACGCAAAGTGTTTAACGAGGTCTTGCAGTTTGACAACTATTATATGTGATTTGTAATAAGGTGGTTTGGGGTCATTGTAATAGTTTAAATGATGTTGTTGTGCTAGAAAGAGGCCTTATGATGTGCTAATCACATACTGTATATAGTTATCGTAATTTGCGAGTGTCGGTCACGCAATGTTAAAAATGATGTGCTTGCGCATGTGCAATGAGCACTGAAATCGCTCATCACAAGGCCCGAAAGTTATGGGTTTGACGGGGGCTGGAATGAGAACCAAAGGCGCTCATTGCAGGCCTCGCGATGAGCGCCTTCGATGATCATCGCTAGGCCCGTACGTGACTGGCTTGACTGGGCTGCAATGAGTGCCGAAGGAGCTCATCGCGAGGCCCATTCATTACTGGCTTGCATTTTTATTTTTCAGGAAGATTCTTTCCCCCTGAACTTCATTCCATCATGATATATTTGAAGGTTTTGATCATATCACCCCTCTTATCTCTGTATTCTAGTCTAAATATGTTAGCAGTATAAGGTCTTTCCTTATAAGTTTTGTCTTTTACACCATGTCCTATAAACTGCTGTATAAGATATGCATTACAAAAAAAGTCTTACTTTTAGTAGTCTAAGGTACAGAAAAGATATCAACATGATTTTTCTAATTAAAAAGTAGCTTTAGGACATTTTCCTGCTACATTATACTTGTAGAAAGACTCAAATATGTCAAGATTAAATATATTTTTTCATCATACAATGGCCCTTTAAGTCTATATTTGACATTTGCTTTTTTGGCATAAGTGTATAACATGGCAGCATTACGTTTAGATCCTTCATACTTCACAATTCCTCTAGTAGGGTAGAGGGAAGCAAGTACTGGTGCACATAAAGGAGTTATGAAGGGACAGTCGTTGTTAAAAGTATAGTAAGCATTGTCAGATTAGATAGCATTTGGATCTTATCTGCACTGAAAATGTAGATACATATATTAACTGATTATTTTGGAAACTGATCATTTATTAGTGGCAAATATCAATTTATTTGATCAGATTTAGAAGATTATTCTCCTTAATCAGGTAATCTCACTCCATATCTGGTTCTCCTGGTAGGATGCTTGTGGGAGACCAATGTGGTTTTAGTTTCTGGGGATTGCAGAGATTTGATATTCAGTCCATACTGGGAGGTGTTGGCTGTCCTCTCCTTGTAATAAGATATTAACCGATAACCTACATTGCTGGCTGCTCTGTTGGGTTCTTCCTTTTTTGAGTGGGTCTGAAGCTGTGATATCCATTTTGGTACAGCTTGCTCGCTCATGTCTTCCTGAAAGTTCACATAAAGGAAAGATGGGTTCAATGGCTCTTTGCATGCCACATGAGTCCTTTTGTGTCTCTCTCGACTTTTAACATTATGTTCCTTCACAATTAACACTTCCTCTGACTCCTGAGAGACTCCTGCCACCTTTTCCTGGCCCCTAGGAAGTAATCATAGGGGAGACATACAAAAACATAACAAGAGGCAAGCCAGGGCCACCACTCATAGAATGAAAGTCAAAGGGAAAAGGAATCCAATGAGGACCAGGGGAAATGTGTATGTGTGTGTATTTGTGTGAATATATATGTGGGAGAAGAGAGAGATAGTCACCAATGACGAGGGAGTAGAGAGCAATGACAAGGGAACAGCTAGGGGAAAGGAGGAGAGAAAAGCAGTCAAGAGAAGAGAGAGAGAGAGATAGCCATTGCAAGGAATGATATAGGAAGCTAGGACAAGGAATGAGAAAGAGACAGCCAACACAATGTTGAGGTGTGGAGACCAAACCAAAAGAGGAGGGAACCAATAAGAGCAAGAGAGATGCAGATTGTACAAGGAAGGAAAGAGAGACAATCAGTCATAACAAGGGTGAAGAGAAACAGTTGCGTATTGGAAGAGAAAGTCATGGCAAAGGGGAGAGAGGCCACTAGCACAAAGGTGGATGTATATACCTCTCTGTCTGATCCTCTTGTTCCCTTGTGGTAGACTGTGTGTCTGCAGAACATTCGGAGGGATGACATTCTTGCCCACAGGTAAGAGAGTCAACTGCCTCATCACCACATCCAGATAGTTGATCTACACTGAATTATATCCAAAAACAGAGCAGCAGTCAATTGAAATCCACAAAGATAGGACTCAAAGACAGATTTGTGGTCACAAACCTGGCATTGTCCTCTTGCTCGTCCTCCAGAGATCCAGCATTTGGTAGGTATAGGTGCAGTGTCAGGGGGTCAGAGTTTTCGCCTCCCTGATGCATGTACTCCTGCAATGCCGCTCCCTCTGTGCTTGGCCTCCATGACAAGCCACTAAACGCTGCAATATAGACCAGCGCTGACCACAACCAAAACACAAACCCCACTAAAAGCTGGGGCTTTTAACTTTTTATAGTAAACAAGTAATCAGCATTATTATTTGTTGTTGTTGCTGTTGTGTTTATTTTAATTTTTTTCTAAAGTTAGTTTGCCCATTATCAAGTTTAATTATCCAAAATACCATATAGTAAAAATGAATTTTACTGAATCTAAGTGCCTTGTGGAGAATCTAAAATCTATAACCTCACAATCATGTCCTTGAATTCTAGATTTTGGGATTCTTTTGCCTGTATTTTATTTCAATGATATCCAAACTAGCTACAATTCCCAGTATGCTATGTAGAGAATATGGAAAATGTCTTGATGAGCAGCACATTTTCGCCAATCAGATAAGAGCATTTGTTAATCCAAACCTCAAGACATTTCACACTTCTGGTGTAGAATACTTTGCGAACATCTGAAGCTTCGAGCAGTAGTTTAACAAAATTAACCACACACGGTTTTACCTGCTGGTAGATGTTCCTAAGCAGTTGCATACACTGCCTAATGGGAAACATGTCCCTGAGAGTATCCATTTTTTTGTCAAGGCATAGAGGAGAAACGGAGTGGCGAAAGAGTGTAGCAATGAATGAGTGAGTGAGAAGTAGAAAGGTATATATAACCCTATAAGACACCTAGTTTCCTTGCAAAACCAATGCAACAAACCTTGGTCCAAATGCCAAATAAAAATATTGTGAGTTACCCTAAATCTATATTGCTAGGGCCTATGGTATTGTGAGTTATTAATATTTGTATAAATTGTCCAGAGCTCACCATCATTGCCTGACTGAGACTTGTGTTGGATGGCCATTGTATGAGATCTGCACCTACTCAGGCCTGTCCTCTTCTTGCTGAGTTGGATTGGGGCCCTGAGGAGGATCTTCACCTGGCTCTTAGGCCTCTCATAAAAACTGCACCTGGCTCCTTGAACTAATCAGAAAGTGAAGAACAGTCAATAACAGTCAACAAAATATAAAAACACATTGTACACCTACATTTCTGACATCTATTTTTTTTTAAAAAGGTGTTGAATCTCAACACTTTTCTTTGACAGACATGGAGCCTCATTTAATTCCAAATCGAAAATTGCAACAGTTACAGATTGATTTAATTGAACAAGCCCGCAATTACAGGGCCGAAGTCTAAAACCGTAAACCATGAACCCATACGCAGCATTTCAGGGCATGATCATGATCAATTAAGCAAGCCCGGAAGTTACAATTTAGAAAGAGCCAATAGTAAATAGTATAGTATTTGAGGATGAATAAAGACTGTTAGTCCATCAAGTTCAACCGTCATCATGACATCAGTAAAACATGTGTTTTAAATGTCAATCAATAAGCGTTTAGAAGACTGATATTCGATCAGGCTCACATTCCAGCAATGTAAAAATCAATAAAAATGAATGGCCAAACTCTTATACTCCATGTGGTTGGCCTGATATGTATTAACTCCTTGATTCCCGAGATTGATATAACATGGAAATTAAACGTAAAAAATTATATTTTTTATTGCCGATTTGCGAGCTTGAGACTGTTGTGAAATTAATTCTAATGTCTTTCATCCCTTTCCCCGTATTTTAGAGTCCAGTATTGTGATTTTATTTGCTTTTGTAGTGTTACGAACAGGTGTTTAATCCCCTTGTGAGTCCTATCTATTACTCGCAGAATGTTTTGCTACATTTGCCATTTACAAGTTTGAAAGCAATTGCGGGCTTGTGGAATTGTTGCAAATAAATCTCTTTTTTTTTAATTCAAATATTTTTATTGTTTATAAAACAAAAACAAACAAATAAATACATCACAATACACCACATACTTCAAGCATACAAACATATTCAATAAAAGCAAAGGGGGTCTAAAAAGCAGTGTCTAACACTATTTTAATAGAGTTAAAGGGTCACATATTGATATAAATTTAAAAAATACAACATTTTTACATTTTAGCCCCTATGGCATCATCTTGCAGTGAAAAAAACCCAGAAAAAAAGGAAAAGCATGGCACAAGGGTAGGTTTCTCTCTCTCTCAGAGGGGCAGCGAAGGGAATGCCGGTGGTCAACATCCCTATGTAATAGCAGTTGGCAGCTCATCCGTTCAAGGGCTAAACTTTACCTTAGTCGGATTTAATGTAATCTTCTTCTTTTTATAGTTCCCAACTCGTCATCTCTACTTCTTTTATGAAGAGTGGGTAAGAGCCCCTAAATTTGGTCTTCGTTTATGGGTTTCTCTCAACAATAATTGTCCCAAATACTCCATTTACTCTGGTTCTTTTTAATCAGTTCTAATACGTTGAAGTCTTTCTCTAGAGATCTATTGTGGTTTATTATAATTATTATCTCATTCCAAGTAGGAGTGCTTTGTTGTTTCCAACGTCTAGCTATCAACCATTTGGAAATCATAAGAATTTGTATTATAAAAGCTTGGGTTGTACGATTTAAGTTTGGTGGCATTATGTGTAAAATAGCCATTTGAAAAGTGGGAGGCACAATTTTTCCAAGAATAATTGAGATTTTTTTAAAGCAATTTACCCAAAAGGAAAAAATAGTTGGACATTCCCACCATATTTGCAATTGAGTGCCATCAAAGACACACTTCCTCCAGCACAGTTTTTCTTCAGGCTTAGCTGAAAATAAGCTTATTTTTTTCTGGGACACAATACCACCTATTTAGGACTTTAAAGTAGACTTCTCTTAAAGCCGCGTTTTTCAAAAATTTATAAGTTCACGAGAACGCTTTTTTCCATGTTTCTATTGGGAAAGACATTTTTAAATCTCTCTCCCATCATTTTATATTTATTGTTTTGTCGTTTTGCAATATATTTTTTAATATATCAAAACATTTGCTTTTTATTGTTCAATGCTAACAGCTTTTCAAACGCGGTTTCATATTCCCTTTTTAAATGGAAAAAGTTGTAATTTTTCAGAAGCTCTTGCAACTTCAAGTATTCTAACCAGTCCCAGTTTTCTATATTGTATGTTTTAACTAGATGGTCAAAAGGGGCGAATTCCTTTTCAACAAACAATTTCTAAAATGAGTCAATACCTTTATTAGCCCATTTCTTCAAAATCTGGGATTTAATTATTATTGTCCCTAATTCACTAGTTGGAATGTATGGACTTGGAAAAGGTACTAATTCATAATTTGTATTTATTTTATGCCAGAATCTTAAGGCTTTTTTAATTACCCATAGGTCAGAAATATTCTTATTTTTTTACCATATCGTCAAGTGGTTTAGATTAATTGTTTTTAAGCCAGCATTTTTAATCTGGGACCAGGAATATGATGAAATTGGATCTATCAATTTAATTATATGGGAAAGTATTGTTGCATCGTTGTATAATTTAGGTTCTGGATATGCTAGACCTCCATTTTCAAACTTTCTCATTAGAATATTTTTTTAACTCTCGATTTCTTTCCATTAAAAATGTAGTTATCTATTAGTAGTTGAAATGTTTAGTTAAATAAAGAGGAATATCAATTGGAATGCTTCTTATATAATAGTTAACTCTAGGGAGCACAGCCATTTTTACAGCTGCTATTCTTCCAGAGAGGGATAAACTCTTGTTTTTCCAATCTCAAATTACATTAGAACATTTTTGATATAGCAATTTGTAATTTAGTGCAATCATTTGTTTAATACTTTTATTATAAAGTATTTTTAAATGGATAAATTTACTATTCGTCCAAATTAAAGGATATTTCAAACTAAGATCTTTAGTAATTTCAGAGTTTAAGTGTATATCTAATATTTCAGTTTTTTATATTTTTAGTTGAGCTTATAGTGAGAAATTGAGCCAAATGTATTTAAAATGTCCTGTAAAGAATTCAAAGAAATGTTCCGGTCTGTCATCGTCAAGACCACGTCATCTGCAAATAAAACTATTTAGTGTTATTTTTGATTAATTTCAATCCCCCTTATTTTATTTGAAGTTCTTATGGTTTCTGCCATAGGTTCCATTAATAAAGGAAATAAGACAGGGGATAAGGGACGCCCCTGTCTCGTACCGTTTTTTTATCGGAAAATTGTTGGATCAAAATCCCAAACCTACAACAGATGCCAGTGGTTTATAATATAAAGCCCCAATTGCTAATTGGCCAAAATCACCTTGGCCACATTTTTCCAATGTAAATTTCATATACTCCTACACTATCGAATCGAAAGCTTTCTGTGCATCCAAAGAAAGGAATAGGGTGGGAGCATTGTTGACATTTGCATAGTCAATAAGATTCAATAACTTACAAGAGTTGTCAATACCTTGTCGACCACGGATAAATCCGTTTTGGTCAATTGCTAGAAGCTCTTTAACTATTTTATTCAAACGGGTGGCTAAAATCCTTGAGTATAGTTTGAGGTCGGTATTCAAGATAGATATCGGTCTGTATGCACTGCAATCTGTAACTTCTTGGCTTTTTTAGGTATTGGAACAATAGAGGATAGAAGAAATTCCTTTGCAACAATTCCTGTATTTTTTATTTCATTGTATAGATCTTTTAAATGTACTGAGATAATTGGTTGGCAAACTCTGTAAAAAATGTGTAAAACAATCTATGCCAGGTGTTGAATATAGTTTAAGGTCTTTAATGGCCATATCAACTTCTGCTACCGTGATAGGACTATTAAGCTCTTCTAACTGGAATTTTGATATTTATGGAAGAGTTATTTCATCAAGAAACTCCTGGATTTCTTCAGGTTTTTTTTTTTTTTTAAATTGAGGGTTTGATTCTAAATGATAAAGTTCCATATAATAAGTAGCAAATGCTTTAGCTATTTCCACTGGATTTCTAATAACTTTATCTTTAAAGTAAAGAGATTCTATTCTCTTCTTTGAAATTTTATTTTTTAATTTTATTAGCAAGAAGTTTACTACTTTTGTTCCCATAGTGGAACAGCCTTTGTAGAATTTTTTTATACAGATTAATAGGATATTATTTGATTTTTTATTTTTTATTTGAGATTGACATTTCTTTATTTTATTCAATAAATTAAAGTCTGGTTTAGTTTTATTAAGAGTATCATACTTTAAAAGTTGAATATATAACTTTGTTTATATAACGTTGTTTCTTGTTTGCTTTGCAAATTATCAAAATCCCTCTGGTGAAGGCCTTCTGTGCATGCCATAGACTAGATTTAGAGTCAACTGAATCAATGTTCATATCAAAGAAATTCTTAATTTCATTTTTTAATATGTCTTGTTTGTATTCGTCATCAATCAAGGAATTATCCATTTTCCAATTTGATATAGTGGGTTTATCTGTTCCAAGATTAAGTTTTAATACAATATAAGCATGCCTGAAATGACTATTGGGCGTATTTTTACTTCAAGCACCTTAGTAGTCGCTTTAAGGTCTGTAAATATGTAATCAATCCCTGAATAAGTTTCATGTCGGGAGGAGAAAAAGGAGTAATTTCTTTGATCAGGGTGTAAAACCCTCCAGGAGTCATATAGATTGTACTTTAGTACACGATTTAAAAATTATTTAGCCTTCCTTTTCCCACTAGCCAGAGTTTCTATCTAGATCTATATTCATTATCATGTTGAAATCTCCTCCAATTATTGAGGTGCCTTGTGCATATCTATTCCAAAGGGCCAAAACCTGATTTAGAAAACTATTTTGTTTATTATTAGGTGCATATATTTTAAAAGTGTGAATTTTTCCTTACCTATTTTTCCTGTCCATAATATGTATCTTCCATTGCGGTCACATTTGACAAATTCTTCATTCCATAAAAGAGATTTATTAAACAAAATCGATACACCCATGTTTTCTACTATAAGTGCATTATGAATTGTATCAAAAATATTTGAAGAGCAGTTTCGAATCTTATCGTGTTGCCAGTGTGTTTCTTGTACTAATAAGATATCAACTTTCTCTATTTCAGATAAATTAATTACATGATTTCTTATCGCCGGATGGTTAAGCCCCTGGCAGTTAAAATATAGAATATTCAAGGTCATCTCATTTTAAAGAAATGCAATACCAATGTTAACCACATTTTCTCCACAATGCCACCTCCGAGAAAGAGAAAGAAGGAAAAAACAAAACCCCCAAAAAAACAATACATACCAAACAGACACATGCAATACCTCAATATGTTTCTATTACCACCTAGTCCCCCGACACCCACCAACAAATGATGGAGGAAGTGGGGGGGAGAGAAAAAAAAAGATGGTCAAGGTGGAAACAGGCAAACTTAGGAGAAAAAGTTTAAATGTCTAGGCGGTGGTCTTTAATTTTTGTCTAGCCCTTGGAAGAGGTTACAATTGTGCTCCCTTCTCCTCTTGGGAGTATTTCTATCTTAAGTCCAAAAAATAAGAGGAACTTCGAAAGAAAAAACATTTATTTCCCCCAATATTCTGAGACCCCTTTATTTTATTTCCATTTTTCTTTGTCATCCTTCAGTAAAGTGCTTAGTAGAACTATTCTATACGTTCATAGTCAATCCCATTATCTACCTTTTAACTTCACTTACATCCCATTTTACCTGATTCTTATAATGTCTAGTTGCAATTTAGTTTAATTCAAAAGTACTAAAATATCAAGGTCTTCATACCAAATTTAATCATGTCCAAATAAACTTAGTTATATATCCCAAAGCTTTACCTTTCGATGAAATGCAAAGATATGCATTTTGTCCTCCCGCCACCTTTTTTAAATTCTTTTTTAATCCAAAATTGCAGCTTCATTTAGCATTTTCAAAAATATGTTAGTGCAAAAACGTCTCTTTATACCTAAATTATTATGCTATCTAATTAAGACATATATTAGTATTCAAAAGTAGAATACAATGTTTAATTACATCTCAATAAACTTTCTTATGTATCCCAAAACTATAAAGTTCAAAGTGCAAAAAGTGAAAATTTTGTATAATACTTATTTGCAAAATACATTCTGCAATTTCAAAAGTGCATAAGTGCCAAAACTTCTCATTTTACCTAATTTAAAAAAATATCTGGTTACAAGTTAATTTAGTATTCGAAAGTGCATTAGTGTAAAGAAACCTGGTAAAAAATGTAATTGCATCTATATACAGTTTTTCATCTGTCCCCAAACTAAAATTCTAAATTTCAAATAAGTGCTAACATACACATTTTTTATGATTCAAACTTACAAAATAAAATTCACATTTTCCAAAGTGCAATGGTGCAAAAACCTCGTAAATAAGTTAAACTTCTCAGAAGAACATTTTTAGTCTCTGTAAAGTCTTGAATTTCAAGCATATTTAATTATGGATTTCATTCCATTCTTTCTAAATAATCACAGGTAACAGAAACTTTTACATGGGAAAAAAGAAAATAAATTGTTTCCTGAAGCTCCGTCTCATAATTGTATCTTATTCATTTTCTAATTAATAGAGGACATCCAATTGCTCTAGCTCTACAGTCAAATGTGGCATTTTGCCAAGAAAGCCTCTCCTTCCTTTAGTTGTAATTATATTTTTTTGGTTATTATAGGAAACCACCAGTTTTGCGGGGTGGGCCCATTTATATGGAATGTCTTTTCCTCTTAAAATCTTGGTGGTTTCTCTAAAAACCTTCCTTTTGTTCAGGATTTCTCCTGAAATATCAGAGTAAATTTGTAAGTTCTCATATGGGGATTGGAAGGTTTTATTTTAAAAATGTTGTCCTTTAGTGCAAAATAGCTAAACTTGACTATCACATCCCTAGCAACCATCTTATCAAGATTTCTAGGAAGCGGGATTCAATATGTATTTTCTATAAAAACTTCATTAACTTTTTTCTTTTTAACTCTGAAATTGCGCGAATTCTAATGTTATTTCTCCTAGCTAGGTCTTCTAGGCGGGCGGATTTGAGAGTAAGCTCTGTAACTTGCTCTTTTAATTCCTAAATTTGCCAATTTAAACTTTGTTGTTCCATACTTGATTTTTAATATCAAGGGTATTTTTAGAGATTTCTTGAGACAATTTGATCTTAATTGTCTCTTGAAATTCTTTAAAGAGCATTTTAATGAAATTTAATGTAATTTTTTCTTCCCCAGAAATGGATTCATTATCCCCTTTAATATCTTTAATTTCCTCCTCAATCCCTAATTGGGTGGTTAAGGAGTCCAATAATGAGCTAGTTGAGCTGTCCATTTGTTTTTTCTCTTTATTACCTGTTTTGGGGGAGAAAAAGGTTTCTACAGGTTTGGGAACATTCTTTTTATCCTTAACTTTGCCTTTAGCCACCTGATTCTCTTTATCTCTCATTTTTAAGCAATAGAATATTTTCTATCTTACCTAAGTCTTTTTTTTACCTCTTCCTTTTATCTCTTTTCCCCCTTACCCTCTCTTCCCTTTCCTTTCTCTACCTCGCTCAAGTAAGGTAACCACCAAAGTAAGGTGCAGCAAACGTATTACAAAAAATATATATATTATTCACACAAATAGCCACTCTATCAAATAGCTTGCTTCAACTGAGATCAAACAATTCATAGAGTTTCAATATTTATCTGATAAACATAAAAATGGTCTCCTCTGTGTTAAATATATTGTAACTAGAGAATTGCCCATCAAAAAATGACGGCAATGAAATTGTAAGGTGCTGCAGCATTAGTGGTGTGGAGCTGCTGTGTAAGCGTGATGAATGTGTGCAGTGTAACAGTGTGCGTGCGCGGGACCAAACCGTTAGCGTAGTTGTGTACTTCGCGAGCCCACAAGCGTTAGCAACAACTCGTACGCTCACAACTATATATGTGATGAGAGTTCTGAATTTAAATATAGCGTGACTCTTTTGTTTCCTTTTTGTTTCCTTCCTTTCTTCTCTTTCCCCTTCCTTCCCTTTTTCTTTTCCTTTCCACCTTTTTACAGAGTCTCTTAATTAATTCCTTTGAGGGAACTCGACAGTTTAGCTCTCAATGGATAGTCACTCCGGCTTACAATACGGGCCCTTTTAGGCAAAATTATGCAAAATTAGACATGTTTCCAGAGAGAGTGGCATGTACTAAGCAGTTACCCCTCAAAATTAGCTTTACAAATGTCACTACCCTGAGGTGATCTTCTGTAGTCAATTACCTCAGCACCTGCTTCAGGGAAAAAAATATTTTTAGGGGCGGGGGTTTATGTTGCCGGTTCCAGATATAGTCCATGGCTGGCAATAAACAGCACCATGCCTTGTTCTTTATTTTCCCAGGAATCTTGCCCCCTTTTGTTCCCTCCAGATTTCTACAAAGACTGAAGTTTAGGGGTAAAGAAATCCCTTTTTGTGTAGAGAGCAGATCATAAATAACTGCAAAAAGTCAGCTCTTTAGATGCTCTTATCTTATTTCAGGACAAGGATTTAACTTTAAATCTTCTTAAAATCATCTGTATATTAATGTTAATAAAGAAGGTAGTACCCTCAAAACTTTCAGCGTTTGTTTATGATTCAGCAGTTTAGAATCTTAATCAGAAGTGTAGAAACAAATCCTCTAATAGGAATGAATAGTCCTTTCTTAGCAGTCACAACGCTTATTCAGAGGAATTAAAACAAAGGTTCAGAGGAGTGGAAACAAAAGTTCCAATTAGCAATTAAGGTGAGATGGAAGGAGAAGCCAGCTATCAAAGATAGCTTATTAAACTTTGTGTCCAGCAGTGATTTATCCTAGGTAGTGACGGCCATTCACTCCAGTCACAGTTTACCTTATCAGTATGTACGCCCTGGAGTAAATCTCTGGCGTCTCTGTCGCTGGAAACTGATTCAGGGGCTGTTGCTGTATAGGTAATTTCCTCTGTAATTTAAAAGGAGAAGTCCTCAGCCGTCACTAACCTTAGGATTACCCAAAATGTATTTCACTAAAAATTCAAAATCCTGTTCTCAGATACCAATGGGCTGTCATGGATTACCCAAAATGTATTTCAGAAAAAATTAAAAATCCTGTTTTTTTTTATTTGCTGCTTGGAAATACAAGAGCAAAGAAAAAAAAAAATCATTTTCAATAATAACAAGGGTTATCGCATCCGATCAGATTAACAAGTACCAGCCCCTTGACATAATATTATAATGTATTAGGCTCCCCCTGAGATCTCATATATGTTGATGCCTTTGTTAATGGAAATTAATTCAATCAATTAAAAAAATATATATTTATTTGAAAACTCATAATGTCATAAGGCAGTTTTTAATTAGTAAAGAATATATGCGGACATCTTTACTGGTCCCTGGAGGCATACATGATCCTTTGGTGAAGGTTGTATATATGACAAGGTCTTTTACACTTCCACAGCTACATAATTTGTAGTTATCCCTGTGAACGACATGCTTCTGGGTGTCTAGGGAGGAAGGGGTGGGTGTCAAATAAAAGCTCCAAATAATGAGTATATATCGGAATATTTGTAGTTCTCTCTTTCCTCCACCACCCCTTCCCCCTCAAACTTCAAGTTATAAGAAAGCACTGAAGCCAGACAAGATGGAACATTCTAAACACAAAGTAAGATGTAACATCAGTTGTATACGTTCACGTAACTTAAGTGAACATTGTAATACATAGTGATTGGAAATACCCAGGAATTAAATAGGGGTAAACAGGAACTGAACACACTTAATGGTACTTCACCTGTAACAAGAGCAATCCAGGTAAGGAAATTAATTTTTTTCATTTTTTGTCGCTTTTCTGCTGTGCTCTCAACGATTGTGTGATAATGTTTCCTCACACTTTCATCAGACATTTCTCTTTATCATGTCTCTAACAGAATAACAATTTCTTTCCTCTCCTCTTCTTGGCGCTCCTCGCCTTCCACTATCTCTTCCCTGTTCTAAAGCTCTGCAAGTCCCATTACATGTTTTCTCACTCTTACTCATTTTTTCCTAACCCAGGCTTCTCAGGCATTCGCACCTGCTGTCAGCCTCTCACAGTCCACAGGACAGCAAACACCATAACCTAATATCCATGCCATGCCACAATCCATCTGTTTCGCCCTTCTCCTGTGCCCTCTGCAATGCCTGTGCCATCTGCAAAAAACTCACTTCCATGCATGACCTATTTGTTCTTAATTCCCTTAATCTGTTGGCGCACAAAAACTTAACTCACTCCATCAGATACCGCCTTCCCTGCAGCAATCTAATATGGGGGCCTACACTTTAGTCATACCCCTAGACCTGGGAATAAGGAGGGTGGTTGGTGTAGACATATTACTTTCTTCCTGGAGCACATTTAACTGCATATCACCCAGCTCCCTCTCTTCAATTCAGACTTCCTGAACTACAAGATTATTACTACTACTTTGCCCTCAATCTTGCCAAACAACGCTCATTTTCATTTTTAATATCAACTTTGTCCTAAAACTCCAAATCTCTGTTCTCTACATTCAACACTCTCCTCTGCCCACCACCTCCTCAAAGCAGGAAATTTTGCCAGCTATTTAAATAAACTGACATCTGAAACAAACTCTCCTCACAGCATGATTCAAACACACACTTCTCTCCACAAACCTCTAAAACACATCTACGATCAGCTTAATTGACCCTTTAACTGACAATGTAGGCTGTGAGATTCTGTCAACCACTCACTTTATAACTTGTCAATTTATCCCACCTCTCACAAATCTATTCAACCTCTCTGTAAACACTGGCAAGTTTCCATTATCTTTAAAGCATGCCTTAAGAAACCCTCATCTGACCCATCTTCTGCATCCAACTATAGCCCTATATCTTCCGCTTCTCTTGTCTTCAAAACTACTTGTAATTGGAGGTGCTTAGGTGTTACACTTTCGATTGTGTGTGCAATTTGGTATGCTGCTTGTGCATGTTAAGACAGAAAGTGATAAGCCTGCTGTGCTTTTAGCGAGTTTTTAAAGGTTTTGAGACAGGAAGACAGTCTGATGGAGAGAGGCAAGAAGCCCCACAGAGAAGGTGCAGACAAGGTAGTGGCAAGAGAGGAATCATGTCTACAAGAGCAACATGTCTACAACAGCAATACCCAACTGCTTTACTCCAACTTTCTTCTTGTCCTCTCCAGTCTGGCTACCCACCACCTCCAGAGACAGGCAAGTCAAAGGGTAGCTTCTCTATACTAATTCCCGGAGATCCGTCTGCTGCCATCGATATAGTTGACAATCCTCTTCTTATCCAAATTATCCACTCCCTTGGTATCTGTGAGACAGCTCTTTCAGTGTTTACATTCGGTATAGAAAACAGAACATTTAGTGTCTTCTTCTATGACACTTCTTCTTCCCCACATCCTGCGACTGTTGGTGTTCAGGCCTAGCCCCCATCATCTTCTCCATCTGTACATCCTCCCTCAGTACCCTAATAACGTTTTTGTTTTTTTATTTCAAAATCATCTACAAGCAGATGACACTCAAATCTTTTTCTCAGCACCAGACCTCTAGAAATTTAAAAACCTAACAAATAAAAACCTGCACAACAGCACACTACCTTATATCTCTGTCCTTGTCTCAAAATACTTCACAAACCACATCTGCTCTCTGCTGATCACCTTAGTCATTCTTCCTCTCTTGCCACTACATTGTCTGCACCTTCTCTGTGGAACTTCTTGCCTCTCTCCATCAGACTGTCTTCCTGTCTCAAAACTTTTAAAAACTTGCTAAAAGCACAGCAGGCTTATCACTTTCTGCCTTAACATGCACAAGCAGCATACCAAATTGCTCACACACAACCTAAAGTGTAACACCTAAGCACCTCCAATTACATCAGCCTTCTGCCTTGATCACTGCCATCTTGCATCTGCACCCTCCTGTTTCACACACCACAATTACCTTCTAGATTTTAAGCTCTTTGGAGTAGGGACCTCAGATCTATTGCTCCGACTCTGTTGTACCAAGTAGTCAGCTGAACCATTACACTAGACCTAACATCCTCCCTGATCCCTATCTGTATATTTCAAATTATTATTTTCCCTATAGATGCTTATAGCTTACACAGGTGCTAATGTTTTTAGTTTTTTACATACTTCACAAACATGACGTTTTTCTTAAAATACAGTCATTGCTGGCTCTGTGAAATCTCAGCAGTTCTAGGGTTACTCGTAAGTCCTTACGAGTGCTTATGTTTTAAATTTTTTAAATCCTATGTGTACTGAGATTGGGATTCCCAGGAAAACCCCTGCCAACAACTTATGAGCCATGGGGGTCTAATCGGGGGCCCTGTGGTAGTCCATCATTACAATCCTCCAGCATCATTCACCGCCTTTGTCAAGCAAGTATGACCTGAATTTGGGATCTCCTTAAATTCATGCAGATTGGGTGTCATCTCAGGAGATTGCGCTCCGTCTGGGATCCACAGACATTCAAAGTTCCTCAGAGATTACTCCAGGAGCTTAAGAATGCTACCCCCTCGGCTTATACACCTTCCATCATAGGGCTTTGCAGGCTGCAGTACCACATGTTGTTTCTAGCCCCTCCATCTTGCATTGGACACATGACCTGTGTTTTTCCTCAGGATCCTCCTGTCCCCAACCCTCTTGGCATATAGAAGAAGAATTTATATTCTCTTGTGCTTCATACAATACACTTCCTTGAACTCCTGACCCGTCCCTATACCTCCTGGAGGTGGGTCCTGCCAGATATTGAGGGAACTATATTCCTCCCTGGTTCTACAACCCATTGGGGATTTAAGTTGGAGAGTGCTCTATGGTGCACCGAGCATGAGAGTGTACCTAGCTGGACTCTCCAAAGAAATGGGAAAGTCTGTGTACCAAATTATTTTTGTTGAGCCAGACTGCAGCCTCTCCTGTCACTCTTGATGGGCCTTCTCCTGCAGTTCTGGCTGCATTTCTTCCTGTCACCTTTTTTTGTTTGGGTGCCCAGTGTTCTGGGGGTAACAAGGTCAACTTGCTCCTGGCATTACCAAAGCTGGCTATTTATAGGAACAGTAAGCAGTGCCTGGCAGGGGAGGTTCCACTGTCATGTGACACCATGTTTTTGGCACAGATATCCAGGCAGAGCACCTTCTGGTTTTGGCCACTGTGAGGATGTGTGTTTACCTCCCAGTGGGCTGTAGATGGAGTACTCTGCCTGGTATTTCCCAACCGGGTTTCATATGAACTTCATCTCCTTATTTGATTCTTTTGCTATACAGTCTACATTTTCTTTTTCTTTACCTATCAGTAGGTAGGGAAAATCCTTCATAACTGATTGGCCCTAAAATTGGGCCAATCAGCATCAAACCACACCTAATATAATGTGTCCAATCCCCACTTGTTTATAATCTAGCACTGGAGCTCTATCATTGGAGTCTCCCAGTATCATCCACTGCCTTTTTCATGCACAGATGACCTGTGTTGGGATCTCCTGGACTATGGACTGGATTTAGGTATCATGCCAGGAGCTTGTTCACCACCTGGGATTCAGATAATCCAAAGTTCAACAGAAGTTACCCCAGTAGATTAAGAATGCCATCTCCCCCAACTCCTCAACTTTCCTTCATGGGGGTTTGCAGTCGGAAATATCACATACAGTTTCCAACACCCCTGCTCTGTCCATGGACAAAAGCCACACAAATGAGGTTGGAGGATATACCCTTGACATTCTTGTGCTCCATATAGTGCACTTCCTTGCTCCTGTGACCATTCTGATATCATGTGGAGGTGTGTTCTACCAGCCGATGAAGGAAATAGGCCACTGTGGAAGGAATTATATACCATTTTGGTTCTACTACCCACTGAGCATGAGAGAGTACCTGGCTAATTTCACAGACTATCCAGCAACCTGTTCATTCTGTGCCAAGGGGTAGTCTGTGTACCATACTTATTTTTGTTGCTCCAAACTGCAGCCCTGTTGTTGCTCTTGAGGGATCTTCTCCTGCAGTTCTGATTGCATTTTTCCTCTCACCTTTTCTTGTTTGGGTGCCCAAAGTCAGGGAACTATGCATCAACCTGCTCCTGGCACAAGCCAAGCTGTTTTTTGTGAAGGAGATTCCACTGCCATGTGAGGCTATATTCCAGGCACTGGTGTACTCTTGTATCCGGGCAGATGCTCTGCTCGGTATCCCCTGACCAGGATTATTTTCAGCTCAAACTCCTTATTTAGTTTTTACTTTTTTTTTACTACTGCTTATTTGTTTGACTTTACTTCACTGCGGCGGGGAAATTATTCTTCATCTGTGACTGACTCTTTAAAAAAACAGTTATGTCAAACCTGCTTTCCCAATACACTGTGTTGAATACTGGAGACCATATTTCCAAAAGAATATTAATAAATTAGACACAATTCAAAGCAGAGTGACTAAATTGGCGCAGGGTGTAAAAAGTATAAGGAAAGTATTGGCAAGTGAAGTAATGGTTCTCAACAGCCATGGTCTTAGGAGTGTCAGTCCCTGAGAAGTTTTCTGCCGGTCTTCAGGAAGAAAGAGCAGTCTAATACTTCAAACATACCACTACTTTTACTTAAATAGAGGTTATTAATGAACTAGCAACTTGCTCGTCAAAAATGACGGCAGTAACATTTATTGCGGGCACCGCAATGAGCGGCTTTGCCAATCATTGCAGGCTGCGTCATGCGCAAGCCCGTAATTTTTTCACTCATGGCGGGCCTCATGATGAACGCCTTTGGCACTCATGTCAGGCCTCGCAATGAGTGTCTTTGGCTCTCATTGTAACCCCCCCGCTATGTCTCTTTGCCCCCTCTCCCACCCTTGTGTCTCTTTTCCCTTCTCCCTCCGCTATGTCTCTTTGCCCCCTCTCCCCTGTGTCTCTTCCCCCCCACTCCATGCCCAGAGTCTCTTTCCCCCTCTCCCTCCCCTGTGTCTCTTTCCCCCTCTCTCCCTTCCCTCTCAGCCGTTGGGAGGCCGCCAAAAGACACCAATTGAATATCAAATTAGCTTTCAACCTCACTTATGGACTCCCTGCCTCAGTGAGGTTGGTAGCTAGTTTTCTATTCAATTGGTGTCTTTTACTGGTCTCCCAATGTCTTCCGAGTTAAGGGCTTAAAAAAAAAATGGCAGCGTTTTTTTTCTCAAGCCTGTAACTCGGAATCCGGTCGGAGCCTCTTTTGCGGGCCTCGCAATGAATGCTTTTGGTGCGCATTAGGAGCCTTGCGGGCCTCTTCCCCCCATCTAATTTGAGGGCCTCGCGATGATCGCCTTTGGCGCTCATTGCGAGCCTTTTTTCCCTCCTCTACTCTACGGGCGCTCATTGCAGATTGTGTCAAACCTGTAACTTTCGG
Organism: Discoglossus pictus; assembly: GCA_027410445.1. Lineage (NCBI taxonomy): Eukaryota > Metazoa > Chordata > Amphibia > Anura > Alytidae > Discoglossus > Discoglossus pictus. The sequence continues at coordinate 30,345,471 of CM050168.1, forward strand.
GCCTCGCTATGAGCTACCCGTAACTTTTAACAAAGCGTTACTGACAAACTTGCAATTACGACAACTATTATAGTTGATGTATCTGCAATGAAAAGGAACTATATTAAAATAAATGTAAAACTAGATGAAGATTTAGTGCGTTTTATGAAGGGTCATCCTGTGAAAAATATTCTCAAAGTCATGGGTGGTCCTCAGGAGGTTTGGAAAGTAGCCAGCTGGTCCCCAGATCAAAAATGTCGATGACCACTGGCTTAGAGGGATTTAATAGAAAAGTTCAAATATAAGAAGAAAATTTAATTACGTTCAGGAGGCTAATATCTTCCAGAAAAATCGGATCTCAACAACAAAAGGACATGATTTGAATTTGGAGGATGGAAGATTTCAGTGTAATGACAGTGCTTAATGACAGTAGATAACTCCAGCAGAAGTATTATTGACAAACACAGTTAAGGAACTTAAGCATGTCTTGGATAACCATAAGCCTATACTGAGGATTTATTAGATAGACTTTTTAGATAGATAGTATGGGCAGACTAGATTGGTATTTTGGTTCTTATTAGCAGTGTAATCTATGTTTATTTCATTCTAATATTTTTTTTACTGAAAGTTACTTGTTCTTTTTCTTCTACTTTTGTTAAAAGGACATGACGTTTTTCAATATGGCTCTACATCACAGAATAAAGTACTGAAAACCAAATGAAACAAACTTTTGTATATTTTGTTTTAATTGATGCATATTTCACTGCTTTTATGTAACTCAGTTATTACTCCCTAAGTTTCCCTAATTACTGTGTGGAGCTTATTGACTCTGCAAGTTCTGAACGGTTCAAAATTTATAAGCACACTGAAATGGCAATAAAATCTGTTTGCTGCCAACAATTTTTTTTTACCTTATTCCTTTAGATCCTTTAGAGAATCTAACTTCAAAAGGAATATGTACAATTTAGTACTGCAGTGAAGAGAGCATTTAGAGGGAGGTTGTAATTTAGGACCTGACAATTTGGCTTTGCACACTCAAAATATTGACTTCTTACACGACTCAAGACAAATAAACAGTTTGCAAACTGAAAAAGTTAACATTGTGGCATTGATATGTTTTACACCCTTTCTGCTTGATTTTGACTGCATGATATTGCAGAGCAGTATCCAAGAGTTCAGCTTCTCCTTAAAATTCCCAAATAATTGTAATATGGTTAGAAAGTATTCAGGAAAAACTCTGATAAAATAAAATGTTGTAGTGCACATGCAGATTACAAAAGCATAAACATACCTCCATCCCTCCTCATCATGAACAGGACACAGACGAGACGTGGGAGAAGATTGAGGTTCCAAGCAGCTTATCAAGATCTTTGTTGCTTGCTTTAGGTGTCACAAGTCTGTATACAAGTCTGTGCAAAAGAACTGTTTTAAGAAAGAAAATCCAGAGGACTTTTGTTTAGAAGAACTTAATGTACAAGAACACCTATGATACATAGAATGGAAAAAACACTATTGATTCATTAAACTGGATTATAGTATAATGATGTTGAAGTTAAAGATTGCTTTTGTATTCGCTCTGCTTTTTGTAATCTACACTGTTTATTATATATATTAATAGGCACTCCTTTATTATAAATCTTGTTTAAACAATGTGACAGGGACAATTGAGTAAGGGATTTAGTGATGCAATTTAATCTCTGGAAATGAATAGCAAATATAGGATTAATTGAATAGAAACTAAGCTCAATAATAAGGAGATATTGTTCCTTTATTAGTATAGATTTATAATATATGTGCCATAAGATCTTAGCTATCTATCCTACCTCAAATCAGACCTTTTCTGTCCTCCTGCAGATCAGACACCCCTGACCTCCCTATCACCAACCTGTCTGTTTTACCCCCCACAAATAGGCTAACCTATTCTGCCTTAACATACCAGACACATATGTATTCCCATACATTAGAACCATGTATGCTGTCTCCGAATAGCCCCACCTTTTCAGATCAAACACGCCTGCCTTGCCCTATATTAGACCTGTCTGTCTTAACTGCAGATCAGACTCACTTATTCCCCACCAAACAGACCCACCTACCATCCCCAATATTAAATCTGCCTGCCCTTCTTTACATTATACTTGTTTTTCCTTAGTACAGATCAGTCCTATTTGTTCTCCCAAGGTCAGATCCACCTGCCTTTTCCTGAATCAGGCTCATCTATTGTCCCCAAGATCAAACCTTCCTGTCCTCCTCCAGAACAAATTATGATCCTGAATGGAGATTATACGTAGCTATTTTCCCCAGATCAGACGTAACTGTCCTCTCCTAGGTCAGATCCACCTGACTTCCCAAGTTCAGTACCACCTGACCTCCCCCAAATCAAACTGACCTATTCCTCTAGATCAGACATGCCTGTCCTCCTCAGATGAGACCTATCTGTTCTTCCCTGAGTAAAACAACCTGGTTCCTCCTCCCAGATATTAAACACATTTGTCTTCCTAAAAAATCAGCTACCTATGGATCCTGCATTACAGATCAGACCCACCTGTTCTCCCTGTTACCTCTTCTCTGTCCAACTTGCAGATCAGACTCGCCGGTTATCCTCCCAAGATCAGGCCCAGTTGTCCTCCACCCAGATCAGACTCTGCCCTGTCCAAATCAGACCCACCTGTCCTACCCCAGATGAGATTAACCCGTCCTCCCTTAGATTAGACTCACACTTCCTCCCCCCTGATCAGACACATGTCCTACTCCAAGATCAGGCTTACCTGCTCTCCCCCCAGTCCTCATCATGGATTTGACACACCTGTTCCCTAGATAGTACCCACCTCTTCCCTACATCAGAACCACATTTCCATCCCCAAGATCTGTTCCATCTGTTCTCTCCCTTATTTAGACCCACCTGTTCTCTTCCAGATCAGACTCACCTGTCCTCCCTTGGTCAGATGCAACTCTGTTTCTTGACACTCTATCAGTATGCAGTGCCTAACCTTGTATCAGTATGCTATGTATGAGTGTACTGCACGCTCTGAATTATTTTCTGTTCCCTCGGTATCGAGGGGCAAAGTGCTGCAGCAGTTGTTATCATGGTCGTCAGAGTTACACACCCATTGGGGCTGCTCTGTGTCTGAGACTGGGAATTAACACAGACACTTTATCATGAGCAAAGAAACCACCTAGAGAAAATAAAAATAAACAGATTGCGTGAAACAGAAGGATAAATATTGGCTGACATAATAATGGTTACAAAGCATGTTAAATATGTATATACATATGAATATTATGAATATACAGATGATAGATCATTAACAGACACATTCAGTGCTGCAGCAAATCAGACTTGCATCACCTTACCATATCTGAACTGTCTATCCAACCAACAACAAACATGCCTGTCCCTCTAGATCACATCTGCTTCCTATATTACTTAAGTGGACGTGCTTCCTCTATCACTAGAACCGACTGCCTTGCTCTAACACTAGATTAAACCTATCTGCAGTATAACTAAATTGAACTTGCTGACTATACCACTAGTTTGGACCTACTTGCACTATCACCAGATTAAACCCAATGCATCAATAACCAAATTGGACCCATTGGCTCTATCAATAGATTAGACATGCCCAATGTGTCACTAGTTTAGACCTATTTGCCCAAACAATAGATCAACCTTAAATAAGACCAGCTTGCTCAACACCTTCCATTAGGATCTTCTGCTGATAACATTTTAGCTTTAGCCTCATGATCACACCTTCTAGTGAACATTTTTGCTTGACTGGTAGGTTCCTCTTGCAGTCCAATGGATTCTAAGCAGTTTTCTTCAACATCACAATTCAAAGGAGTCAACTCTATGCAGCTCAGCCTTCATTATTGTCCAACTCTCATATCCGTTTGTTACCAAATTATACAGCTCTAACAATACTGACCTTTATTGATAATTTAATAGCTTTGCTTTTTACTAACTTGTCTAGACTTGCCATAACTTTCCTCCCCAGAAACAAATATCTTCTAATTTCATAGCTGCATTCACCATCTACAGAGATCTTGGAGCCCTGGAAAACAGAATATGTCACTGCCTCTACTTCTTCCCCATTTATTTATCAGGAACAGAAATTGCTGTTTGCCACGATCTTCTTTAACCTTCATCAATAGACCCTGTTGTTCCTCCTCACTTTCAGCCGTCAGAGTAGTGTCATCTAGTAGTATCTGAGGTTGTTGACATTTGTCCCAGCAATAATTATTCTGGCTTTGAATTATTTCAGCCCAGCCTTCTCGAATTAACAAAAATGGCAATATACAACCTTGTTGTACTCCTTTCTCAATCTTGAACCATTCTGTTGTTCTAGGTTAGATTCTGACAGTGTCTTCTTGGTTCACATACAGATTCCTCAGGAGGCAGATGAGATGGTCTGGTATCCTCATCTCTTTAAGAACTTGCCACATTTTGTTGTAATACACACAGTACAATGCTTTAGAATAATCTATGAAGCAGAGGTAAATGTTTTTTTTTTTTCTGGAACTTCCTTGCTTTCTCTATTATCCAGCAGACATTGGCATTTTGATCTCTTGTGCTTCTGAGATCCAGAAGCTTCTGAAATCCAGCTTGCACATGTGGTAGTTCTCTGGGCTTGCAAGATCTTAAGCATTGCCTTGCTGAAATGTGAAATAAGTGCAATTGTGCAATAATTGGAGCCCTCTTTGACTCTGCTTTTGGGAAATAGGGAAAAAGACTTTTCCAATCTACTGGCTATTGTTTTCCAAATGTGTTGACATAATGCAAGCAACACTTTCATGGCATCATATTTTAGGATTTTGAACGGTTCAGCTGGAACTCCATCAACTCATACAGCCTTGGTATCAGCAAGACTTCCTAGGGCCCATCTCACTTTACTCTCCAAGATGTTTGGCGAGATCTTTTGACTTTCCCCTTCTGTTATCTTCTTTACATCACTAATTATAGAATGTCTCCTTATCTCTTCTTCCAATTTTCTGGAATTCTGCATTCAGTTGGACAAATATTTTCCTAACTCCACTACCTTTGGCTTTCCTTCTTTCCTGGGCTACTTTAAAAGTCTGATCAGACAGCCAGTTTACCTTAGTTGTTTTTTTCATTTAGGAATATTCTTTAATGTTGTGTTCTGGACAATGTCATAAACTTTTGTCCAAAGTTCTTCAGGCATTCTATCTACCATGTCTAGTCCCTTAAATCTATTCTTTACCTACTCTGCATTTTTGCAGGGGATATTATTTATTTTGTATCTGCTTGATGATTTTCCCTCTTTTCCTCAGTTTAATTTTGAACTTTGCAATAAGATACTGGCGATCTGAGCCGCAGTCAGCTCCAGGTCTTGTTTTTGCTGACTGTGTAGAGCTCCCCCATCTCTGGCTACAAAGTATATAGTCAATCTGATTTCTATAGTGTCTATCTGGTGGTTGCCATGTGTAGATTCATCTCCAAGGCTGTTTAAAGAGTTTTCTATAAATAGAGAATTATCTTGACAGAATTATCTTGACAGAATTCTAATAATCTCTAAAACTGCTTCATTTTGTATTCCAAGGTCAAGCTTACCCATTATTGCAGGTATCTTTTGGTTCTGTCTCTTAATTTAAAAAAAAAATATTTTAATGGTCTATGGGGCAGCAAAACAAAGTAAAGACTGGGACAAAGAACTGACAGGTAAAAATACTGAACATAAATGGATAACATTTAAATGTAAATATACATACTTATCACTATATACCATGTGGAAATAAAAGTAGAAGAAGTAAATCACATCCCATGTGGCTTAAGAATAATTTAAAGATCAAGATACAGAGTAAAACACGGGCATTTAAATTATACTAAAAAGAGGGGATAGAGACTGGTTTACATGAGTACAATAAAATCAACATGGCAACAAAAGAGCTATTAGACTGGCTAAAATAGAAAATGAAAAGTTACTTGAAAGAAGAGTAAGACTAACCCTAATATATTTTTAAATATATTAATGGGAAGAAGGCCAGGAAGGAAGCTATAGGAACATTGCAATGGGAAACTGGCAATTAGTGACCAGGAAAAGGCAGATGAGCTAAATTAGTTATTTTCTTCGGTATAGACAAGGGAGGTACCAGTGGTTGGGATACAGCAACAAAATGGGGCCAAACTACCTCCACCAAATAATTGGTTAATGCAGGAAGAAACCCAAAAGATGTTGGAAAAAATAAATGTTAATAAAGGGTACTGATGGAATACATCTAAGGGTACTGAGGGAACTGGGATCTGTAATAGCCAAACCAATATATCTAATATTTCAAGATTCACTCAACACAGGGTCTCTGCCAGATGACTGGAGATATGCAGACATGTTGCATATATTTAAGAAGGGAGCAAGAACAAATCCAGGAGATTATAGACCTGTGAGCCTGTGAGGTTTTAGAAGGGTTAATAAGGGATAATATACAAGAATATGGCCCTATTCAAATGCAAGCCTGCAGTTGCCTTTATACCAGTTGTAAGGGCTTGAAATTTGCTAATGTTACAGAGCGATTCAATTGAACAAGCCTGCAATTTAAGGGCCAGGAGCCAAAACTGTAAACCTTGCAATTGTAAGTAGCATTTCAGAGTGTGATCATGATCAATTAAGCAAAGCTGTAACTACCCATTTAGAAACAGCCAATAATAAATTAGACTGCTATCATTATGTCAGTAAAACATGGAGGTTAAACGTTATTCAATTAGCATTTAGAGGACTCGCAATACGGCAATTTACAAAATAATAAAAATGAATGGTAATACTGTTTTAGTCCATGTGGGTGGCCTGATATGTATTAATTCATTGATTCCCAAGATTAATATGACACGGGAAAGAAACATTAAAAAAACGAATTTTTGATTTAAGAGATTGAGACTGTTGTACAATTAATTCTAATGTCTTTCATTGCTTTCCTGGTATTTTAAAATTGCAGTATTGGTTGTTTATTTGCATTTGCAGGGCTACAAACAGGTGTTTAAACCCCTTGCGAGTACTATCCCGTAGGTTTTTATTATACATTTGCCATTTATGCATGTGAGAATATTTGCGGGCTTTATTCAATTGAATAGCGATTTGCGATTTTAACATTTACGGGCTGGACAGATCTTAGCTGGGTCGGAGTTCCGATTTTAACAATTGTAGGGATTTTGAGCTTCTAACATGCAAATTGTTTGAGGCGAGCCAATTGAATAGCAAATTAGTTTACGAGGTCCATTAACTTAAACAATTGCTCAGGTGAATAGCGGCCTATGTTTGTTTAAAAAAGATTATAAGTAGGAGTCAACACAGATTTATGAGTGATAGGTCATGTCAAGCAAACCTTATTAGTTTCTATAAGGCTGTTTGTAAGAACTTGGATCAAGGCAACTCAGTGGATGTAGTCTTTTTGGATTTTGCAAAGGCTTTTGATACTGTGCCACATGGGAGACTATTGTGCAAACTAAGGGATACAGGAATTGCAATAAATATCTGCTCATTGATTGACAGCTGCCTAAAAGACAGGAAGCAAAGGGTTGTTGTAAATGGAATATACTCATATTGGACTAATGTGGTAAGTCAGGTTCTCCAGGGTTCATTATTAGGTCCTCTCAATTTTAACATATTTATTAATGACTTAGAAGTAGGACTGGAAAGTATTGACTCCATTTTTGCTGATTATTCTAAGTTGTGCAAGGTAATTAAATCAGGTAATGATGTATTTTCCCTCCAGAGGGAATTTGCATAAATTCGAGAAATGGATGACTAAATGGCAGATGAGATTTAATACGAATAAATGTAAAGTTATGAATCTGGGAAGGAAAAAATAACTATGCAATTTATAATCTTAATGGAGAAAATCTAGGGGTATCAGATATTGAAAGGGATTTGGGAGTACTTGTGGATAACCACCTAATTAACAGTGCTCAATGCCAAGCAGCAACTGCAAAGGCTAATAAAATATTATCATAAATATAATAATTATGCCACTATACAAATCACAATATTGGGCACAATTTCATAAAAAGGAAGTTTTAGAGCTGGAAAAAGTACAGGGAAGTTATGAAGAAAGACTAACCAAATTAAATGTATTTTCTCTAGAAAAAAGGCATCTAAGCGGGTCTATGATTACTTTTATAAATATATCCAGGGCCAATACAAGGCGTTGCCAAGTGAACTTTTTGTGTCAAGAGGTTTTCAACTGACAAGAGGGCATGCTAGTTCCTTCTCCAGTGGACTATGGTTGTCTCACCTCTCTGCTATGACCTGCACATCTTGTGTGACCTTACATTGTATTGCTCACAGCTACAAGTTCACAAGCCCCTTCACCACAACAAGGTAGCGATCCATATATTTCGGCCTACAATATGGCCTTGGAGATTGTATCCTGTAATTTCAGTTTCTGGGTGACAGTAGATGGCTGTTTTTAGCCATTTCGGCACATTAAGAGTAAAGAGTATCAGATCAGGAGGCTAGTTTTATCATACACAAGCAACTGCTATAGTCTGTATGTGACAAGGACAGTAGGATAAACCATCATCATGAAGGAACAGAAGTATTACAGTACAGGATAATTGCATATAATACTTCATAAATGTTTGGTTCAGACATACTTTAAAAGACCACTGTAGACGATGTCTGTGAAGTATATGACACTAGGGGGTGTTGTTTCATCTTTCTGGAAATCTGGAAAAGTCTGGCATTCCCAGAGGAAAAGGCCACCCCAGTAGATTAGATATTTTAGTAGATATATTATTTTTAGAAAGTGATGTATTGTAGGGTAATTAATGATAAGAGACTAATAAAAACAGTTACATCACACAGAATCAAAGCATAACGATTATCACAAACATATTTACAACTGATGACCTGTATATTACAGAGATTTTGGTATTTTTGTAAATTTTTTCTTTTTTTTTCTTTTATTCCTATTTTACACATTTATCAGACCTGCAGAACACTGCTTGGTCAACTCAAGCGACTTATTAAAATCTGCACCAGAGTTTATTGTGCTTGTCCAGTAAAAGACACAACAATCCCATAAATAAAAGTGACAAAGTTGTTAGCATCTGTGTAAGCCTTGGGCACAAAAGTATTTTCAGAAAAATCTTCATCCAAGCAGATTCTGCTATTGCACAGAAACCATGATGGTAATACTTCCTTTTCACAGCCTGTGGGGCAAGTAGGATTTGCAAATTTACTTCAGACTCCCTTCTGCTGAGCATGCGCGGGAGAGGAGGAAAATGTCAGAAACTTTGTTTCTGGGTTATCTATTTCAACCAATAAGAGGACTTGATGGTGGCAATGAAGAGGAGGAGAAGGAGGAGACAAGTTATTGCTTGGAAGCTACACTTTGGTTCTTGTAGACACAGGCTACAGTTTGGTTCTTGTAAGCACATGCTACACTTTGGTGCTTATAGGCACAGGCTACACTTTGGTAATTATAGGCACAGGCTGTATTTTGATTCTTTCAGGCACAGACTGCTCTTGGGCTCTTGTGGGCACTTACCACGCAACACTACAGTACAGAACTTTATTCCAGTTCCTGAAAGACAGGATGCAGGTTGTAGCGAGCGCGTCAACATCTCAGCAAGCATGCAGTTCCGAGCAACTTTTTTAAGCCGAGTTGGCTTCCAAGCAAGCATTGACTTCTGAGGAAATGTTTCCTCTGTGAGATACGTTGAGTTCCAAACTAGACGAGAACCCGAGCAGACAAGAACTGAGGTACAACTGTATCTCAAAAGAAATACATCCTTATACCATGGTGTAGTGGTTTTCTATAAACAACCATAAAATACCATTGTAGACCTATTTTAGAAAATACACTCTTCCAAAAAATGCACTTGAAAATAAGGAAATGCAGTTATATGCAGTTATGCTGAAGTGAAATCTGTTGTTGATCAGCTTTGAATGCTAAGTTTCGATTTGCACAGTGGAACTTTGGCAGCTCAAAGTGCCAGTGCTTTAAAAATTGCTAGTGGAAAGCTCATTGATCAACAAGGACACACCCATGTGAGTTTTAGAAAATAAAATGGAACCCTGCTGTAGAAGATATGCTGTAAAGATTAACTGCTATCTTGGTCTGGCGTTCTGTCCAACATCTGCACCCCTCTGGGTTAGTGTGGTGTAAATATATTATTTTGCAGTAAGCAGTGGATTTATTGCTGTGTTTGAAAGCCGCTGTTTCCTCAGGGTGCGATACCTGCTGTCTGCATGTTGGTAAACTCACAGTCGTGGGATTAAAGGCATTCCTCTTGTGTGATGTCCTCTCAATGTGTAAACAGTGATCTATACAATCTGGCACTCATATGTGCGGCCCCCGACCGCTCCTGACATTACATCATAAGGCTACGTGCAGCTCATCCTCAGCTGCAATGTTACAGATAAAAAAAATATATAATGTATTTAAAAAAGCTTCTCTTAAACACTGTAATTTTTTTTCTTTCATGAAAATGACTGAACTATACTTTTTGATTAAAGCGGCCTGAAATTTATTTGGCAAATAATTAAAAGACCACTGTAGTGCTCATCCATGTATTTATTTAATAATAATAATAATTATTATTATAGTTAATTTATAACGCGTCAATATATTCTGTAGCGCTGTACATAAATTAAGTTCAGACAAAGATAAATACAAATTAACATATAGCAAAGCAAGGACGGCCCTGTTTTTGAGCTAGGAATCCAATGTCCATGGTGCATTCCCAAAGTACTTAGGATAGAAACTCGCAGACTTACAATCTAAGGTAGCAATACAATTTGTATTTAAAGAACAAAAATTCAATGTGGATTTTAAAGCTTACATTGAAACTTTAGTACTTCAAATTTGCTTCTCTTTATTCCCAATCCGGTGTTCAGAAGTTCGAAGAAAGTCTGTCCGGGAGACTGTATTTATAGTTTTATAGGACAGCTTTTCTGGGCAGATCCGCTCTCAACGCTCTAATAGGTGGTGGTGAAATGCAGCTGTACCGAGCCTGCAACACTAAAGTTCAAATGTAAGTATTGAAAGCTGATTCTATTGATATTCAGTTATTAAATAAAGATGTAATGTATTACTGTTATAATGGTCTTTGAACTGTAGTTAAATGATGCTTATGCATTTACAAAGTATTTATTACTTTCATATTAACAAGGATACTTTTTATCAGCGACAAGTCTCCAAGGGACAGAAGATTTCTCTGCTGTGTTCAAGTGACAGAAATATGCACTTTTTTATCACTAGAGGGTGCTGTTTCATCTTCCTGAAAAATTAGAAAAGTCTGGCAGAACACAATTGCCCAGAGAAGAAGGCCAGCACAGTAGAGTTTTGTATTAGTATATTTTATTTTTAAAAAGTGATGTATTGTAGGGTAATAAATTATAAAAGACTAACAAAAAACGTTGCATCACACAGGACCCACGAATAATGATTATCATAAACATATCTACAACGGATGATCTCTATGCTACAGAGATGTTGTTATTTTTGTAAAATTGCCTTCCATCAGCCCCCTTGTTCCACACCTTCAGTCACACCTGCAGAAAACAGCTTGGACAACTCTAACAACTTAGTTAGTGTGCTTCAATCCCATAAATAAAGAAGATTAAGTCTTCATAAATAATTAAGTGACTTCATGTCCTGCAAAGATTGCTGTATAGGGTAGTAATTGAAAATCCTTACAAACAGAATTAGATGAATGATTACCTGGAGAGGGAGTGTGCAAAGAGTCAATTGTCGGTGCACAGATGATTGTCCATAGAGAGATCAGATTTATTGGTAGACCCACAAATGTCAACACTGCTTTGGGCTTAGTCAAGCATGGGTACAGGGCTCTAAAAGTGACAGTGGCGCTATTAGGGAAATTGACATAAAAGGTAACTCTGGGAACTGAGTAGTCAGGGGTCAGTTGGCATGCATACCTCACAATATTTGAAATGTCCTAAGAGGGACACTTATATGCTTGAAAACATATGATCTATTAGGTACTGTTACTACCATTCTCTACAATGTATAAACTAGAATTTAAAGATGCCCATCATTAATTTGTGCATGAGGGTCCATGCAGATATACAGTATATACTGTAGAACTGATGCTTTGTTGTTGTTTAGTCGTTCAGTCGCGTCCGACTCTCCATGACTCTATGGACCACAGCACGTCAGGTGCATCTCTCATTCACTGCCCCTCTGAGCTCCATCAAGTTCATGTTCATTGCTTCAGTGACCTCATCTATCCATCTCCGCCTCTGTCGTCCCCTTCTTCTTGTGTCTTCAATCTTTCCCAGCATCAGAGTCTTTTCTAGGGAATCCTGCCATCTCATAATATGCCAAAATATTAGAGTTTTCAGCCTCATGATCATACCTTCTAGTGAACAGTTTGTCCTGATGAAGTATTGATTTATTGGATCTTCTTGCAGTCATCTCCAACACCACAATTCAAAAGCGTCAATTCAACGGTGCTCAGATTTCTTTTTGGTCCAGCTCTCACATCCGTATGTTACTACTGGGAATACCATGGTTCGAACTATACGGACCTTTGTTGATAGTTTAATATCTTTACTTTTTACTAGCTTGTCCAAGCTTGCCATAGCTTTCCTTCACAGAACCAAACATCTTTTAATTTCATAACTACAGTCACTATCTGCAGAGATCTTGGATCTAAGCAAAGTAAAATCTGTCACTGCCTCCACGTCTTTCCCGTCTATTTGCCAGGAAGTGAGATTACCTTGATCTTCGTCTTTTTTTAAATTTTTTTAACAATCTTTTTATTGAAGACATTACAGATTTTTTCAAAAATGTATACACATCCTGTACATAACATTATGTATGAGTTCTAGGCTTTTCTATTAACAATATGCTAACACATTTGAACATTATTTGAAGTACTAGCGAATTGTCCGTCAAAAAATGACGGCAATGAAATTGTAAGTGAGTTAATGCTCTTTGGTGTATAATAATAAAATAACTAACAGATTAATAAAGTTATATACTTTACCTATTTTGAAGTAATATATGAAGGGAAGCATTGTGTTGAAGAGCTGGCAATCTGTTTTGATGTTGCTGCAGCATTAGTGGTGTGGAGCTGCTGTGTAAGCGTTATGAATGTGTGCATTGTGTAGTGTAATAGTGTGCGTGCGCGAGACAAAACCGTTAGCGTAGCTGTGTACTTCCGCATAGTATAAGTTATTGTTCTAAAATGGCGGCTAATGTGTGGTATGCGTCTGTAGCGGAATATCCGTAGCTGTTTTGTGGTGTTTTGCATGCTTAGAGTCCTGTAGCCTCGTTTTCGTTTTGTTTGGTGGCCATTTTTTCTCTTGCTTAGAGAATTTTTTAGTGTCTAAACTCTTTTATTTTGAGTTAAATTTAGGTGTAACTTCATTTTTTGAGATCCTGGATGCTCCCTCTTGCTGTAGGTAAGTTTTTTATGTATGTGTTGTGTGTATTTATTGTGTTTTTCATTTTTTCATGTCCGCGGGTTGCAGCCGATTTTTGCGAGGTCGTAATTGGTTGTAACGTCTCGTATTTTGTTTGCGTTACGACGTAAAGTTTGCGAGGGCCGCAATCGTTAGCAACAACTCGTATGCTCACAACTATATATGTGATTCTTAGCTTACTAGATTTTCAATGCCAGATACCTAGGAGCATTCACTCCTACCTTTGTAACTATAACTTTCCCGTTTGCTATAGTCTGGGTGATAAAAGTATAATAAACAACAATATCAAGATTTTTTTTTAAACCAAAATGAAGAACAAAAAGAAGAAATAAGAAAATGGTCTGACCTGGCCAGTGCACTTCCGAGCACACTCTCCACCTCCGAGGACCGCGTCCACGACCCCACCATCTACCCCACCCTTTTACATAGACAGCTATGTATTTCTGTCCAGGTTACCTTTCTACAGTCCTACACTGCTATGCTGTGTTGGGAGTCCAGCCATGAAAACCAAATTACCAAAAAATCCATATGGATACCTAGCAAGCAGGTCTCCACGGAGGGTCGTATCAGGATATTTAGAACATGGAATATCAATTTCAGGGATTGCCTCCAGATTTTTTGTGCTGTCGGGCAGGTCCACCATGTGTGTAGTAGGTCTCCTGCTATGTGGCATCCCCTAAAACATTTGTCTGTATTTATAGGGTTGATGGCATGCATTCTAGTGGGAGTCAAGTACATCCTGTGTAGGACCTTAATTGACACCTCCAATTAATTATAAGTTACAGACCCTCTTGTTAAGTGAGTAAAGACTTCCTTCCATTTACTGGGCCCAAGGCTCCCACCTAGATCCTGCTCCCACTTATTTACAAAAGGGGGTTTAGGCGAACTGCAAGATTCATTAAAGTGAAAGTATAGCATGCCCAAGATACCTTTTGAGAGTGGCAGATTTACAAATTGCTAAGAGCCATGTACCTCTAGGCCCTGACCATACATGAAAGCCAATATCTAAGTCTAGTATAATTCCACCTTTCTTCTAGGGGGATATTATATTGAAGGCTGAACAGGTTCTGCAGTATTATCCCATCGTTTGCGAACTAGGTGTCTATCCTCTCTAAGTGATTGCTAGCCCACCAGTGTCTTGATTCCCCAGTAAAAACCTTATCAAAGTTACGAAAATATTTAATTGAAGTAAGGGAAGAAAAGTAATTAGCTACCCAGTGCCTGGACAACGCCCGAGAAAAGGTCGAGAGAATTATCCTGATAATGGGATTAGAGTGTTAGTTAATAGTGTGATTTTTATAAGGATTCCAAATTATAGTGTCCCAGGTATGGGGGTTTATTTGCCAGTTCTCCATAAATACCCACATAGGTTGATGTTTAATAGAGTGTGCTATAGGTAAAAAATCTAGGTGAGCTGCCCTGCAGTATTGGGGCAAGAATGTCCTACCTGGGTCTTGTTGGCGATACGTGGGAGTTTATTCACCCAAATAAATGTAACCATCTGATTTTGCATGCTTTCTAGGTCTTTACTATTAACTGGAATTTGAAAAGTTCTAAATAAATAAAGAATTTTTGGTAGGACATTAATTTTAACACTAATGATACGTCCTGTCCATGACAGGTTAAACCTGCACCAATTATGTAAATCTACCTTCAACTTCTGGAACAGTGGGGGAAAGTTTGCTCTATATAACTTTGAAATCTTGCTATTTATCCTTACTCCAAGACATTTAATGCTTCCCTTAGGCCAAACAAAATTGTATTGGTTTTGTAGCTGTTCAATATCTGTCTGATTCATTCCTACATCCAATGCTTCAGTTTTGTCTATGTTAATTCTCAGTCCTGATATTGCACTGAACATTGATAGTGGTAAGCAAATTACTAATCGAAGATACCGGGTTGGTCAGGGTGCAAAGCAGATCGTCTGCAAACACAGAACATTTTATTTGCTGCAGCCCCACTGCAAGGCCCCCGATATCCGGGTTGGACCATATGGCTTGAGCAAGAGGTTCCAAGGCCAATGCAAATAGTAAGGGGGAGAGGGGGCACCCATGCCCTGTACCACTTTGAATTTTAATGGTAGTATCACTTGTCCCTGGGAGCCTAAGATTTGCTATAGGGAGGTGATAAAGAGTTTTTATGAGGTTTATGAAACGCCCCCTGAAGCCAAATTTATCCAGGGATGCATAAAGGTATGGCCATTCAACTGTAGCGAAAGCTTTTTCAATGTCCAATGCCATTATGCAGAGCGGAGTTCTAGGTGGAGAATATTCAGTGTCCTCTGTATGTTATCTGCTGCTTGCCGATGTGCTATAAAGTCTGTTTGATCTTTATGAACTAAATCAGGGAGAAGCACAGATATTCTATCCAGCATTATCTTTGCAAGCAGCTTTATATCCCAGCTTATGAGTGAAAATGGGCGGACATTTTTGGCTTCAAGGGGGTCTCTTGCCTCTTTGGGAAATAGTACTAGGTCGGCTTAGTTAAAGCTCTGGAGGCTTACCTTTGCCTCTTAAAATTGCATTAAATAATTTACTAAGAAAAAGAGATAGGAGATCTGTAAATTTTTTATAATATGAGTTTGTAAAGCCATCCGGTCCAGGGGATTTGTCCACCTTAAAACTTTTTATGGCCTTTCGTCAGTCGTGACATCAGAAATGAGGGTTTCTAAATTTTGGTCCGTTAGACTAGGTAGATCAAATCTGTCTAGGTAGGATCTAATGACACCCGGGTTGTTCTGTGGTTGCGAAGTATATATGGTCTGGTAAAATTCTGCAAAAAAATTTTGGATTTCATTTTGGCTCACCGTAACTGAGTCATTGGAGCTTTTTATTCTAACTATCTTTGCGTGAGTATATTTAGACTTAAGCCTCTTGGCAAGCAGAGAGTCCAGCTTGTTTGCTTTAGTATAAAATAATTGTCTAGTGCGCCAGAGGGCTTTCTCAGTTCTCTCAGAAAGTAAGTTGTCCAATTCTAGTCTGCATTTATACATTTTTTGGTGCACCTGAGTCCCTGGGCTCTGTTGATTTTTGCGCTCAAGAGTCTGCAAGTAGGAAGAGGTACAACACCTAGGGTGATAGCTGAGAGCCCCCCGTCTAGGCCTCGACCTTGTGGTTGTCATCCGGCTCCTTACTGTCTGGTAGCTGTGTGCTCAGCAGGTACTGCTGCGTTCGAATCTGTGTTGTTGGGTCAGCAATTAGACCAATTTTGGGTCAATAACCCCTATTTTCAATAATATAGCTGGAGAGCTCTCTGTAGATGCGACTGCTCTATCCAAATGCTGGCCATGCCCCCACCCCCCCCATCTTCGTCTTTTTAACATTGAGCAGCAGGCCAACTTTTTTATTTTACCCTCATCAAGAAGTCCTTTAGTTCCTCCTCACTTTCAGCCATCAGAGTAGTATCATCGGCGAATATGAGGTTGTTGATATTCCTTCTAGCAATATTGATTCCAGCTTTGGATTCATCCAGTCCAGCCGTACGTATGATGTATTCTGTATATATGTTGAATAAATAAGGATGAGATGATCTGGTACTCCCATCTCTTTAAGGACATGCCACATTTTGTTGTGATCCACACAGTCAAAGGCTTTAGAATAGTCTAGGAAGCAGAAGTAAAAAACAATTTGGAACTCTCTTGCTTTCTCTATTATCCAGCGGACTTTGACAAATTGATATCTTGTGCCTCTTCCTCTGTGG
Source organism: Discoglossus pictus (assembly GCA_027410445.1). Classification (NCBI taxonomy): domain Eukaryota; kingdom Metazoa; phylum Chordata; class Amphibia; order Anura; family Alytidae; genus Discoglossus; species Discoglossus pictus. Next base: position 30,362,549 of record CM050168.1, read on the forward strand.
AACCCGGCTTGCACATGTGGTAGTTCCTTGTCTGTATATTGTTGGAGTTGAGCTTGTAGAATCTTAAGCGTTACCTTGCTGGCATGTGAAATTAGTGCAATTGTTCGATAATTGGAGCACTCTTTGGCACTGCCTTTTTTGGGATTGGGATGTAGACTGACCTTTTCTAGTCTATTGGCCATTGTTGAGTTTTCAAAATGTTTTGGCGTAAGGCAAGTAACACTTTCACAGCATCAGCCTGTAGAATTCTGAATAGTTCAATTGGGATTGCATCGCTCCTGCAGCCTTATTATCAGCAAGACATCCTAGGGTCCATCTCACTTCACTCTCCAAGATGTCTGGCTCCAACTCATTGGACAAATTATTGAGGTCATCACTGCTGTTAAGATCCTTCTGTATAGATCTTCAGTGTATTCCTGCCACCTCTTCTTTCTCTGATCTTCTTCTGTTAAGTCTTTACCATTTTGTCTTTTATCACTCCCACTTTTGCATGAAAGGTGCCTTTTAGGTTCCCAATTTTCTTGAAGAGATCTATTGATTTACCCATTCAGTTATCTCCTTCAATCTCTTTACATGGCGCATTGTAGAATGTCTCCTTGTCTCTTCTTGCTATTCTCTGGAATTCTGCATTCATTTGCACAAATCTTTTCTTATCTCCACTACCTTTCACTTTCCTTCTTTCCTGGGCTACTTTCAAAGCCTCATCAGATAGCCAGTTACTTTTCTTTCTTTTAGGGATGTTCTTTGTTGCTGTTTCCTCGATTATGTCCAAAGTCCTTAATTTTATCTTCCATGTCTAGTTCATTAAATCTATTATTTACTTCAACTGCATATTCACAAGGGATATTATTTATTTTTTATCTACTTGGTCTGGTCTACTTGGTTTTCCCTCTTTTCTTCATTTTCAACTTTGCAATAAGAAGCTCATGGTCTGAGCCACAGTCAGCTCCAGGTCTTGTTTTTGCTGACTGTATAGAGCTCCTCCATCTTTGGTTGCAAAGTATATAGTAAATCTGATTTCTATGTTGATCTTTGCAGCATCAGACTTTCCTTTCCTCTCCAGAAACATCCGCAGCTGGGTGTCCTTTCAGCTTTGGCCCAACCACTTCATTAGATCTGTTGTTACTTTTACTTGCCCTCTGCTCTTCCTCAGTAATGTGGTAGGCGCTTTCTGACCCGGGTGGCTCATCTTCGAGTGCCATATTGTTATGTCTCTGGTTGTGCCCGTCCATAAAGTGTTCTTAGCAAAGATATTGAAGTGGATTGCCAGTTCCTTCTCCAGTGGACCGCGATTTGTCTGACCTCTCTGCCATAACCTGACCATCTCGGCTGACCCATCATGGTCTAGCTCATAACTTCATCGAAGCACACAAGCCCCTTCACCACGACAAGGTTGAGATCCAGAAGGGGGAACTGATGCTACAGGCTTCTATATTTCGTCTAGATTTTACTGAAAAAGAACATGAAACATAGAAATTATGATTTTGCTCTTAAATGTGGACATTTCCTTTAAAAGAGGGACTGTCACTCCAAAACAGACATTGGGGTTATTGATATGACATACAAGAAATGCAATAGTGAGCTTGAGGGACAAGATACAGCAAACTATTGAGGCCAGGGAGTGATACAGGTTCTCCACTTGTATATACTGTGAAATCATCTCTGCATTGAGACCCATCTTTAATATAGGAATGAACCTTTGCATAGATCAGTCTTGTCTAATAGGAAAGGAGGTTGAGCCATCTCATTATAGGGAAGGAGGAGAAGCTTTCTCCATGTGAAAAGGGGGTAGCACTGCATATTGGAGGAGAGATGGTGATATTTCATTAAAGTGGAAAAGGACATCTATGGGGGGAGAGGATGAATCTTGTCTAGTGAAAAAATAGCAGCACCCTTGTCAAGAGGATTGGGATACACTCTCTCTCTAATGCACCATTGTGGCAGAATATTCTCTGTATTGTAGTGGGATGAAGCTTTTTTTCAAGCCTGCAAGATATATAAAGGAGGGAGGAAGGATAACTCATCTTGGGGCAAACAAAAGCTGCAGCCACAGAGGGTAGTAACACGAGAGATTATCATAAGTTATTATTAAAAGGTTCAATTGTAGTGAGTGGTAGAGAGTCCTACTAAAATAATAACTACTACAAAAATATTTTTCTATCTGTTATTGTACCATAATATATATATATATATATATATATATATATATATATATATATATATATATATATACTAGAGAATTGCCCGTCAAAAAATGACGGCCATAAAATTATAAGGCAGGTAATGCTGTTTGCCACACAAATTAACGCTTTTGGATCTCTGAGTACCTTCGGCGCTCATTGCGAGCCTCTGCCCTGGTGTACTTTTGTTCGTCTGATCACCTTCGGTGCTCATCGCAAGCGTCGCGCTGAGCACCTTAAATCACAAATCACTTAGGGCCTCATTCTATTAGCGGCCGTAAAACGGCCGCAAAGCTGCGATTCCTTGCGGCCGTCTTACGGCCCCGTGTAGAGCTACTTTTACCTTGCAATTCAATTATACGGCGCCGCAAGGATATCCCCTTCCGGCCGGCCGCATATCATGCAAACGGCCGGAAGCTTTTTCCCAGCGCCCGTAAATCTTGTTTTCCGGCCGCAAAGTCCGAAAACTGAAAATGCAAATATAAAATCGAGAATGCACTGTAAAGCTCCGTAAATGCTAGGCATCATAATGGGGGACACGAGGATTAATAGCAACACCCTCTCAAGCTTGCACATCAGCCCAAATCAGATATATTATTTACGGATTACTTTACGTCCCGTAGTTCCGCGGGCTGGTCCTTGTTCAAACCCGTACGGGTTTGGAGATGGAGGGCCGCAAACCAAGCATTGTAATAGCCAATATATATTCAATCCAGCACTGCAAAGCACTGTAAATGATGGGGAACATAACGGGGGGGGGGGGGCATGAGGATTACTAGCCAAACATTCTCAAGCTTGCACATCGCCAAATTGTACTTTGATTTTAAAATCCGTACAAGTCCCACGGACTTCACTGACCAAGCCCGTAGCTCCGTATTCAAGCCCGTGCGGGCTGTCCTCCAAGCCCGCAGCTCGTTATTCAAACCCGTGCGGGCTTGCATGATAGATGAAGTTAAATATCTTTATTTGCACATTTGAGAGTAGGGGAATGTTGAGCTATTAATTCTGAAACCAAACATCACTTTCACTTTTAATAAAAGTACAGGATGGCTTTTCTATGCTACGACTTGTAAGTTAGCCCTTTACGACCCGTAGGTCTATTTTACCCATTTCCGGACTTGACGGAGGCTAATCCCGCAGCCTTTGCGGGTCTGAGGTGCTCCAAGCCCTCGGGACTTTGTCCACGGATATTTGACAAGAATTTGAAAATACAAAAATTGCGGATTTGAGTATAGGGGAATGTTGTGCTATTTTTGCTAACACCTACAATCACTTTATTGTCTCATCAGAGTGCAGGATGGCTTTATTTGGGCTTTATTATGTGCTTAATTGGTGCTAGCGGGACCTGTTTGCTGCAAGTAAGCTGCGGCTCGCTTTTAGCCTTGCAGAGAGGTTTCCCGTAGCAATTGAATAGCAACCGGGGCTTTCTTGCGGCCGAAACTCTTGCGGACGTTTTAGATCAAAGGATTTCCTCCGGCGCGAGCGGCCGCAAAGGATAGCAAGGCGCCGGCCGCAAGCCTGCCGCAGCCCCCGGCCGTAAGGGAATAGAATAGCCGAATAGCTTTCGGCCGGTCCTTGCGGCCCCGCAACGGCTGCGGCCGCTAATAGAATGAGGCCCATAGAATCTAATTACAAAATGATGAAGTATAGAAGTCCTAGGGGCCCATTCAATTGCAAGCTGGCGTTTATCTCCAAACTGCACTTTTGGCTGTGGTTCCCATTTTTTCTAAACATTTATATGTATTGTAATTGTCTCTAACTCGCAAATCCCCCATTCCCAGCTTGCACATGGAAACCATGCACCTGTAAGTAGGATTTCAGGGGGGCTGATCATGTGAGCTGGCAATATTTAAGCAAGCATGTAATTTACTTTGGCCTCCGCTCATTGACCCGGCGCGCATGTGACGTTACACATGCGCCGCGTTATTAGCATATACCGGGTGCCGGTGTTTATACTATCTGCTCTTTAAACCTGACCTGAAAATGCAGATGCCCAAGGTTTCCATTAAAAACACCTTGTACTGTAAAAGTTGCAAAATATCTGTACATTTCACTCTCCAAAGCTCCATCCAGCTTCAAATGACAAATAAGCATACCAGCAAAGGAGACGTACTAGGGCCTTAATAGAGATGCGCAGCTTTGTATATAATTGGTGATACATTGTTTTTTTTTTTTAACTGGCTAAAAACATTTGCTGGTTAGCAGTTTTAATTTTTCTAAAGGCTATAATGTGAATATAGTTCTTTAGTAGTCAATGTAACCTCTAAATTGACTGAACTGACAGTGAAAGGGTTAGTAGGTACATCAGAAGATTAGGTACGTGGTGCCATGGACCTGACTCCAGAGGGCGAGTTTATAGTGAGGCTAGCTGTGACCAGGCAAGCAAACACAGATATGATGTGTGTTTGCTAAGGTTTTGTTATTAGAGATTGCAGAGGAAGAACTGGTGTTTTGTATTGTACATGCTCCAAGTTCAGGAAATCCAAAGCAGAGCGGCTTCCTGGTCTGTCCCTGCAGAATATTCCCACTTATCTACTGCTTGCCAGATGTATCCAATGTAAACTACAAGGCATACTACAGGCTATACTACTAGGACATAGTGGTACTGAGTATCTATACGTGCTAGCACTGATACACAAAGGGATTTTAACATGTGACAACATATAGAATATCATTTTCGTTATGTAAAATCTTTAGAAGAACACAAAACTGACAATGACAGAAATTCTGAGCTTAAAATAAGTACCACAGCAGTTAAATTGTTCTATATGGTCTTTTGAATCAGTAAATCTGAATGGAACAGAATGCATGTAATTAAGCTCTGGGGATAGTAACGTCCGTGGATTATATGTGTTTTGGACTCTAACCAGACCTGTCCAAGGGCTCGTCCTTCCACGTTTATTTTTATTATTTCAAGTATCCCTAACCTCTTGCTTTTTATCACATCCCGCACAGAGAGTTTGGGACCACCGCTCTCTGTAAAATGTTTGCACTCAATCTGGAGAAACATCTGATCTTTTTTAGAGTAGGACATTGTATAAAGTGATCTGCTCTGACAGAAATCATAGGGAAAGGATTAACTGATATGTGTAGTCCCATAATTACAGGATGCTCTGTAGATTGTTTGTGTTGTCTCAACTAATGACAGGCCATATCCAGTGGCGGCTGTTGCACTTTTAAATTCAAGATCTCCCACCCAAACCATAGGCAGCCCCCTTTACCCTATGAGCCTGGGAAAAACCCCAGGGCCCACCTAAACCCTGCACTACACAGTATCCCCCAGGAATTCTCACAGACCGCCTGGGGATTTCCACTAGGCCCTCAGGGCCCATCAACACCACCGGGATGCATACTAGGCCCATTGTGACTTTGGGGTCCCCACTAGGACCACGGGGCCCATAGAAACCCCCAGGAATAAGCATTAAGCCCCCAGTGAGACCTTGAGAAAAGCCCATAGGGCCCAGGGAGAACAGCAGCAGTCCCCCAGGTCCCCCACTTGGCCTGCATACATGAGGCCATGTTAAAAATGGGAGTTCCGTTAACCCCATGGAGATTCCTGCGGACCCCCATGACAATTTTATTTAACCTATGTTGACCTCCATGGTATACTAATGTATGAAAATGTAACTCCTGTACCATGGAGTTTCATAAGGATCCCCATGGTATCACTAAAATGATCTCCCATACCATGGAGGTCCATAATGACCCCCATGGTTTCATTAAATGAATCCGTATACCATAGGTGTGCATAAGGACTCCCATGGTAACCTTATATGTGTACCATAGAGATCCATATTAGTCTCCCATAGTCCCTAGCACTAATGTGCCAAAAATAAAAATAATAACTCCCCAAAAAATTAATTGTGAATTAAACCAGTGGTGGTGGTGGGGGAATATACATTATCTATCCATTTGAAGACCCTGGATAAGCAGGCACTTCCATGTTGATAGAAGAATCCTCCCTCTTTTCTCCATTAAATAAAAGTGGGTGGAGGGGGACTCCTCCTATGAGGAGCTCCGTTAGTCTAAAAAATAGAGCAACAGGATTTTTTTAGGTGGAGGCCCATTTCCATGAACAGAGGAACCATGGCTTCAGTTAAGAAAGATGAGGGTGGATTCTTCTAGCAAAATAGAAGTGCAACTAGTCCAGGGCTGAAGATTGAGGAAGAGCGTTGCCGGAGGTTGTCAAATGGATAGGACCACCTATAGAATCGGGGTTAGCTTAGTGATACCATGGGCGTCCTTAAAGACCACCATTATACAGACCTTACATTTTCATACCATGGGGTCCATAAAAAGGCTTGTTGGTCCCCCGCAAGCCTACTGGGGCTGCCGGGAGTTTCCCTGAGCCCACACAGATGATTCTTCTCTATGCCCCAGTCTAATCTTACAGGTGTAGCTCCTTTCCTTGATACTGATAAGGCGATGCATCCAGCTGACATTGTGGCAGACCAGAGCACATGAAATTGTCACATGTGCTCTGGTTTGGGACTACCTCCTCATCATTTGTATAAAAAATACATAAACACAATGCAGCTAGCCACAGGAGGTGGAAAAGGTCCATGCTGACATTTAAAGTTACAAGTGTAAAAAAATCACTCATAAAAAATAATGTCCTTACCTATGGCCATATTAAATTCCAAGCCAGTAGCGGCAACAGCACACCCGCAAAGCCTGCAGGCTTGAAATTCTGCGTAGTTACAGAGCTATAACTTTTAACCATGCCGCGACCTACAGGCCGTAGAATCAAGCCCGTAAACCCTTTACGCGCACAAAATGTTGTTAAGGGGCTGACCGAGATGTGTTCGGCCGTTACGATCGAAACCCGTAAACACAGGTGCAACATAGGCCAATAGAAAGTGGTCTAGCCGCAAATGATTGACAGAGGGAGATTATAAATTTGCGTTCCACCCGCCCATCCGTTGAATGTATTGTAGATTCTGTGAAGTAGCCTGCAGGCTCCGGAGTTGGAGGTTTTTGAGAGAGAGAGAGAGAGAGAGAGAGAGAGAGAGAGAGAGAGAGAGAGAGAGAGAGAGAGAGAGAGAACAGGAGTATTTTGAGAGCAGTAATTTGCGGTTTTGTTCATTTATATTATACTATTTACAATTTTACACTTAATCCTTGATTACACATATTTACAGATTACACATAATTGCAATACACATAATTTACAGAACACACATAGAGTCAAATAGAGCTAGGTCAGTCCATACACACCCCCCCATCTCATCGCCCACACCCCATCCCCCAACAGTTATTACATATACACGATACACACATTTTTTTCATCATATATTTACAGTAACACTTATTTTTATTTATCGTTATATTCTTTGGGGCTTGAAATGGAGGGAGGAGAGAGGAGGGGACAGGAGTGAAGAGGAGAGATGAGGAGGAGAGAGAGGTGGCCCTGTGGAGTAGTAGTGGAGAGGAGGAGACAAGTGGTGTGGAGGAGGAGAGGAGTGGTGAGGAGGAGAGGAGTGGTGAAGAGGAGGAGAAGCAGGTGGAGGAGGAGAATGTAGAGGAGGAGGGGCCTGATCTCAGGGGGGGTGGTAGTTCGGGCAAGAAACAGGGCTCCGGGGCGGGTCAGGGAGGCAAGGATCCCCGTCTACAGTCGGGAGGGCAAGAGGCTAAGGGCAAGCACATGGCCCACAATTACATGCACCGGGAGAATGTGGTCATCCGCCGTGCTATCCGTGGCCGCCCTATGATCCTTGCAGGGGGGAGGGAAGTTAGGCCAGGGCCTAGGGCTCAGGCATGGAAAGAGGTAGAGGCAGAGGTTACAGCAGTGGGAACAGTGCAAAGGGATGTGAGGTCCACAAAGCACCGTTTTTTTTTTTTTTATAATTAATTTTTATTTAGGACGAGTCAATTTGTATACAACAATATAATATAACAAAGAATAGAAAAGTCAATCATGCAAATAGCAAGACATAAGCACAAAAAAAAATACAAATAAAATGAAGAGCAGATCTGAGATATGCAAAAAAACTAAGCATTCTATCCTTCTCAGCCTATGAAATCTTCATGGTCTAATAAATGTCCAGAGCTGTTAATAGAATGGTGTGGATGAAGCATATAAAAATAAACATGAGACACCGGCTCTCAGCTCCCCACCATATTGATTGGGACCACCTGAGATCCGGAAGCCATATGACTCTCTATTCAATGATGTAATAAGACGTCCTAACACCGTTTTGACGACATCAGGGCAAAGGTGAAGAGGATGATGAGCAAAGAGGACAATTAAGTGACTGTGAGCTACAATGAGTGGGAGAGAGTCTCCAAGGACCTTCTGAGCCAGGTGCCCGCTGCTGGAGCTTCAGGCCTGCCCAGCCTCCATGTCAGGTGAATATCACATACACCAACATGCCACCACATGCACATCACACACACTACACATGCACATGATGACTAACAAGGACACTGACATATCAGCTCCATGGAATTAACAAGGGATAGATGGATGCGTCATTAAATCCATAAAGCTGACAAATTACTGTCATTCCTGGGCACAACAACAGTAATCAACCAATAGAGAGTCCATGTATTGGTGTGCCCACTGCAGTTGCAATTAGGAGAATCATCCAGGTTCAAGCCTAGATGTCAGATGGTTAGGAATGCACACAAAACAATGTAATATTCATCATACTAAAGACATATTTATTTTCTATCTTTCAGCATCAAGGAGGTCTGGGTCCAGTGGCAAGCCAGAGGCAGGGGCGTCATCTCCATCGGCTCCATCGGAGCAGGAAGTGGAGGAGCAGGTACCGCCCAGCAGGTACCGGCGCAGGCGGAGGAGGAGAAAAGCAGAGTTGAGGACCCTGCTTCGGATGAGGAGAATGTAATATGGCTATTAGGGTCACCATCTGAACCACCGGCCACACACCCGGGATTCGACCCCACTATTTCCTCTCCTCCAGAGACTGAGGCTATCACCAGGGCCCTCCCACTGGAGTGATCACAGCAGCCAGCCACCAAACTCTCCCCCCCCCCCCCCCCCCCCACAGCATTGCGCTGGACTGGCCGCCACCACCACCGGACCAAACAACACCACCGCCAGTTTTGCACCAGGCTCCAGCCGGGCCCTAGACCCTCCCCACTGAGACAACACCACAGTCACCTCCTGACTAGGCCACGCCCCAGGGGCCTCTATCACCAGGACAGGCTGCGTAGGCGGAGATGCTGACCCTAATGCAGCAGCAGTTGGAGTGTCTTTGGGGGATCCGGGCCAGCATCTCCGTTAATCATGTGGAGGTAATGTGCAGCCTAGTGAGGCGCAATAGGGAGAAGAGGAGGCATCATCTGATGACTGAATCCTACCTGGCAAGGCTGCTTAGGATTGGTCCCCAGCCCCGCCACCTCCAGCCCGGGAGGCATCCCCCGGCAACCCGCAGCCCGGCCCCTCCTCTCCTCCCTCTATGCCTCCACCACTACTGGTGTCACTGCCTCCCGGGGGCTTGCCTCCCACTGCCCCCTCCTCCAGAGATATGGCGGCCGGCCAGCGGGGTTTGGGCCCTGTGCCTAGGCGGAGGAGGACCTAGGGCCTGTGCAGATGTTTGTGCCTTCTCAACAGAACTCCTCAGTGACAATCTATTGGTCACAATGTTAACCTAATCTAGCCTGGCTACAGAGTCTTGGATCTTGTCCTATGTTATATTTTGTATGCAGATGGCTACCTCCCATCACATGGTCCATGATCCCCTTCTCTGTGGACACGTAGGGTTCTGTTGAACATGTCACCAATTGATGGTCACTGAGGAATGTTGTTGAGAAGAGATGCTACAGTACCTATCTTTTCTGTATTTTGTTTTAGGTACAATCCAGGTCCATGAAGGCATCTTCTGCATCTGCAAGCATTGTGAAGGAAATGTATGAGGTGTAAGGTTTTCACAGTGCCTCTCATGTAGACATTCCTTCAATGACAGCCCCCTTAACATGTAGCTCCCACAATCTTAAAGCTATCATATATGCAAATATATAAGACATGATTGTTGTTAGCTTAAATGTAGACTAATAACGCTATGGTCTCACAATGTACTGTTAATGACAGCCAGCATTAATATATGCACTAGTGAAGCATGTGATCCTAACCTCAGTATCGTTCTGAGAATAGATCCAAGAGATACAGGTGAGGGGAAAGAGACACGGGAAGGAGGAAAGAGATACATGGGAGGGAGAAGGGGAAGAGACACGGGGAGGGGGGAACAGACACAGGGGAGGGAGAGGTGGGGAAGAGACACACGGGAGGAGGGAACAGACACAGGGGAGAGAGAGGTGGGGAAGAGACACAGGGGAGGGAGGGGGGTAAGATACACAGGGGAAGGGGAAAGAGACACATGGGAGGGAGGGGGAAGAGACACAGGGAAGGAGGGAACAGACACAGGGGAGGGAGATGTGGGGAAGAGACACAGGGGAGGGAGGGAGGGGAGAAGAGACACAGGGGAGGGGGAAAGAGACACAGGGGAGGGAGAGGTGGGGAAGAGACAAAGGGGGAGGCATAAGAGACACAGGGGAGGGGGAAAGAGACACATGGGAGGGAGAGGGGGAAGAGACACAGGGGAGGAGGGAGCAGACACAGGGGAGGGAGAGGTGGGGAAGAGACACAGGGGAGGGGGAAGAGACACAGAGGAGGAAGAGGGGTAACAGACACAGGGGAGGGGGGAACAGACACAGGGGAAGGGGGAACAGACACAGGGAAGGGAGAGGTGGGGAAGAGACACAGGAGGGAGAGACACACGGGAGAGAGAGGAGAGGGAAAAGAGACACACGGGAGGGGGAAAGAGACACATGGGAGGGGGAAAGAGACATATGGGAGGGAGAGGGGGAAGAGACACAGGGGAGGAGGAAACAGACACAGGGGAGGGAGAGATGGGGAAGAGAAACAGGGGAGGGAGAGGGAAGAGACACAGGGGAGGGGGAAAGAGACACAGGGGAGGGAGAGGGGGAAGAGACACAGGGGAGGAGGGAACAGACTCAGGGGAGGGAGAGGTGGGGAAGAGACACAGAAGGAAAAGAGACACAGGGTCGGGAAGAGACACAGGGGAGTGAGAGGAGGGGGGAGAAACAGGGGAGTGAGAGGAGGTAGGGAAAGACAGGGGAGTGAGAGAAGGGGGAAGAGACACAGGGGAGGGAGAGAAGGGGGGAAGAAACACAGGGGAGGGAAATGAGGGGAAACAAGGGAGACACGAGGGAGGGGGTAAGAGACAGAGGGGGGACGGGGGAAAGAGACATAGGGGAGGGGGGATAAAGCACAGGGGAGGGAGAGGGTGAAAGAGACACAGGGGAGAGGGAAAGAGACACATAGGAGTGAGGGGGATTAAAAACACAGCGGGGAAGGAGTCACAAGGGAGGGAGAGGAGGGGGGAAATGAGACACAAGGGAGGAAGTAGACAGGGGGAGAGACTCGCAATAAGTGCTAAAGGCGCTCATTGCGATGCCCGTGATGAGCGCCAAAGGCACTCATTGCAAAGCCAATAAAGTAGAGGGTGGGAGAGGTAGAGGGGGGGAGGCTCACAATGAGCGCCAAGGTGCTCATTGCAAGGCCCGCCAAGAGCGCTGAAGGCGCTCATTGCGAGGCGCGCGATGAGCGCCGAAGGCTCTCATTACGAGGCCCATGATGAGCACCAAAGGTGCTCATCGCGATGCCAGTAAAGTAGAGAGGGAGGCTCCCATTGTGTGCAAACAGCATTGCCAGGCTTAACTTTTTATTGCCGTCATTTTTGATGGGCAAGTCGCTAGTTATATAATAATATATATCATATATAATAATAATAAATGGTTAATACACATGCAAAGTCCAAAATGTGATACTGTTAGAATCAACATTCCTCTGAGGGACTGATAACAATATGACAAGTGATACTGGAGTGGGTTGCCAGTTCCTTCTCTAGTGGACTGTGATTTGTCTGACCTCTCTGCTATGACCTGCCCACCTAGAGTGACCCTACATGGTATAGCTCACAGCTTCATTGCAGTAAACAAGCCCCTTCACCACCACCACTTAGCAATGCTGAAGGGGACTAGGGGAACATACACCACATTCATCTACTCTACAGCCATCAGGAGGGGCCGGAAAAACACATGGAGGCTATGCAGAGGCACGTGGATCAACAGCCACCTCACCTCCATCAGGTAATCTCTGCTACGCCCATCCTGGAAAGTCCCATGCCATTGATGGTGGCCATGTGCCAAGATGTATACCCATTCTCATTTGGTGACCTCCCATTACGTTTTGCTATTCATCAATTTACTTTAGTGTGGTGTATGTTCCCCTGGACACCTTGTGGATTGCTAAGTGGTGGTGGTGAAGGGGCTTGTGTACCTGAATGAAGCTGTGAGCTATGCCATGTAGGGCCACTGTAGGTGGGCAGGTGATAGCAGAGAGGTCAGACAAATCACAGTCCACTAGAAAAGGAACTTGCAACCCACTCGAGTATCTTTTTTCATGCAAACCTTGTGGAGCAGCACAGGCAGAGACCTAGCTAAATGTGCTGCAGTCCATAGGGTCACAGAGAGTCGCATAGAAGAACTGAGCAACAAATAATAAAATGTTCCCCTGGTACTTGATATATGTGATGTGGCGGTGTCATTCGACCACTATTTGTTTCCCCAATGTAGATGTGATCAGCGAGATGTATTTGCAATCATATATATATTGCAGGATCCACATTAGAGCCTCTGTGAGTGAGAAATGGTTAATATGGCATCTGTTTCATGTTTTTGTGTTGCTATTTAATCAGATGTTTTCTGCATGTTGCAGCATGGCTTTTCATATTGACATATGCATGACCATTCCAACATATGATGAAATAAAATATATCTTAAATGCCTATTGTGTTTATATTGTCTTTTACAGTGTTGAGAACTTGTCTGTAAGCCCCTTTGCGGGTCCTGTTTGGAGCCCATAATATTTTTGCCTCCATTTGTGGGTTACAGGTTTGAATGCCAGTGCGTTTTTGAGAACTCGTAGCAATTTAATATCGATTTTCGAACATAACAGTTACGGGCTTGACAGATCAAAGGTTTTGTGATAACAGAGTTCAGATTTTGGCACCCCGTAGGGTTTTTTCGCCTGTAACCCGCAGTTCGTTTGCGGATAGCTGTGGGAGGCCAATCGTTATGGGATACGGTTTTACACGTTGGGGGAATTTAATAGGGCTGCTAGTCTTCTGACGGGGATTGCATTAGCAATAGTACCAATCCTACCTCCTAGGTCTATGATCCAATTTGATATCCCTCATTTGGATTGGCTAGATGCTGTGTAAAGTAAGGTTCACGCAAGCACTTCTCAATAAAACACAATTTGTATATGTGTTCCTTCTTATACATCTGCACAACAATGGTAAGTCACAAATGTTTAAAAAGAAAAACCAACACAGAGCAACCTGGGAATTTCGTAGTTCCCTAGGGATAGACGGGTGCCAGTATGTCTGGCTCTCACAATGGGTGGTCTATGTAACCCGCTTATCACTCAGTTAATATGTAATGGTGCTAGGTGTGCAGGCTAGTAAGACACTCACTTTACCAGTATGTGAGACATACCTTCTAGAGGCTGATCGGGCACACTAGTTGCACCTCAACTCAGCTACCCCATGTGCCACAGTTCATAGCCCCCTACCTAGATGCCCCACAGTGTAATACGGTAAATTAAGATTAAACCACATCAGAACCATGAAGGAAAATAGCTCTCATACGATAGTGGCTTTTGCAGTCATGGGCCAAAGTGTCTGTACAGCCCATCTGTATTTTGATGCATGCTTCCCCGACTATGCTTTTTAGTAAAGTAAAAATTTTGTACGGCTGAACTCCACAGTAACAATCACTCATTGCCCTCGGCCATTTGGTTCAGCCAACATTGAGGATTCTGGTCAGTGATTACAGTAAACTCCCTCCCATACAAGTATGGTTGCAATTTCTTTAAAGCCCACACCATAGCCAGACATTCCTTTTCGAAGGCATCATATGCTACCTCTCGAACCAATTTTTTTTAACTCAGGTGGACAATTGAGTGTTCACATCCTTGGTTACCAAGAAGGGCCAACTATATTCTGGGATGGACAGTACAGGGGAGCTGACAATGCGGGGCATTTTCTTCCAGGTCAGATCTGTCAGAGGCGATGGCACTATAATTAGGAACACATTTTTGATAATATCCTTCGGTGCCTAGAAAGGCCATTACCTTCTTTTTCTTTGGGGGAACGGGCAAAGTAGCCGTTTCCTCAACTGGTTCAAGTTGATTCTTCCCACTCCCTTCCCAGTGCCCTAGATATTGTACCCCTGCCCTTGTCCACTGACACTTCGCATGTTTAATTGTCCTGACTGCTGGATTTTATCAAGGCTCCTATCAATATGCTCTACATGTTTCTCCCAGGATGTGTTAAAGATGTCAATATCATCCAAGTAAGCTTGACCAAAAGTGTTGTATACCTCAAATAGCTGATCCACGAATATCTGAAAAGTAGGTATACCTCCAATAGCTTATGCACAAATATCTGAAAAGTAGAGGGAGCATTTTTCATCTCAAAGGGTATCACAGTAAACCAATATAGCTTGAGAGGGGTCATAATGGTTGATTTTTCCTTTGCTGATGCTGCTAAAGGAATCTGTCCGTACCCTTTAGAGAGATCTAGCATGGTCAGATAGGTGGCCATCCCTAATCAGCTGAGTAATTCGTCCATGCAAGGAACAGGTTAAACACCAGTCTTAGTGTCTGATAGTGGCTCAATAACTTTAGCTGGAGCATTTCATTCAGTTCATCATGAATGCTTTCACTGACTGCCTCAGTGACCCTGTAGGAGGGCTGTTTTAAGGAGGGACAGTTAGCTGTGAGCACATCCTGGGAGGTTGAAAGGTGCACCTGGACAGAGCAGACAATTTAGGTTGGTGGGCTAGCAGGGGTCTTTCTCAGTTAGGTACATGGTATAACCCAGTTTACGAATGACCCCATTGGGACCTTCCCAAGCAGCTGGTAATTTGGGGATGGGGAACCAGCATCAGCACCTTCTACCCCTTTGCTAACTCTCTCTCCCTGGTACCTTAATTATACAATTGTTTCTGCTTGCTTTGAACATCTTGCAGATGCTTCCTGACCAGCTCTGTTAAAGGTATATGCAAGTGAGCCGAGTTAAGAATGCACCTGATAGAGGGGAATTAGTAGTGTATGATTACATTTATTTGCAAGCACTATGATTTTTTAACTTAAAAAAAATGATGTTTACACCCCCTAGGCTCCTGAGAGGGTTCATTTTTGTAAAAGTATACCCTGTCCATGTGAGCATGCTCAGCTTTGCAGCCAATTAGCAATGCTAGATGAGCCAGCTAGATAAGCCTGCTACACTGGGTCGTTAAAGTACCATAAATTAACATTCAAGTAAAAATGCTTGAGCGGTTACATGGTTGCTCTTTAGACATACACCCTCTCCTTGAGAAATTCTGACAAATTATAATTGTACTGAAATAAAACATTTCAGCTTCTTCTTCCTATTCTAATTTGTCTTTTAGGAGAATAGGCATTTATGCTTGATTTATGGTCCTGCAATGAGCTGCAATGTTTTCTGTTCATGTGTCTCTGCGTGAGTGAGTGCATGCAATTCACTGGGGCTGGGAGAGATCTCCGGGGCAATTCACTGGCCAAAAAGATACAATGTATTATGTATGCTAATTTTCCCTGGGATTTTCAGGGGGTGTCAACATTGATAGAAAACAGTTTGCAAATGGAAGACATTTACCAAACTTTAGGGTAACTGTTTAAATGTTTATTTTTTCTTGCTATTTTTTTTTTCATACATTACTAATTCTCCTCTATCAGATGCATTCATAATCCAGCTCACTTGCATATACCTTTAAGGCAGCTAACGTGTCCCTATGGCAAGGACATTTAGAACTACAGGTATTTTGATTCAATTGTACTCCCCTGCCCTGGCTTCATGAATAACATTCAAGGGACCTCACCCAGTGGACTCATGGGGCACTTCACAATATGCAAAGAGGACGTGGGAAAGTAGCTTTTCCTAATATTCTTCTTGCTATACAAATGCTCTGAGCATACATTTTAGAGTCCCATTGAATCTTTCACATAGCCCATTAGTGTGGCTGCTGCAGTTCATGGGGAAAAGCATATGTCTAGTACATATCACATATATAGTTGTGGATCTTGCGATGTTGGCGTTACCAACACCCGACACCGACGGGGGCTGCAATGAGCCCCCAGGGCTCGCAACACCCCCAGTACCTTTGCTGCAATGAGCACAATAGGCGCTCATCGCGAAGGCCCACTGTGTCTCCTCCCTCCTTTCCCCTTATTCTCCTCCTCCCTTTCCCTTACGCTCCTCCTCCCTCCTTTCCATTCTTCTACCACAACAGAGGGAGAGGAGGTGGGAAATGAGACACAAGGGAGGAAGTAGACAGGGGGAGATACTCGCAATGAGCGCCAAAGGCTCTCAGCACGGTGCTCGAGATGGGCGCCGAAGGTGCTCACATTGGGTGACAGAAAGCATTGCCAGCCTTAACATTTTATTCCTGTCATTTTTGATGGGCGAGTAGCTAGTCTATTATATTGAGAGAAAGGTTAAAAGGCCAGCTCAAAGACTGAATAAAGAAAAAGATCTGTAAAATAAAAATATGTGTTTAATCTATCTATCTATCTATTCATTCCTCTGTGCTTATCTTTCTATATAACTGTCTATTTGTGTATGTTGTCTATCTAACTAAAATGTCCATCTACATAGCAATTTGTCTGCATAATTTTATTTTTAGATTTAGATAAGGAGAGCAAACTATTGAATATTTTATATTTTACCATGACATATTGCTCATTTGTTATCCCCATTTAAATCAATGATGCATTGTTACAATTTCAACATTTTCATAGTTAACTTATGATTTATGATTACAGTATAGATTTCTCTCATGGGTCACCTCACTCAATATAAGTATGTATTTATATCATGTTACATCTATGGTTGCTGTTTTACACTAAAGTCATAACCCTGAAAAATGGAAAGAGACAGGAGGCGGGTGATCCTCGGAGGGGTTGAGGGGCAGTGAGAGGATGTGACCCTTTAAATTAGCAGTTTTTCTATCACTCCCCAAGCAAGAGGGTGGATATCCCTTGGAAAAAGAACCATTACATATCCTCCACTCTGGAGAAAGAGATCTTGTTACAAATTAAATACTGGAGGGATGCTGTCAAGGGTAATTAAAATAGTTAACGAGCATAGATCTGGCAGTTTGTTTCCTGTTACTATGGAAAGAAATGTAAAAAATGGGGAAATACTAAGTTACATGATCACTGTCTGCAGGGGCTTGATGAAGGACTGGTACCTGGTCTATTAAATATACATTTTTCTGTCAAGTTATTTTAAAGAATGTTGGCAGTTCATGTAAAAATGCGGAAACAGCATGAAAGCTATGTGAATATTAATAAACTGTATATAGGCCCCAACAGGATGTGTCCTTGATACAGACAGGAAGTTCTGCTGTTGCCATGGATACCAACACACTCTTCAGTGAGGTCACATTGGCAGGAGCTACCTAGTTATGTCATCAGGATGCAATGCTTCAATCATATATATAGTTGTGAGCGTACGGGCCTTTGCTCACGCTTGCGGGCTCGCATAGCGAGCCCGCGGCCCTCGCGAAGCGAGGCCGCAGGCTCGCCTAGCGGGCTGCGGGCCTCAGTTGCTGGCATGGAGCGCTCCATGCCAGCAACTGCGACCCTCGCAAACTTTGCGTCGCAACGCAAACAACACGAAACACCAATTACGACCCTCGCAAACTTTTACTCGCAACGCAAACAACATACGACACACGTTAACACACATTACGACCTCGCAACACTCGGACGCAAATCGCGAACATTACAAAATTCAAAACACAATACATACACACAGCACATACATACAAAACTTACCTACAGCAACAGGGAGCATCCAGGACCTCAAACCAACTTACACCTTGATTTTACTCAAAATCAAAGAGTTTACACACTAAAAATTGTTATAAGCGACAGAAAAAATGGCCGCCGAGCAAAACAAAAACGTGGCTACACACGCAAACACCATACAAGACACGTTAGCACACATTACGACCTCGCAAAAATCGGACTCAACACGCCAACATACAAACATTTAAAACACAATAAATACACACAACACACACATAAAAACCTTACCTACAGCAAGAGGAACCATCCAGCACCTCAAAAAAGCAAGTTACACCTTCATTTAAATAAAAATAAAACACTTTAGACACTAATAAAATCGCTAAGTGAGAGAAAAAATGGCCGACGAACAAAACGAAAACGAGTCTACAGCACTCTCAACACGGAAAACACCACAACACACTCGCAAAACACCACAAGAAACTCGCAAAACACCACGAAGCACCTACGGATAACCCGTGAAGACGCATACCACAGATAACCCGCCATTTTACGCCAATGCGGAAGTACACCACTACGCTAACGGTTTCGTCTCGCGCACGCACACTATTACACTGCACACATTCGTCACGCTTACACAGCAGCTCCACACCACTAATGCTGCAGCAACCTCAAAACACATTGACAGCTCTTCAACACAATGCTTCAAAATAGGTAAAGTATATTCATTTATTAATGTATTATATATTTCATTATTACACACCAAACAGCATTAGCTCACTTACAATTTCATTGCTGTCATTTTTTGAAGGGCAATTCGCTAGTTTTATTATATAAAAAAAAAAAATGACGGCAATGAAATTGTAAGTGAGCTAATGCTGTTTGGTGTATGGTAATCAAATAAATAATACATTACAAAATGAATATGCTTTACCTATTTGGAAGTAATATATGCAGAAAGCATTGTGTTGAAGAGCTGACAATCTGTTTTGATGTTGCCGCAGCATCCAATGTGTGTTTTCAGTGTTGTGGAGCTGCTGTGTAAGTGTCAGCAATGTGTGTAGTGTAAATAGTGTGCGTCCGCCAGGAAAATCCGTTGTAGCTGTGTACTTTCGCATTGTGTAAGTTAGTGTAAAATGGCGCCCAATGTGTGTATTACGCGACTGTGGCTAATTTTGCGTCCTTGTTCATGTAGCACGTACAGCTTTTTAAAAAAATCTGTATGTGTTGCGTGTTTTTTTGCGTGTTTAGGGTCCTGTAGCCTCGTTTTCGTTTTGTTCAGCGGCCATTTTTTCTCTCGCTTATGGGATTTTTCGGGTGTCTAAACTCTTTCATTTCTACTTCAATTGACTTGTAACTTCACTTTTAGAGGTGCTGGGTGCTGTGGGTAGGCTTTGTATGTGTTTGTTGTGTGTATTTGTTGTGTTTTTAGTGTTTCCATGTGCACGGGTTTCGGCTGCTAATGTCGTATTTTTGCGAGGTTGTAATATTTTTTTTTGTAAGTAGCGCGGCTCGTATTTGCGGATGGTAAGTCCGTAAATGTTGCGGTCGCGGTGGGAGCCTCCACCTCAGCAAATGCGGCCCTGCGAGGGCTGAAGCGTTAGCAACAACTTTTGTCAACCCACACTGTTGCCAACTATATATGTGATATTACAAGGGTTCACTCATACTGTAGACCAGTGGTTCTGAAAGGATGTGCCCACAAGTTTCTCTACGTGTGCCTTGAAATGTTGCATTAATGCAGATAAAGGAACATTTATAAATCATTTTGTTTAAATACACTTTTCCGGCAATAAACATTTTGTATAAATATTTTATCTGGGTTTATATGCTAATTAATTCTACAATCCTCAGTGTAATTGTCAAATACAATTTTCACTTCACTCACTTAGAAGTATGAGACACTGGTGGTGTGAAGTCCCTTCCTCTGGGCATAGCCTTATGTCACAGTTGTGAACATAAAGATCAAGCTTAAATATTTAACACTTTTTAACAAAGAAATGTAATTATATGTATTTATTGGTGTACTTTTTATGTATGCAAGAACTGGGACATGTGCTGTGTAACTTTAAGGGTAAATGCTATCTATGGTAAATTAAGAGTAATTATCAGTGAGGTGATTGAAACAAATTGGAAGAAAAGCAAAGACAAGATAAGGGGATAATGAATCATTTTCTGTGTAAGATTGTTTTTGCTACTGATCACATTTTCTAATTATGTTAAATCTAAAAGTTGTTTATATTGATATTAATACTGAAGCTTTATTATCAGGAGGGTTACAGAGACCATTTTAAATTAACGTATACAATTGACTTTTATGCTTATAATAATATAACATAAAGAATATGTAAAAATATGACCTGTGAGTAAACATGTGACAAAGAACAGAGATCAGCCGATCAGAGGCAGTTTAACATATGTCTTTCCCATAATGCCTTGCGCAAAAGCCATGTAACACACATAGACTGATCAATCAGCGCATGTTCACATAATACCTTGAGCAAAAATGAGTGCCATGATTAGCCATTCAAAGCACAGATGGCTACACCACATTCCCATAATTCTCATTGCCTATAATTCATGTTCTGGATGAGAAGCTATGAAAAGGATGCAGTATTTTTTCTCTTGTAACAGTGGAAGCTGAATTCGTAAACTCCTGGGGGAACATGACATAATCCTTACAAAGAAACAGATGTGAGTCTTAATTCTTTCATAACCTGCCCAGGAATGATCATGGGACAGGAGACATTAAATACACATAACTTTCATCAAAGGCCAGCAAGAGTGAGTGTATGAGAACTCATATAGTACAGCATAGAAAGACCACCAGCTAATGTCCACAAAGGTCTCAGGGGAACCACTCCCGGAATCTGATAAAGACACTCCTTTATTCAAGCTGAGCTACTGGTTATAAATGCTGAGTAATAGAGGAGAGATCACCTTCCCACCATTCACTCTTATTTGACTTTGTCACGGTCAGACCTGCCAGTCCCCAACACCAAAGATCAGTCCTGCCAGTCTGTCTTTGAGATAAGTTCCACAAGTCCATTCACTAGATAAGTCCTTTCCAAGATCAAATCTGCCTGTCCCAAACCACATCAGACCCACCTTTGGCCCATCCCAAATTATATTCATTCCCTTTCACTACCAGTCATACCCATCTATCCCACAATTTTTTGCTTCCCCAGATTAAACAAGCCCATGACACACAGATTAGACCTGTCTGCCCACCAAAATTCCCTATCACCTCTTGAAATCAGACCTTCCTATCCCTCTCAAGAAGGACCCCTCTGTCTGTCTATATGAGACCCTCCTGTCCTTCCCAAAATGAGACCTCTCATGCCTCTAGATAAGACCATCATGTCCATCTGGATGAGATCCTCCTCTCTATTTCAAGATGAGACCTTCCTGCCCCATTAGGAAGAGACCCTCATATACATTCCAAGATGAGACCCCCTTGTCCCTGTGGATGAGACCACCTATCTTCCCAAATGACACTCTCTCATCCCTCTAGATAAGACTCACTGTCCCTCTGGATGATATGACTTATGCCCCACCCAGGACAAGACCCTCCTGTCCCTCTAGATAAGACCTTCCTAACCCTCCCAAGATGAGCCTCTCCTTTCCATTCCGAGATAAGAAGCCCAGTCCCACTAGATTAGACCCTCATATCCCTCCCAAGATGAGACCCTCCTCTCCATTTAGATGAGACCCTCCTATCCTTGCCAAGATGAAATGCACCTATCTCCTCTACACTTCAGAATCTCTGATTACTCCTAAGATTAGAACATTTCTATCACCCAGAATAAACTCTCCTGGCTAAAGAGAGAGACTAAAGAGAGAACGACTGAAATAAAGAGAGAAAAAGAGAAAGGCATAAAGAAGGGAAAGAGAGTGAAAAGATGAGAACGGTACTTTGCTGGTCTATGAATGCTACCTTATATGGGGAAAATTGCCGTCACAGCTTTTTCGCAGTCCCAATGCGAGATAGCATAGTCAATCTACCTGACCGATACTGTGCTTGCTGGCATCACGTAGTGTACCCATTTATCATAAACTTGCTGATATGGGGCCCTATTAAATTCCAACCCCACAGTGGCAGTGAATTTTTCAGGAGTTACAGAGCGATTAAATTAGAAAAGGACTTAAGGACATGGTCGGAAACCAAATCCGTAAACCATGCTTCAGCATGTAGCATTTCCAGGCGTGAACATGATAAATTATTAAAACCCGTAGTTATGGGTTCAGATGGAGCCAATAGTAAAAGAGGCCGTCATCATTACGTCACTAAAACATGGAGGTGAAATTTCAATCCCTATTGGTGTGAAGTCCGAATTACTATCGGATCCGCATTCCAGAAATAATGTAATATGAAAAAAATGCTTAAATATAATATTCTAGTCAATGCAAGTTCTAATATGTGCGCTAACACATTGATTGCCACACAGAAATTAAACAAGAAAAAAAAAATGATTGCAATTTTGCAATCTTGAGACTGTTATGCTATTAATTTTAATATGTTTCATCACTTTCCCTGTAATTTAAAATACAGTAGTGTGTTTATATTTGCAGTGCTACGAACAAGAGTTTATCTCCCTTGCGGGTCCTCTCTAGTACCCATAGGATTTTTGGCTACATTTGCCATTTACGGGGGTGAAAACAATTGCGGGCTTGAGACTTGTAGCAATTTAATAGCGATTTGTAACATTTACGAGATTGAAAAATCAAAGGTTTAGCTGGGACAGAGTTTTTTTGACAGCCCATAGGGATTTTCAGCCTGTAACCTGCAGATCGTTTGCGGGTAGCTAAGGAATTTAATAGCAGTAACTTTTGCGGGCTCCTTTATGGGCTTCTGGAACTCCAAATCGGCAAATTTAATAGGGCCCATGGTCTGGACTATATAAATAAAAACATATACGCTCTCACATCAGCCTGACCTGCTTTGATGCTCAGAAGAATTCAGTAAAGTTTAAAGTCTTTGGGCGCATTTATCATTGCAGCAGTAAGTCAGAGAGTTGCAAATTAATACAGATACATTATTATAGCAGGTCAGAGCCTCCAGTCCGAGACCTTTATTTGAAAACCTCATATGACCCTCACTCTTATGCACTGTTCACAATCCAAAATGTATGCCATAATCAGCTTTTCTTTATTTACATTTGAATATAGAGTCCTATTCAAAGTGATTTACATAAAACAGTACATTATTGTTTTGAGTATATCGGAACACATATACTGATCAAAAAGAGCACAAAGTGAGGACTGGAATTGTTGCAAAAATGACCAGAGGCAAGATCAGGTCATGGATTAAGTAGGTCAAACCGAGAAGTAAGGTTAATTGATCTAAATTGTATCTGGCTTGAAAGAGGAATGAGATGGATCTTCAGGGAGATAAATATATGCAGTATTGGAAACTTTCTACTGTGAAGTGGGAGGTTATTTCATGTGATGGGATATGAGAAGGGACAAAGAATGGTAGCAGAACTGAGAACAGGGTGTGATTGGGACTGTGAGTACAGAGATCATCATGGACATAGAGGAGATAAGAGGGCAACGTAGGGAGGGACAAGGACTTGTGAGGTAGAAATTGATCAAATGATATTAAAATTTTTGACCTTGATGGATTAAAAGTATTTTTTCAGCCTCAATTACTATGTATCTTTGTAAGCATTTTATATTTGTTGGAGTGCAGTGAATACCCGGACTAATGGACGAATATAAAGTGAGAGGCAGTAGTCCAGCCAAGTGAAGATAAGTAAATCAACAGCTTTGTTGTGGAGATGGAGATAGAAAGATGCATTTTGCAAGCACTCTATTGGTTGAATTGACAGAAAATAGTAACCAGAATTATTTGAATAGTGTGAGAGGGGTGAGATTTAGGGTGGCAACATGATTACAAGCTGCAGGGGATAATATGGGAAAAAGTCGGGGGGGTGTAATGGTGAGGTTTTGTTGTGAAGTTATGTGAGATGGAGAGTAAATTATTCCTGTTTTAGAGGGATTACTGAGGTGAAAGCTGGATGCCATGTAATACTGGATGTCCTGGAAGATGTGTGGGTCATCAGCTAAGAAATGACAGGAGGAGCTAAAAGATTTAGTAAGGACTCCAAGGGGTGATGTGCTGATGGAGAAAAGCAGAGGTCTAAGAAGAGATCTTCGTGGAACAACAACTGGGAATGGTGAAGGAGAAAAAGTTATGTTTTTGAATGACACCACTACTGTGGGACCAAAGATTAGAAATAAGTATTCATGTTTAAGGTATCATAAGGAAGAAGATGAAGCAGAGACCAACTGGAGGAGTGCAGTCTTTGTACAGTGGAAAGGTTATATTATCTTACCACTAGGGAAAGATAACATACTACATACCATTCACCTCACATTGACTTTCTATAAGATCCTTTCCCTCTCCCACTAATATAAACCTTTCTAACTGTGAACATTTTCCTATCTAGGTAACTCTTCACTATCTTGCTGCCCCATCCTAATCCTTATCTGTTATTCTTGCCCAGGTTTCTGCCTTGTCCATTCACTTTAGATTGTAAGTTTGTGAGTTTTCAATCTTGTATGGTCCTTTGGGAAAAAGATTTTAAGTACAAAGACAAGATCCTCCATTTTTTTGTCATCCGTTTAATATTGTATGTTCTATGTACTTAGCACCTGTATAGAGTTTTGGAATAGGTTGGTGCATTAGAATTGAACGATAATAAAGGATGGAAGGAAGACTAAAGAGGGGATTCAATTAATTAAAAGTTAAAGAGTCAGTAAGGTTGGAGTGGACCAGGTGTTTCATCAGTTTTGAAAAGTGCGGATGATAAGAGACAACTCCTGCTGTGGTGAGTCAATTACAACATGTATCCATAATGCTATTTACATAATGTTATTTTTTGTCATTACCTAGTCAGCTTATAACCTCATACCATGGCCTCTTATTCCATCCTGACCCTAGATCCCACATAAGGGATACATTTAGATATGAGCCATTCATCGCCCCAGTAAAAATAATATTCATTTATTATGTCTGTCATCTGCATTATATTTGCCCCAAACACACTGGATGCAATCTGTTTCCTGCACAAGGCTGATGACAGTTACGTCCTCTTTCTCTAGATGTCTAGATCTATGACAATGAAAGCATGTCTCCTTTAGCGGATATCCATGTGGAAAAAATCAGCATGTCTGAAGGTATATGGAAAGAGAGGCTATATGAACCAACAAATGTTATTTTGGTGCACACATTTTCTTGATTTTTTCTGTTTTGTAAAACATAACAAGGCATTGCTTCTGCTGTAACTAAAATTGCATTTGAATTAGATATATATACAGGGTGGACAAAATTATTTTAGGAGCTAGAAACATTTAATAGGCACAAGGAGCCTAAAGGAGTTAATAAAAAAAATATTGCTTTCAGGTTGCATGTAGACTGATAGCCAAAGATGGTAGCACGCTATTACAAAGGCAGATTCTGATAAATATACAGTAGACTCTTAGTTAACTGGAACTCAAGCAACCTGAATACTGGACTTTAAATAAAAAATATAATTTACAGGGCTCAACAAATGCCAGGAGCCAGGTTGTAACGCCACAAAATGCTTACAGGCACCTAGATTTCATCCACTGTACTTCTCTGCAATTCAATGTTACCTGGAAGTAGACAGGCATGAGTGACTTAGCCAGGGCAGTGTTGGCGTCACATTCCCAGAGTTCAGCACTGCACCCTCCAGCTGAATGTACCTGTGTGTGAGGAGTGAAAGCCGCTGCTGCTAGTACAGCCCTCACTGACAATTATACTTATCAGAGCATCCTATGTGCAGCTAATCTAGGCCTCTTTTACTAGTAACTCTCAAACAACCAGAAACTACATTTATCCGTCACCTACCAATCCCCATGGGTGCCGCTTAACTGAGAGTCTACTATAAAATTTTCAAAAAAAATGCTTTTATGCTCTTATCTAATACAACTGCTAATGTTGTTAAATCAACTATAATAGTTGTCAATGTGAGAGTTGTCATCACACTTGCGGGGCTCAAATAGTGAGCCCCGCAACTGCGGCCCTTGTAGGACTTAGCTGCAATGATCGCTGAAGGCGCTCATTGTGGGACTTCGCAAAAATTACGAATTTAATGGCCAAACCGAGGAACTCGAAAAACAAACAAAAACAAAAAACAAATATGCCTCCAATTAACTCACACACAGGAGGAGAGCCAGGGGAGAGCCAGGAATTTAAGGCATATTTGGTGTTTTTTCAAAATTGAAAATCACCTAAGTGAGAAAAAAATGGCTACCGAAAAAACGTAACAAAACTAAAACAAGGCCAAAGGATGTAAAACAATGACGAAGGACATAAAAATTAGCCCTAAGCAGTAAGACTTAATGCAAGCCAGTAACACTTAATCCAAGCCAGTAACACTTAATCCAAGCCAGTAACACTTAATCCAAGGCAGTAACACTCATCGCGAGGCCCATAAACTACACAGGGGGAGGGGGGGCAGGATCGCAATGAGCGCCGAAGGTGCTCAAGTGCGAGGCCTATAAAGTACACAGGGGGAGAGGCTTGCAATGAGAGCCAAAGGAAAGTTGCGGCTCGAGATGAGCGCCGAAGGTGCTTAGAGGGTCCATAGCCTTGCATTGTGTGGCAAACAGCATTGCCAGACTTCAAATTTTATTACGGTAATTTTTTGACGGTCAAATCGCTAGTTTTTACATATTTCCCAAACAGTGCTATGTTAATGTGTTTTCCTCTGTTGGCAGCCACTAGATGTGGCCCTTTGTCACTGTTGGCGGAGCCTATGATATCAGCGTCTGTGTAAGAATCCTTATATTGGAATAACCCCACATCTAATTAAACATTGTGTTGATGGGAAACACATTGGCCAGTATATTGTAATTCAAAGGCTTGCTGTAATTATTCCAAACCAGTGATAAAACACATGAGAAGACTCAGCTTTCCAAGGGATTAAACCTTTATTAGACACAGACATCGGGAACCAATACAATATGCATCCCACACTTGAAGTGATAATGGCTTTTTCCCCACAGTAATTAGGGACAGCAATTTCATATTAATTCCTGCCATGTACACATTATAAAGAGGATATTAAAAACACAAAAAAGAGCTGGGATTATATATATATATATATATATATATATCACAGATATATCAGTGCTGCTCTACTTCCTCAAACAGAGCACTATATACCAAGAGAAAACAAACGTTTTATAAGACGTTTTATGCAACCAAGCTATTTTTCCAGCTGTCCCTCATCATTGATGCCTGCTTGATGTCTACAGATTCTGAAAGGACCATAAATTATAAGCACACTGTAAAGGCCCATACACCCTATTTGCTTCAAGAAAAAAAAAAAAGATTGTTCTCTAAACATACTAATCTCAAAGGAAAGACATATAATTAATTATTGCAGTGAAGAGAGTTTATAAGAATTTAGAGAGATTTTGTTGTTTATGGTTCCTTTAGAACTTTAGAGCGTCACGTTTTTTCTCCTCGTACATTCAATATGTCAGCTGGTGCATCTAAACTGCTCATGTAGTAACACAGTAATTGAGGTTGAAAAAATACTTTTAGTGCATCCTTGTAAAATCAACAATAATGTTTTGTTGTTTTAAAAGCTAGCCACTGGATTTCGATTACTCTACATGATGGTGTCACACCGACCAATGAGAACAGTCACATGATATGGAAACTTACACTATCAGGCTGATCTTTATTGATAGAGCAGTTATATGAATGTTGTTTTCAAATCTTCAGTTAATCAAGCTTGTGATGGCATGACTTGAATAGAAGCCAGACTGAAGTCCCCTGGAAGGGAGAATTAGAATATATTAGAATTATTAATTTAGACACTGGCATGGGATCTGTAGGCTAATGGAAAAGATGGGAGCTCCCTCTGGCAGTGCATGACAGATCATTTTAAATTCCTTAATTATGTTTTTATATAAAAATATGTGCATTGCACATGTTAATGTATCCCCTCATTTAGAACAACATAATGTCTCAATTTGGACTTGTTAACTTAAATAAATTTCATTTGTCGATAGCACTTCAGTCAAACTGGACCACCTACGTAGATATGTCCTCTGGCTACTGTGTCAACAATTGTTTTGCAATAAAGATGCACTATATTCTCTCCCCTTAATGTTTATGTTTAAGAATAGCAAAATAATGCATTTAATTATTCAAGGTATCCTCATGCATTTCCAAGGTAAACTTGAACGTTCCTAATTCCACTTCCTGTAGAAGGCTATTCAACTTACCTACTACCTTTTGTGCAAAGTATCTCTTTCTTATAATACCACTAGAATATTGCCCGTCAAAAAATGACGGCAATGAAATTGTAAGTGAGCTAATGGTGTTTGGTATATTTAATGTGGCTGATGTAGCGTCGTTCGTTTTCTATGTCGTGCTACTTTTTCGTAATATCCGTAGCTGTTTGGTGGGCTTTTGCGTGTTTAGGGACCTTTAGCATTGTTTTCGTTTTGTTCGGCGGCCATTTTTTCTCTCGCTTAGGTGATTTTCGGGTCTCTAAACTCCGAAATTTGTGCTTAAATGGAGGTGTAACTTCACTTGCAGAGGTCCTCGGTGCCTTTCCTTGCTGTGAGTAACTTTGTAATGATATAGGAATCACAAGGTTGTGGAGACCAGTAGCCAAGGTCAGCAATAATCCAGTTCAGCAATTTGTAGGTGAAACAGGAACAAGCTTTATTGAAGGGATCAGGAACCAACAATAATCTGGCAAGGATACAGAGACAGGAAGTGCCTTATATAGGCCAAGAACCAGACAGCTGACCAGACACAGCTAAAGAGAGTTGTCACTGATTGCATTGATTTTAGAGTCAAGGTATCAGATCTCAGGTAAATCTGCAAGAGGCAGGCTGGCGTACCGGTAGGGAAGAGGTACAGCAACATGCAAACCAGGGTTCGAATCCCAGCAGAGTCAATTCCTCACATTACCCCCACCTCTATAGGCGCAGCCTCCGGATGCCCTATTACCCGGTTTAGCAGGGTACTGTGCATGGAAAGACCGATGAAGATCCGGAGCGTGAATATTGTCCACTGGTTCCCACGATCTATCCTCCTCACCATAGCCTTTCCACCGAACCAAATATTGAAGCTTGTTACGGAAGATCCTGGAGTCAAGAATTTTTTCCACTTCGTATTCATCTTCGCCATCCACGAGGACTGGAGGTGGGGCAGGTAGGGCTCGGCCAGGGAAAGTATTTTCATGAAAAGGTTTAAGCAGTGCAACGTGAAACACTGGATGTATTTTCAGGGAATTTGGAAGTTGCAAACGGAAAGTGACAGCATTGATCTGAGCAATGATCTCAAAAGGTCCCATGAACCTTTGACCCAATTTATGAGAAGGAATCCGAAGCTTAAGATTCTTTGTTGACAGCCACACCTTGTCACCAACATGATAGACTGGGGCCTCCTTTCTATGCCTTTCAGAAGCTCTTTTGTAACATTCCTGAGCCTCCAAAAGAGTCTCTTTCAACAGTGCTTGGGAATCACGTAAGGCGGTTAGCCGGTCAGTGACTGCAGGAACGGGAGTAGTAATTGGGAGACTCACTAGAAAGGTTGGATGGTAACCATAATTGGCAAAAAATGGGCTCAGAGAAGTGGAGCAGTGTTGGGCATTGTTATAGGCAAACTCTGCAGTGGGTAAAAAATCCAGCCAGTCATCCTGCAGGTAACTAATATAGCACCGCAAATATTGCTCCAAAGTCTGGTTGGTTCGCTCAGTCTGTCCATTACTTTGTGGATGAAAAGCTGATGACAGATTTACATTAATACCTAGGTTAGAACAAAAATGTTTCCAAAAACGAGATGTAAACTGCACTTCCCTGTCAGAAACTACTTCATCGGGCACTCCATGCAAGCAAAATATTTCCCGAATAACCAGGTCAGCCGTCTGTTTAGCTGAAGGGAGACCACGAGCTGGTATGAAATGACCCATCTTAGTTAACCTGTCCACAACAACAAGAATGGTAGTGTGTTCCCTAGAGGGAGGTAGTTCCACAATAAAGTCCATGGATATAGATCCCCAGGGACGATGAGGAATCGGAAGAGGCTGAATAAAGCCAACAGGGGATGAGCGAGGAGTCTTATGTCTGGCACATACATCACAAGAGGACACATACTTCTTAACATCCTCATGATACTTCGGCCACCAAAAGGATCAGGCAAGTAGCTCTTGTGTCTTTCGGATTCCTGGATGACCTGCTGGTTTTGAGTCATGGTAGAGGCGTAAAAGGTCCAGTCGCACTGACTCCGGAGCAAACAGACGTTGTTGAAAAATCCGAAACCCATAAAGCATCGTCATATGGAGATCACGAAGAACTGGGTCTTCAGCGTAGCCCTTTTTAATGCGAGACATCAGATCAGAAGGAAAAGTAACTCCTATAAATATATCCTCCGGCAAGATGGTGGTCTTGGTTACGGTAGCATGGAGGGGGTCAGCTATTCTAGACAAGGCATCTGCCTTACCATTCTTGGAGCCAGGACGGTATGTAACCAAAAAATTAAACCTCGAGAAGAATAGGGACCAGCGTGCTTGTCTGGCTGACAGTCTCTTAGCTGATCGAATACATTCCAGATTTTTGTGATCTGTGAGGACAGTAATTGGATGGGTAGCTCCCTCCAAGAGATGTCTCCATTCGGTGAAGGCAGCTTTTATAGCCAATAGTTCTTTATTCCCTGTGTCATAGTTTCTTTCTGCTGGCACCATCTGGAGGGAATAGAAGGCACACGGATGTAACAGCATCTTAGGTCCAGTCCTTTGAGACAGTATAGCACCAACAGCTGAATCAGAAGCATCAACTTCCACAATAAATGGTAATTCCGGCTGAGGATGAACCAGGACGGGGGCAGATGTAAACAGAGTCTTTAATCGGGAAAATGCGGTATCAGCCTTATCGGACCACTGAAAAGGAGTCCCCTTACGTGTGAGTTCAGTGATCGGTGTAATAACGGCAGAGAAATTCTTAATGAAACGCCTGTAAAAATTGGCAAACCCCACAAATCTCTGGACATCTTTTTCATTCTTGGGGATGGGCCAGTCCAGCACAGCTTTAATTTTACTTGCGTCCATAGTTAAACCTTTAGGAGTTATGACATACCCCAGAAATTGAATTTATGTTTGATCAAACTCACATTTTTCTAGTTTAATGTATAGGTGGTGGGTACGAAGGCGCTCCAGAACTATACGGACCTGTTTTCTGTGGTTTTCAAGATTATCAGAGAATATTAGGATATCATCCGAATATGCCACAACAAACTGATCCAGGAGATCTCGTAGTACATCATTGATAAGATGCTGGAAAGTTGCAGGGGCATTACAAAGCCCAAATGGCATTACTAGATATTCATAATGCCCGTACCTGGTTCTGAAAGCTGTTTTCCATTCATCATTTGGTCTTATGCGAACCAGATTATATGCCCCCCGAAGATCAAGCTTTGTAAATATTTTAGCTGAGCGAAGTCTCTCCAAAAGTTCAGGAATGAAAGGCAAGGGGTAGCGTTTTTTAACAGTGATGTTATTAATGTCCCTGTAATCAACGCATGGCCGTAGGCTGCCATCTTTCTTCTCTACGAAGAATATAGGAGCTCCTGCTGGGGAAGTAGATGGTCGAATAAAACCTTTGGCAAGATTTTCTTGTATGTATTCATGAAGAGCTTTCAATTCAGGCTCAGAAAGGGAATATATATGGCCAAATGGGATAGCAGCCCCAGGCAACAGCTCTATTGGACAATCATAAGGCCTGTGGGGTGGAAGCTGATCAGCATTCTTCTTATCACAGACATCTGCAAAATCCCGATATTGTAGAGGAAGCTTAGTCAAGTTTGTAGCAACCATTTCATTAATTGTTGTGGCAACAGGTGTTACCTTAGTGGGTTGACAATTCATTAAGCAGTATTCTGAAGGAAAGGACAAAGTTCTGATCTTCCAATCAATTTGTGGGTTATGCAGAGCAAGCCAAGGTACCCCCAAAATCACTGGAAACTGTGTTGAGGAAATTAGGTGGAAAGATATAGTCTCATGGTGATTCACTTCCAGAGTCAACTTTAAGGGCACAGTCTCATGTGTAACCGGGCCCGACGTAAGTGGAGAACCGTCCACTGTCTCCATTAACACAGGTGAAGAATTAGGGATAGACTGAATTCTATTTCCTGCTGCAAATTTAATGTCCATAAAGGTTTCCGCCTGCTCCAGAATCTATCATAGCTGTAGTTGAAATTTTATGATCACCACATTGCAACGTGATAGGCACCACAAAATGAGGATGTTGAGTCAACATACCCTCTTCACCATGAGCCAGAGAAAACAAGGGTTGTGTGACAGAATCCAGTTGATCTGCAATCTGGGATTGGTGACGAATCTGTGCGCCCTCAGCAGCCATAGCTATTGTTCTTTTGGATTTGCTAGGGCAATTGGTGGCATAGTGCCCTGCACTACCACAATACAGGCATAAATTGTGAGTGCGTCGCCACTGTTTTTCTTCATTGTATAATGGCCCTCTTATTAGATTTACCTGCATAGCCTCAGGCTCAGAGTCTGAAGGTGTTTGTGGGGTTAGAGTAGAAATTCTTGAATAGGAAATAGGAGTAGTACTTGGTCTAAAAGAGCCCTGTCTTTCCAATCTTCTTTCAGAAAGTCTCCGATCGATACGGATAGCCAAACGCACAAATGCATCAAAGTCAGCAGGAAGATCAACACGAGCTAGCTCATCTTTTATAGCTTCTGAGAGACCTTTTCTGAAGTGGAACCTCTGAGCTGATTGGTTCCAGGTAGTATCAGCAACCCACTGTCTGAATTCAGCAGCATATTCAGCCACAGAGCGCCTCCCTTGATGCAAATGAAGGAGAGTGGCTTCTGCTGTAGCACATCGATTGGGGTCATCAAAAACTAGGCACATGGCCTCAAGAAAGTCATTTAGATTACCCAAGACTGGACTGTCCTGTTCCAGAAGAGGGGAGCCCCAAGCCAGGGCTTCATCTTTGAATAGTGAAAAAATAAATCCCACCTTCTCTCTTTCAGATGGAAATTGGTGAGGTAACATAATGAAGTGCAAACGGCATTGATTTAGGAAACCCCTAAATTTTTTGCGATCTCCTCCAAACTTTTCTGGCAGGGGCAAGCGGGCATCTTGTGCAGGTGTAACAGTAGCAGCCGCAACATCACGTGCCCTGTAGCTGGTATACTCACTGTGCATTGACTGAAATTTATTTTGCAGTTCAGCTACCTGGTCCTGCAGCACTTGGATGGTCTGTGCCTGGGTCTGCACAGTTCTTGCAGTAAAAGCAACCTGCTGGGCCTGCAGTTCAGCTACCTGGTCCTGCAGCACTTGAATGGTCTGTGCCTGGGTCTGCACAGTTCTTGCAGTAAAAGCAACCTGCTGGGCCAATGCAGAATCTGACCCGGCGGTCTCCATGAAAGGGCCAGATTATTCTGTAATGATATAGGAATCCCAAGGTTGTGGAGACCAGTAGCCAAGGTCAGCAATAATCCAGTTCAGCAATTTGTAGGTGAAACAGGAACAAGCTTTATTGAAGGGACCAGGAACCAACAATAATCTGGCAAGGATACAGAGACAGGAAGTGCCTTATATAGGCCAAGAACCAGACAGCTGACCAGACACAGCTTAAGAGAGTTGTCACTGATTGCATTGCTTTTAGAGTCAAGGTATCGGATCTCAGGTAAATCTGCAAGAGGCAGGCTGGCGTACTGGTAGGGAAGAGGTCCAGCAACATGCAAATCAGGGTTCGAATCCCAGCAGAGTCAATTCCTCACAAACTTTTTTATGTGTTTGTTGTTTGTATTTATTGTGTTTGTAATGTTTTTGGGGTTGCGCAGGTTGCATCCTTGTTTTTTTAATCTTGTAGGTGTTTTTCAGCAAATACGTAGGTGTTTGGTGGTGTTTTGCGTCTTTAGACTGCTGTAGCCGCGTATTTTGTTGTGTGTATTTGTTGTATTTTTCATGTTTTGATGTGCGTGTGTTGCAGCCGATTTTTGCAAGGTCATAATGGGTTGTAACGTGTCTCGTATTTTCTTTGCATTTCAACGTAAATGTTGCTTCGTGAGGGCCGTGGCTCGCTAGGCGAGCCCGCAAGCGTGGGCAACGGCTTGTTTGCTCACAACTATATGTGACTAGCGAATTGCCCGTCAAAAAATGACGGCAATGAAATTGTAAGGTAGCTAATGCTGTTTAGTGTGTAATAATGAAATATATAATACATTAATAAATGAATATACTTTACCTATTTTAAAGCATTGTGTGTAAGAGCTGTGAATGTGTTTTGATGTTGCTGCAGCATTAGTTGTGTGGAGCTGCTGTGTAAGCGTGCTGAATGTGTGCAGTGTAACACTGTGCGTGCGCGAGCCCAAACCGTTGTCGTGTACTTCTGCATTGGCGTAAAATGGTGAGTAATGTGTGGTATACGTTTGTATCGGAATATCCGTAGGTGTTTTGTGGTGTTTTGCGAGTTTCTTGTGGTGTTTTGCGAGTTTAGAGTGCTGTAGCCTCGTTTTCGTTTTGTTCGGCGGCCATTTTTTCTCTCGCTTCGATTTTTTTTAGTCTCTAAACTGTTTTATTTCGAGTAAAATCGAGGTGTAAGTTGTATTTTTGAGGTGCTGGGTGCTCCCTCTTGGTGTAGGTAAGTTTTTTATGTATGTGGTGTGTGTATGTATTGTGTTTTACATTTTGTAATGTTCGCGAGTTGCGTCCGAGTGTTGCGAGTCCGTAATGTGTGTGAACGTGTGTCGTATGTTGTTTGCGAGTGTCGTAATGTGTGTGTCGTACTGTTTGGGTTGCGACGTGAAGTTTGCGAGGGTCGCAGTTGCTGGCATGGAGAGCCTTCGGCGCTCCATGCCAGCAACTGCGGCCCTCGCTTTGCGAGGTCCTCAGGTGCTGGCATGGAGCGCCTACGGCGCTCCATGCCAGCAACTGAGACCCTCGGGCAGTGCCCTCGCTTCGCGAGGGCCTCGGCTCGCTGCGCGAGCCCGCAGCGTTAGCAACAACTCGTACGCTCACAACTATATGTGTGATACTAACAATTACTAACAATACATTGAGTAAAGTGAATACATATTGGAGTTATGCCCATTAACAGCCTCATTAAATTAGCCCTCATAGTTCCCTCAGTCCTTGCAAAAGACAGTTTTTTGCTGTTTGCGAGGACCGATTCCACAATATGTAACTTGCAGCCTCCTTTGCGAGATGAGACCCAAAAACATCAGAGAATAGGCTCCGAGAGTGCTACATAGTAACACGCAGCCATAAATCTGAGGGGTGAACCTTGTACCTCGGAAGAATCCATACAGGCACAAACAACAAGGGATCCTAAAGCCTATACGTGCTGCCACGAGCAGCCCGACACACGACATTACACTATTCCCCCCCAATAACCCACTAAATCTAAACTAACCCCCTCTACCCTAACCTATTGACCCCTACCTACTTAACACTACCTACCTAACCCCTATAAAACCCCCACCCTACTAATTATACAAAATAAAAAACACCTGTTACCAAAAAAAAACAAAAAACTAAGGTACATAAAATAAAAAAAAACTAAGGTACACAAAAAAAGGACATTACAAACCGCCCACTACAAAAAATAATAAAAAAACATCACAACCCCCCCGCCACTACATAAAATAAAAAAATAATTACACATCTGCAAAGAAAAAGGCATATACAAATATCCATAACATTACAGTAATAAATACATTATAAATATACCCCTAACTACAATAAATGTCCCCCCATCTAAATATCACCCCCTATCTATACCTAACCCCCCTATCTATACCTAACTCCCTATCTATACAATATCCCCTCAATCTAAGATAAAATAGAATAAATAAAACTACTTACATTTGCAGATGTCCCTTCTGAACGCACCCCCTTGGAAAAAAAGAAACATCGGATTAGTATAAATTAAACATTACGTATAATAAATAAATAATACAAATACAGTATTAAACTTACCTTTCCAGCATGTCCCCATCCATCTTCTTCTGTTCTCCGGTCCGCCCCCTGGAAAAAAGATACATACCTTTAGTATAACACATAAAACACAAAAAATATATAAACACTAAACCTTATAAATTGAAAACTTACCTGTCCCTGATATCCCCAGCCTTCTCCTCTTCTGCCTCGGCTGGGCCCTTAAAATAATAAATAATAAAAATAAAATAAAATAATGGAGCTCCGCACTCGAGGAGCTCCCAGATGCTAATTAGGCCTCCAAAGCCTCTTCCAGTAGGAAATTGGCAATGGCGCCTTCTGGTTGGCTAAAAAAGGCTGTCAATCAAATTTCAGCCAATCAGAAGGCGCCAAGATGTGAGCCAATCACAACGGGGTACACCCCTATATCCCATTCTGATTGGCTGAATGAACTGTCAATCTTTCTAAACAAATCATAAGGAACTATTGCATTCAGCCAATCACAATGGGATACACCCCCAAGGGGTGATTGGCTGAAGGCATATGCGCCTTCTGATTGGCTGCAGTCTGATAGGCTCACACCTTGGTGACTTTTGATTGGCTGAAATTTGATTGATAGCCTTTTCAGCCAATCAGAAGGCGCCATTGCAAATTTCCTACCGGAAGAGGCTATGAAAGCCTCATTAGCGTCGGGGAGCTCCATGACTGTGGGGCTCCGTTAGTTTTTTATTTTTTATTTTTTAGAGCGCGGATTCATCAAGGGCCCAGCAGGGGCAGAAGAGGAGACGGCCGGGGACATCGCAGACAGGTACGTTTTCAATTTATAATGTTTATTGTTTATTTATGTTTTGTGTTTTATGTATTATACTAATGGTATGTATCCTTTTTCCAGGGGCCGAACCAGAGAACAAAAGAAGATAGACAGGGACATGCTAGAAAGAAAAGCTTAATACTGTATTTGTATTATTTTTTTATTATAAGTAATGTTTAATTTTTTACTAATCTGATGTTTCTTTTTTTCCTAGGGGTGCGATCAGAAGGGACATCTGCAAAGGTAAGTAGTTTTATTTATTCTATTTTAGCTTATATTGAGGGGGTATTGTATAGATACGGGGTGATTTTTAGATATGGGGTTAAGTATACATAGGGGGTTAGGTATAGATAGGGGGTGATGTCTAGATAGTGGGAAATTTATTGTAGTTAGGGGTATATTTATAATGTATTTATTACTTGCAGGTGTGTAATTATTTTTTTATTTTATGTAGTGACGGGGGGTTTGTGATGTTTTTTATTATTTTTTGTAGTGGGGGGTTGTAATGTTCTTTTTTTTTTGTAACTTAGGTTTTTTTATTTTTGGTAACATAGGTGTTTTAGATTTTGTGTAATTAGTAGGGTGGGGGGTGGCATAGGGGTTTAGGTAGGTAGTGTTAGGTAGGTAAAGGTTAATTGGTTAGGGTAGAGGGGGTTAGTTTAGATTTAGTTGTCCATTGAGGGGGAATAGTGTAGTGTAGTGTTTGTACTTAGTGTCATGAGGGTCCTCCAGGACCCTCATGGCACTTATGGGGTTGATAATAGGCTTCAAATTGTCCTATGAGGGTCTTCAATGACCCTTATGGGACTGATTGGGTTAAAAAGAGGCTTATGGGGATTTGTATAGACCCCCATAAGGGATGGAGTTAGATGGAGGCTTATGGGGGTCTGTATAGACCCTCATATGTGATGGGATTAAATAGGGCTAGATGGGGTTAAATAGGCCCAGTTAGGGTTATTAGGTCCAGATAGGTTTAAATAGGCCCAATTAGGGTTAGATTGAGTCAGTAAGGGTTAGATAGGCCCAGTTAGGGTTAGATAGGGTTTAGGATGAATTAATGGGGTATAGTTAGGGTTAAGGGGTTAATGGGGTATAGTTAGGGTTAATAGTGTAGTGTAGAGCTCAGACTTTGTCATAAGGGTCCTGGAGGACCCCCATGGCACTTGAAGGGTTAACCTATGGGTTAGTAGTGTCCTATAGGGGTCTATATAGACCCCTATTGGAATGAGGCGGTTAATTATAGTCTCATGGGGCTCTGTATAGAGCCCCATGAGTTAGAGTTAATTAAGGGCTCATGGGGTTCTGTATAGAGCCCCATGAGTGACAAGGTTAATTAAGGGCTTCTGGGGGTCTGTATTGACCCGAATGAGTGACAGGGTTAATTAAGGGCTTATGGGAGTCTGTATTGACCCCCATGAGTTATAGGGGTAATTTAAGTGCTCATGAGGCTCTGTATAGAGCCCTGTGAGTTATAGGGTTAATTAAGTGCTCATGGGGCTCCCCGATGGGGACCTCCAGCATAGAGGGGGGTTCATTTTAGGTGTCGTGGGGGTACTTGGAGTACCCCCCATGGCAGGGCTTGTATGTAGGACTGCTGCGGAGGCCCCGTTCAGGACCCCCACAGCAAGTGATGAGGTGGGGGAGCCTGCAAGATCATCTTGCAGGCTGTAACTCCTCATGCATAGTTTCTCCGTGTTGACACGGACAACCGTGCTGCGTAGCTCACACGCTGCTCGCAGCAGGGCTAATTTAATAGCGTTGTAACTTTTCAGAATTTGAAGCACGTAGGGCTTAAGCACAAACCTTGTATCTACAAGGCTGAAATTTTTTATAGGGCTGTTAATAAGTATACACTGATCTAAAAACTCATACTGTATATACAGTTGCCTGATTTTCCAACAGAGCTAGCTCTCGTGAATGATCTCTTTCTCACGGATTCTTTGAGAAAACCTCTGGAGAAAAACAGAGAACTAAGATGAAACATTGGGATTCCAAAAGAGGGGCATTTAGTGGCTGGGAGAGACAGATAGACTTTCATTTAAAAAGGGGAAAGTCCCTTAGAAAGAAAGATAGCTGACAGGTATGTAGGAGGCAGGCTGGGATGTTTCTCCTCACTCTGCCCTTGATGTGTGCCTTTCATCCCCTTTATTGCCGCCTCTTCTACAGGACGTCTCAAGAGCAGCTCAGACTCTTTGGATCTCGTATCTCTCCCTAGACATAAAGATATCAAAAATTCTCTCTAATATCCACCATTTCAGAAAATAATACCACTAATCTCCTTAACTCCACTAACAATTTCTAGTAAGGTTATCTATTCTGGTTCTCTTGCACCTCTCCCTCCATCACTCTATGACATCTATCTAACAAATAATCCCCTCAACTCATATCTTTAACACCCGTATTACACAGTCATGAGAGCAGGACCCTTATCTCCCATGCCACTGTTTATAAATGTGTGCTGTTCATTTTTACTGTCTTCAACTGTATGCATAAACATTTTCCATATGTTTATTGTACCAATACTATTGCGGAATTTGCTGGCACTCCACAATTCTGGCCCTACATGAACGAAGGCAACAGTTCTCTAAAAATATAAATCCTTCCCTTTTATCTGATCAACAAACATGCCATATGTAGCAGAACACCAGTGAATCTTTGCATCATACATGGGGACAATCGAACTGTCCTTCGCATCTGGAGAGCAGTTGCCTCCATAAAATCTAATAGGATCAAGTCCCTCACAATATAGATGCTCTTTGTAGTTTGCAACTTCAAACTGTACTGTAATAAAATGCAAACATCAAACTGCATGGATAGGAATCTTAAAGAAATGGCAATGGATGCCGTTTTTGGATTAACAATGCATGTAATTTTCCAAGAAACAAATCAAAAAAACATTTTTACCCCCATTATGCCATGTTTTTTTATGAAACTCCATTTTATTTGATCAAGTGCAAATTTGGCAGGGATTTAGACACATCTAGACACTCTAAGGTTGGTACCAAAACTTGGAAGGAGTATTGCCACCTTCCCTTTCACATATTTCAGCTGAGATAAGTCTAGAGTGGCTCTGGGACACTGTATTACCACTTCCCTGCAGATGCCTTATTTCCACACTGTCTTAGTAAATTATACTCTGCCACCAAAGCTGTGCAATTTGTATACGGTGGGAATTCCAACTTAAGGATGGGGAATTCAGCTTTTTCTAGATCAACTTGCTTATTCTAATTCTGTTCTTTTTTTTCTACCCCACATTGGATATTGTCAAACATATGCTGGGGAAAAGAAATGGGCATCTATCAACCATTGATAAACTACAGGCCAACATAATTTCTAATCCTTTATTTGAATTACTTTAATTACAACTAAATATCATTTATTAGTTATTGTGCTCTTTTTATCTTGCCTGTCTCGGGATGAGCAGCTGTGGTGCTCATCTCCACCAGTACAATGAACGCCTTCAGGGCTCACTGCCTGGTCGTAACCGCGGCACTCGCTGTGCGAGCCCACAATTTTAACACAGCGTTACCAACAACTTTTGGCAAGCCCGCACTGCTCACAACTATATATGTGACTAGCGATAAAAACCCCCAAAAAGTCATAAAATTATTAGGCAGGTAATGCTGTTTGCCCCACAATGTAAGGCTTTTGTTCCTCTGAGTACCTTCAGCGCTCATAACAAACCTCTCCCCTCAT
The DNA here is from genome assembly GCA_027410445.1 of Discoglossus pictus. Lineage (NCBI taxonomy): Eukaryota > Metazoa > Chordata > Amphibia > Anura > Alytidae > Discoglossus > Discoglossus pictus. The sequence continues at coordinate 30,403,080 of CM050168.1, forward strand.
GTACTTTTTGTCGTCTGAGAACCTTCGGCGCTCATTGCAAGCCCTGCGCTGAGCGCCGTCGGCGTTCATTGCAAGCCTTTCCCCTTGTGTACTTTTACTCCTCTGAGCTAGCCTCTCGCCTGCTTTTTTTGAAATATAAATACATTTTTTAATAATGAATTCATGAATTAAATAATAAATTAATATACTTTACCTATTTGTAATTAATATATCCAGCAATCAATATCCTGAAGAGCTAACAATCTGTTTTGATTTTCCTAAAGCACACAATGTACATTTGGACTGTTGCTGACCTGAGGTGTAAGTGTCAGCAATTTGGCAAGTGTGCAGTATAAATAGGCTGCGTGCGCGAGGTCAAACGGTTTGTTTAGTTGTGTAAAGTGCCTTTTTAGAATGGTAATGTTATTAGTTGCAAGTTAGTGTTGTAAAATGGCTGCGATTGTGTATGTGTTAAGCGGTTTGGAGCATTTTCCGTCCTCCCTAATAGTGTATTTCGTGCCTCATACGTTCCTGGGTAAAAGTCTTATGTGCCTGGTGGTGTTTTGCGTGTTTAGGGGTCGTGTAGCCTCTGTTTCGTTTTTTGGTCCGCCATTTTTGTTGTAGCTTAGGCGATGTTCGAGTGCCGAAACTCAGGAATGGTGTTTAATTTGTCGTGCTCACTCCCAGACGTCCTGGCTGTCCCCCCATGCTGTGTGTGAGGTTCATTTTTTTGTTATTTGGATTTTCTTTGTGTTATTGTTTTTTTGGGATGTGCGCCGTTCAGCCGTTAACTTTGGCTCGTAATAGTTTTTTTCTAAATCCCGCTTTTCAGTCTTATGTGCCTGGCGGTGTTTTGCATGGTTAGGGGTCGTGTAGCCTTGTTTTCGTTTTTTTCGGACGCCATTTTTTTGTTGCTTAGGCGATGTTTGAGTGCTGAAACTTGTCAAATTGTGTTTAAATTCTCGTGCAACCTAACTCCCAGACGTCCTGGCTGTACCCCCTGTGGTGTGTGTGATGTTTTATTTATTTTTTTGTTTTATTGTTGTTTTTGGATGGGGACGAAGGGATGAGCGTCAATGGCGCTCATCTCCACCAGCGCAATGAGCGCCTTTGGCGCTCATTTCCTGGCCACAACCGCGGTTCTCGCTTTGCAAGCCCGCAGTTTTAACTGTGCATTACCAACGTTTTTTGGCAAGTCCGCGCTGCTGAGAACTATATATGTGATAATGGAAAAAAACATTGCAGTATATGACTTGTGATTGGGCTTAACACAACAAAGGAAAACTAGTAATAGTAGGAGAAATCGTGTAGTTATGACTTCCTTGATGGGGAAAAATGAAAAGAAAAAAATTATTTATCTGCTATTGCATGGATACTAAGAAGCATTACATCTGGTACTATTACATATGGCACTGTGGATTATCCGTGGATCCAACATCTTCAGAAGATACCCATTCATTTCTTGGTTCCATTCAGATGAGTAGATATTTTAACATCCTCATGTGTCCTCAAAACAGTTGATGCATCATTTTCTCAATTTCCTTATACCCCTGAAGTATTGTTCAGCTCTACATCTGCTGAAGGTAGCGAGGATATCTGCATTTTGAAGCCTCTGTATATCGTTACATAGAATAACCTGCACATAATGCAGCCTTATGTTTGACAGTAATGTAACATCTGAGTAGAGATTATGTGTGGTCCCTGAAGTGGATTCCAAAATCACATCTGGAGGCCATTTTGTAATCAGGCCTAGATACAAGTTATGTAAGAGTGAGATATATCTAGGGTAAAAAGGTCCAGCAAGGTAATACACCACTTGTATATATTATATATGTACTTTAACATCTGGCATACAAGACTTGGGTATTATATTAGTAAAAAGTTCACAAAAAATATGTGATTCTTATATTATATAGATGCATTGAGCATTTTCTTACATCCTCTAAAATTTTTATATATCTATTTTGGTGCAAACTAAATATTAAACTGCCCTTCCCTGCTCCACCGTATACGTGAGTCTCTCCTGAGCCCCCATTCCCTCTAGACTGTGAGCTCACCAATTAGGAGCTGTGCCTATGTTATTGTTTGCTGGCCTTATTCAATAATTGTGACTTAACATCTGGCCCATATATTTATGGGCTATGTGATATATTGACATGTGCAAGGGGCCCCCATATTGTTTTGCACCAGGGCCCTCCATCCACTAGCTCTGCCACTGCCGGATGGTGTGTATGAAAGGCTCCATTACATGAAATGAGTGGTATCATTGTTATTTCTTATTTCCTGGGTGGAGGCATGTTCTAATTTATGAGACCACATCTTGTTGCCTTGTAGGCCCAACTCAGACCAAAAGATGAGTGCACATCATACCACAAGTAGTGACATATTGAAGGGTATTTCAGGTATTTAATCATTTGTGGTGTTTAAAAAATCCCCTACAATGTTTGAATTTTAGAAAGTGCGGTTTCTCAGTGCTGCTCTCAGACACCATTTTGTGTAAACCACATTCCTGACTTGTTTGATTCCCCCAACTTTTTCCACCTCAGAAAGTCCATGAAGTGCTGTAAAACATTGCCAGCTGAGACAGATCTCTGCAGCCACAGAAACATAAATTTGACAGCAGTTATTAATCAAAAAGGCCTGTCTAGTTTGCCAATTCTGTTTACCTAACAATTTGACTTAGGCATTCCTCAAGATGGAAACATGCCTAAATAATTTAACAGCGTTTGATCCGAACACGTCCACTTATCTACTACACTTTCTGTAAACTAGCACTTTTGCACATGCTCAATCTTCCACCTTCAAATCATAATCTCTTATGCTTGCATACTTCTTTTTCTAAATGAAACTTCTATCCTGAACATTATTAAATATATTTAAATGTTTCTATTATATGTCCTCTGACTGAGCTCCTGAAATGGAAGGGTATATGATACACTACCTATTTACTAGAACACTGTTTTACATATTAAAAATAAAATTGCTTTTTAATCATTTTATTACAAGAATTACAGCATCGCTTCACTTATTGTTTCCAGTACAAGTAAATAGAAGAGATGTTACCATATTGATCTTATACAACAAAAAAAATTATTGACACAAAAACATTACTTGTTCAATGTCCATAGATACAGTGGATATAAAAAGTCTACACACCCCTGTTAAAATGTCAGGTTTCTGTGCTGTAAAAAGATTAGACAAAGATAAATAATTTCAGAACTTTTTCCACCTTTAATGTGACCTGTAAACTGTACAACTCAATTGAAAAACAAACTGAAATCTTTTAGGTGGAGGGAAGAAGAAAAAAAAAAAGAAAAATAATGTGGTTGCATAAGTCTGCACACCCTCTTATAACTGGGGATGTAGCTGTGTTCCGAATTAAGCAATCACATTCCAAATTGTGTTAAATAGGAGTCAGCATACACTTGCCATCATTTAAAGTGCCTCTGATTAACCCCAAATAAAGTTCAGCTGCTCTAGTTGGTCTTTCCTGAAATTCTCTTAGTCGCATCCCACAGTAAAAGCCATGGTCCACAGAGAGCTTCCAAGGCATCAGAGGGATCTCATTGTTAAAAGGTATCAGTCTGGAGAAGGGTACAAAAGAATTTCCAAGGCATTAGATATACCATGGAAAACAGTGAAGACAGTCATCATCAAGTGGAGAAAATATGGCACAACAGTGACATTACCAAGAACTGGAGATCCCTCCAAAATTGATGAAAAGACGAGAAGAAAACTGGTCTGGGAGGCTACCAAGAGGCCTACAGCAATATTAAAGGAGCTGCAGGAATATCTGGCAAGTACTGGCTGTGTGGTACATGTGACAACAATCTCCTGTATACTTCATATGTCTGGGCTATGGGGTAGAGTGGCAAGACGAAAGCCTTTTCTTACGAAGAAAAACATCCAAGCCAGGCTACATTTTGCAAAAACACATCTGAAGTCTCCCAAAAGCATGTGGGAAAAGGTGTTATGGTCTCATAAAACCAAGGTTGAACTTTTTGGCCATAATTCCAAAAGGTATGTTTGGCGCAAAAACAACACTGCACATCACCAAAAGAACACCATACCCACAGTGAAGCATGGTGGTGACAGCATCATGCTTTGGGGCTGTTTTTCTTCAGCTGAAACTGGGGCCTTAGTTAAGATAGAGGGAATTATGAACAGTTCCAAATACCAGTCAATATTGGCACAAAACCTTCGGGCTTCTGCTAGAAAGCTGAACATGAAGAGGAACTTCATCTTTCAGCATGACAACGACCCAAAGCATACATCCAAATCAACAAAGGAATGGCTTCACCAGAAGAAGATTCAAGTTTTGGAATGGCCCAACCAGAGCCCAGACCTGAATCTGATTGAAAATCTATGGGGTGATCTGAAGAGGGCTGTGCACAGGAGATGCCCTCGCAACCTGACAGATTTGGAGTGTTTTTGCAAAGAAGAGTGGGCAAATCTTGCCAAGTCAAAAAGTGCCATGCTGATAGACTCATACCCAAAAAGACTGAGTGCTGTAATAAAATCAAAAGGTGCTTCAACAAAGTATTAGTTTAAGGGTGTGCATACTTATGCAACCATATTATTTTATTTTTATATTTTTTCTTCCCTCTACCTAAAAGATTTCAGTTTGTTTTTCAATTGAGTTGTACAGTTTATAGGTCACATTAAAGGTGGAAAAGTTCTGAAATGATTTATCTTTGTCTCATTTTTTTACAACACATAAGCCTGACTTTTTAACAGGGGTGTGTAGACTTTTTTTATCCACTGTAGCTCCTTAGGTATTTTAAACCCAAGTGGTAAATGTAATGGATTATTCAGAGGCTATTTCTTCCTAGAGACCTTCGCAGCTATTCGAGAAAGGAATAAGAAGGAAAGGGTAACACACACAGTAGCAACAGATCAAGTTTAAAATTGGAGATTTAACAAGGTCTCTATGGTTTTTAATTGAAGTTTTTTTTTTATAGGAACAATCCAGTGTGTAAAAGCGTTGGCTATTGATTCTATGTCTTGTAAAGTAAGGCTGTTTAACAGACGGTTCAAATTTTTCCAAAACTTTTAAATGGTTTTTCCATCTGCTTAATTTAATCTGGTTTTATCATAGTGCATTATTCATATGTTTTTCAGAAAAAGTGTTGTTTTTGAATATCCATTTTGTCAGGATACATGTTTTAGCCACTTCTAAGGTCCCTTTATGAAATCAGGATGTGGGGTATCTCTAGGAAAGACACCCAGTATAATAGCTAAAATTGCAATTTTTTTGAGTAAAATAGAGGGTTTGATGGAGACAAACATTGATTTTGTTCCAGAAACGTACATTTGCAATTCAGGAAAGTGGCATTTGACTCTCCACCTTTCATACAGCATGGTGTACTGCTCAAAATAAATGTTGCTCTAGCTCCTACAATGAAAAGTTGTCTTTGCCTCAGGTCTGCAATTGAGATATTCAGCCACAAACAATTTAAGCAATTAAAAAAAACTATGGTGTGTAAGATGTCTGGCTTCCCTGAGATCACATTTTATGCCAGATGGATCCTAGGTCTGTCAGCAGAAGATCATTATACACCTGTGTCTAGCAATATTTTAGGTCTTTACTTTTTAAATAATATAATTTTTGATTGATTGCAGGCTATTTGTACTCTTCCCCAGATTTATATTTAATAACTACTAGAGTTGGTTTCATCAGCTGATTTATAAAGGAAACTGGTTGTTTGTGAAAGACTTGTTCTGGGTGGGCTCACATGAGTTCTGTACACACACTGCGCTCCCACCTGGACTCGCTGCAAAGCGGTAATGACTGTGGCTTCACCCAATTAATCATGCCACAGTTACTTTAATTATGTGATGCATGTGACGCTAATTATCCTCATCTAGAGCAGTTAAATAATGATTTGTGACCCGTATACCTGAGGACAGAGCATGAGAATGTAATCATTTGTTTTCCTGTGAGAATTAAATGACCACTACACAAAAAATATATGTTGGAAATATTTGAGTCTGGTTAATAGCTTAATTATACAGATAAAAACTCATAAAGCTTGTTTAATTAGAAAAAAACATATGGCTCTACTGAGCCATGGAGGCATCTTTGGTACTTTAGTGGACGTTTTGTGTGGGAAAGGGACTTTTACAATTTTGCAGAGCAGCTCTTGCATTCATTAATGCAAGCTGCCTGCTTCTAAGCATGTGGAAAATGTGTTTTATGTTACATTCAATGAGATCTTATTATCTAACAAATCGTCCTCACCCTTTCCATCGCTCCAACCCCAATCCCTTCCAACACTGATATATAAACAAAACACGTGTCATACTTCAGCTGTCACTTCAGCTCTGAAATGATGAAACAAATATAGGATGGATTCATATATATATATATATATATATATATATATATATATATATATATATATATATACAAAAATAGTCTACAAAAATGTTTGCTAAAATATTTTTACACTCATGGCCTACACAGAATATAAATTGTTAGTTTGTAAAGTACTTGACAAACAAAGGCAGTTTTTCTTGAATTACAGAGATGCTTAAATGGTGAATGGAATACAGACTGAAGCATTATATGGTGGAAGAGATGTATGATACTAAATTTACAGCTTTGATGTACGTTGAGAAAGCAAAACCTTAATACAGAGGGTGTGTACATACATGGAAGAAACTTCTCAGAAGAGAGGACAGGTGAGTATGATTTGGGGAAGAATAGTTGTGACTGAACCAGAAAATGACAGGCAAGTATGTCCAGGGTGGGTTTTGAACGAGTTCAGTCTTGGTGTGTGGGGAGTCAAATCTGATGTACGGACAGGACAATGAGTCTGATCCGAGGAGGCGAGATGGGTCTGACCTGTTGAGATGACAGGTGGATTTTACCTGGGAGATGACAGGGGATCTCATCTGGAGAGAGGACAGGTAGGTCTGATATTGTTGGAGGACAGGTAGGTCTGATCTGAGGAAGGAGATGTGTGTCTGACCTAGGAAGGACAGGTCGGTTTGATCTGGGGGGGATTGATGGGTCTTATCTGGGGGACAGTAAATCTAATCTGGAGGTAAGGCTGGCAGGTCTGATTTTTCGGAGGACATGAAGCTCTGCTCTAGAGAGAAGACAGGTAGATCTGGTTGGAGATCTGATCTGGTTGGAGGATAGGTAGGTCTGACCTGAAGTAGGAAATGTTTGTCTGACTTAGAAAGGTGGGTCTGATCAGGGGCAGTACGGGTGGGTCTGATCTGTGGGAGTACAGGTGGGTCTGATCTGGTGGAGAACAGGTGGATCTGATCTGTGGGGGGACAGGAGGGTCTGATTTGAAGAAATTACAGTTATGTCTGACCTGGTAGAGTATGAGGGTTCTGATCTGGTGGAGACCAGGTGGGACTGATCTGGGAGGAGGAAAGAAAGCTCTGACCTTGAGGAAAGATAGGTAGGTCTGATGTGAAGATGGGAGAGGTAAGTCTGATCTGGAGGGAAGACAGGACGATATGATCTAGGGAGCACAGGCGGATGTGAGGACAGGCTTGTCTTTTCTGTGTATAAGACAGTTGGTCTCCTCTGTGGGAAGAACAGGTGGGTCTGACCTGAGGGGGGCATGCAAGAACCTCTACTGTATCCCGTTAACATATGTGAATGTTCAGCTGGCTCCTGCACTTTCACTTGTCTCTTTCTGTTCAGATTAATTAACATATATTTTTATTTTCAATCAACTTTTGTAATAGCAACCATTTTGTTTGTTCACTCAGCTGTCACTGTAAGTTCCCAGAAGGCTCAGATTCCTTCAATCAAAGACCTTTGTCTTCTGAATATGGAGGTAAATTCCATACTAAATTAACCAAACTTGCAACCTCTGCCTTTTGTACACAATGACACAGGTTTAAGGTCATAGGTCACATGTTACCTAGCCTGCCATATGCCTGTAATATTTACCAGTAATTTCCAGTAAGGATTGTAGTTAATAGGGAAGGGTGCTCTATTAAATATCTTCATAAAATGATTTTATTTAGCATTGTTGAAGTCCCAGTAGCTTGTGACGCAGATAGCGGCCTTTAGGAGTATATCATGTATTTTATTACAGGAAGATGCATATTCCTATGAGCCCCATGGGGGTGACATTGCCTACAACCTTTCATGAAGGTTTTAATTAGAGAAATAAATAGACCTGCCAGTGGACACATGTTTAATAAGCTTTTCCAGGTTAGATAAAAAAACATTTGTACTATATGCTTTTTCAAGAACTAGAAAAGATACAAAAATATTTGTAGAATTTAAAAAAAAATCTGCATTTATTTTTTTATTGACAGAACAGCCTCCAGCTGTGTACTTATCTATATTATGTGTGTGTTTCAGTATAATAAGTTAAATAGTTTATAGGCATTTAGAAATATATGTACGTCACTTTAATAAAATAAATAAATGTGCCTGCCAGGCCTTAAAAAAATTCAAGTTAGTTCACCAATAAATAAAACACATCATGCAAATCTTTTCCATGTCTGCCATTTGCCTTCACTGCTATTTATATGAATGAATTTATTTATATATATATATATATATATATATATATATATATATATATATATATATGCAGGTCTATTTCTTCCCAGAATGCAGTATAATAACAGTTTTTCTCGGAATTCTGAGTTGGAAACTGTTTTTTTAACTTGCTTTAGATATTCAAATGTGAACACAGATGTACTATTTATTTACTGTACTACTGTACGGTGGAGGGCTTCTATCTCTTTTGCCCACCATATATTAAATGATTGTTGTGGTTAACTAACCACTCATAAGGTCCACAACACAAGCTGGGTTCCTGCTCCACGCTAATCATAGCCAGTTAGCTTGAAACAGCTGTACGTGGATAGGATTCCCAGCTTGTGTATAATCAAACCTTGGCTTTGCCTACAAGCAGGCATAAACTTTAAGGAACCAATGTTTAAAATGGGCTATGGATTGAAAAGCGAGGCATTTGTGGGCAAATTTGCATGTCCCTGCTCGGCTTCACAGAATGCAGTGTAATAACAGTTTTTCTCTGAATTCTGAGCTGGAAACAGGTTTTTTAACTTGTTAAAGAAGCGCAAGGTAATGGCGATGGACTGGCCAAGCATGTCACCAGACCTAAACCCTATTGAGCATCTGTGGGGCATCCTCAAACGGAAGGGGGGGAAGTGCAAGGTCTCTAACATCCACCAGCTCCATGATGTCATCATGGCGGAGTGGAAGAGGACTCCAGTGGCAACCTGTGAAGCTCTGGTGAACTCCATGCCCATGAGGGTTAAGGCAGTGCTGGAAAATAATGGTGGCCACAAAAAATATTGACACTTTGGGCCCAATATGGACATCTCCACTTAGGGGGTACTCACTTTTGTTGCCAACGGTTTAGACATTAATGGCTGTGTGGTGAGTTATTTTGAGGGGACAGCACATTTACACTGTTATACAGGCTGTACACTTACTAGTTTACATTGTAGTGGAGTGTCATTTCTTCAGTGTTGTTCAATGAAAAGATATAAATATTGACAAAAAGAATCTCCCAAATTTCACATTCGAATATTGATAAATTTTGTTGGAGAAAATGCGGCGTCATTGGTTCACAGGTACATATGTGGTGGGATTGTCCCTGTATAAGACCACTATGGATGGAATGTTTTCAGCAAATCTCATTAATCTCTAATTCAAATATAAAAGCTTCATTTGAGTGCTGTATTCTACACATTCTTCCAGAAGAACTTAACATTGAAACTCAGGCTTTCATCACCCAGGTTTTTATGGGTGTCAAATGGATAATAGTGTCCAATTGGAAGCAAATTAGTACTCCATGTTGGGGTGAAGTTATCGCTATAGTGAATACAAATCTGGAATTAGAAAGAAACTTCTTCCCTTTAGGAATGGTTAAAATCGACTTATATAAATGGAAAAATTGGGACGACTCAAAAATTTCCAATAAACCTTTGACAGCTATTACCCAATAAAAACACAACAACAGGATAGAGACCCATCCCCAAGTATGAACTACAGGCAAATATTTTGTATACTAGTGACACAGTATTCAGAATTTTAAGTTAGTAGATATCAATACAAACAACTTATTAAATACTTTTGTGAGAAAGCCTATATTAAAAGTAAATAATTTGTAATCTGGAAACCCTCTGAATTGTATTAGTTTTATGTGTAATTGTAAAATTCTGACTAACATAGAAGTGGGAAAAACATATATATATACCAATGTATTAAGAATATGGCTGGCAAAAGAGTAAGAGAAGCACCACTGTATAAAATATAGTAAGATCAGGGACTTTTTCTAGCCACAGACTAATTGCTCTCGCCGATTGTTCTAGCGACTACCCAATATATATCATAAAATACTAAAATCACTTGTTCTGGTTCCACTGGGAGTACGGCTCAAAAATCAATGTGGCCATAATCACGACTTAGGATGGTTACCATTATCCTAAAAGACTAATAAGCACATCTCACAAAGAGGACAGACCACGAGAGTCCAACCCTCCCATTTTCTCAGTTGTTTTGGTTTATTTCAGGTGTATGATGAGTCTTGAGGTGTGCTAAATATGTAGGCAACATTCTAGCAATTTAGGGCTAGTACCACTTTAAAATGGGACCAGTAGCTAACCCAGGTCATTCCCAAAACCAAGGTCTGGCCAGTCTCTGAGCGGGCGCAAACTCGAATGGGGCTGCCTGATGAGCTAATTGAGATGTCAAGCATATTTAACTAGATTGTCAGACAAAACTTTAAACACTGTTTAAGTAGACAAAGGTGATATCCCTTTGATCCATTGTCTTGCGGTTAACAACCACTTTGTATGTGCTTGAACCCGCCAATCAATCCAGGCTCCCCATATCCTATGTTAAGCCGAGTTATTAAAAAATGTTATGGAAACCCTGGCTGGATAAAATTATACCATATCCCAAATGGGATATCCTAGTCCACAGGCAGCCTAGCTTCCACATCACTCTTCCCACCTTATTCAGCTACCTCTTTATTGGAGCCCGTTAAACCCTCTACTCCCCATCGACAGACCAAAAGCCGTGGGAAGTAGCCTCTCTATCGGCTACCCAACCTAACCTGACTCCCTTTCCCCAGGCGGCTATCTCCCCACTGGAGATAACAAACCAAACCTGATCAGACCCCCTGGAGTATCCTGACAATAAGCAGAGATCTACCCCAGTTGGCAGGGAGATAAGCCAACACATGGCTAGGAAAGTAGACAAGCTGCCCTTGACAATGGAGGTAATTTCTTAGCCCCTTCCCCGCTCATATATTTCAAATCCCAACCAATCAGCACTCACCACGAATCTTGCTGAATGGTTCAAGACTGGCCCAACTGACCTATCGTGTAAGCACCTACCAGAGCTGCCTCTGATTGCTTGATGCAAGCTAGGGGTAAATACCAAAAGATGCCCAAGTTACCATGTTGATCTGCGCATAGGATTGGGTATCGCTGGCCCTTTTCAAGCTCACTGAAGAGCAGATCTTCACATGAGGAAAGTAGTACTTGTGTATGTCTAAACAAAGTCAGTAAGCATGCTCTGACCCAGGCAGTAATGTATACAGTAATTTTATATTATCCCTGCAGTTTGAGCATGTCAAGATTTTTGGTTAACATATAACTTACACTGAAGACAATGTATTCAGGGAAAATTCACCAGGCTGATGGAAAAATGGAAAATTTCAATTTACTTTTAATTGAAAAATGCAATTTAAAAAAATACCTTTCAACCAATAAATTATTTGTACTTATTAACTATAGTTTTAAGTTATTTTGGTGTTTTTGTATGAAAGATCACAGTGAATTCTGTCTTATAAGAGTAACTTGTGTTTAGATGAAATGTGCCATTTAAACTTAAGTGGAACTTGCCCTTTAAGCAAAGAAATTAACATGTCCAGTCACTTAGCGGCCCATTGTCAGTATATAAATCAGTTTGTTGTGTTTTGAGGGATTTAATGATGTTTATTTTACTCTTACTTTAAAGAGATTTCCAATTTTGCTCTCAGGAAACAAATATGCCATTAGCAGCACTTAAGGTTGGTATAATGTACTTAAGGTGAAATGTTTTTTTGTTAATGCTCATTAGACGTCATCATTAATCATATCCTAGTCTCCAGAAGATTAACTATGTGTCTCACAGACAGAATTTATATTTTTAACCCATTATATGTCTAGTACTATCTACCTACAATGCCCAGGACTAATCAGTAGTCTCATATATAATATACTAGTTGTTTTCCCGTCATAAATGACGGCATAATATTTGATGTGCTCTGTCTCTCTCTCCGCGCCCTCTCTCTCTGCCTGAGCACACTCTCCCTCTCTCTATGAGCCATCTATATGTCCTTATGCCCTCTCTCTCACTGTGCACTATCTCTCTCTCTCTCCCTCCTTCTCTCTCCATCAGTCCTGCTCTCTACCCTCCTTGTTCTCTCTTCCCCCTCTTACTTCTCTCTCCCCCCTCCTTCTCTCTCTCCCACTCCCTAAAGATCTCCCTCCCCCCATGTTTCTCTCCCACTCCCTCCCATCTCTCTCCCACCCTTTTCCTCCCATTTCCCTCTTACTGCTCCCCCCATGTCTCTCCCCCCTTGTGTCTCTCTCCCACCCTTCTTAGCTCCTCCTTCTCCTCTCCACCTCCTCCCCACCACTCCTCTCCTCCTCCCCACCACTACTACCCATGGCCACCTCTCTCTCCTCCTTGCCTCTCCTTCCACACCTCTCCACTCCTCTCCTCTCTCGTCGCTCCATATAAAACACAAAAATAATAGAATAAATGAAAAAAAAGTGTTACTGTTAATATATGATGCGGAAAAAAAAGTGTGTACTATGTGTAATTAATAACTGTTGGGGGGTGTGGGATGGGATGGGGGGTGTATGGTGTGACCTAGCTCTATATGTCTCTATGTGTGTTGTTAAAATTATGTGTATTGCAATTATTCAATCATCTGCGGATAGACCGCTTTCTATTGGCTGAGAGGCCTGTGTCGCACTACGTTATACTGCGATTGGATGGCGGCTCGGCCAGCCCCTTAACAGATTGCGTGTGTGGAAAGGGTTTACAGGCTTGTATCGATGGCCCGTAACTTGCGGCATGGTTTAATGTAAAGGCTCTGTAAAGCAGAAGAATTTCAAGCGTAAGCTTTGCGGGTGTGCTGTTGCCGCTATGGGCTTGGAATTTAACAGGGCTGTAAGACTATTGAAATACATGGTCGGGTCACATTATTATGACCAGCAGTTAATATCCTGAATAACCTCTGTGTGCGGCAAGGACTTCAGCTAGACGGTGTGGTAGTGAGTCAATAAGATGCTGGAAGGTATCCGGAGCCATGCAGACTGCAGTGCATCCGACAGCCACTAATGAGTGGGTAGTAGCGGACCCATACAATGAACATGGCGATGGAGGTGGTCCCACAGGTGCTCAATGGGGTTTACGTCTGGGAAATTTGGAGGCCAGGGAAGTTCTTGGAAGTCTTCAAAGTGCTCCTCTGACCACCCGTTGGACAATTCTGGCCGTATGACATGTTGCATTGTCCTGCTGAAAGAACACATCCACTCCAGGGAAGACAGGCAACATGTATGGGCATACTTGATCTGCAAAAATGGATCGATAACCCAATTGGAGTGCCTTCCAGAGTTATGAGTGGATCCAGACAATGCCAAGTAAACATTCCCCAGACCATAACGCTGCCGCCACCAGCTTGTGTTCTTCCAACAATGGTTGCAGAGTGTTTGTTCTCTGAGGTTTTACGCATTACATGCCAACATCTGCCCATACGATGGAGCAAAAAATGTAACTCAGAGAAGGCAACCCATTGCCAATCAGAAGAGATCCAATTTCGGTATTGTCGTGCAAATTGAAGCCATTTCTGATGATGAACCCTCATCAGCATGGGTGCAGTGACCAGCCGATTGCTTCGGAGCCCCAATGCGAAACACGGTTCTCTGTACTGTCATTTTAGACACACATCTGGTGGCACCCTGGTTCGTTTTAACTGTGAGTTGCTCGACTGTAGCGTGTCAGTTGGCACTCACACACCTTCGTACCTGATGCTCACTTCTGAAATCAATTGCAAATAGTGCTCTGCAGTTTCCACACCGTTTGTTCACAATGGTGCCATTTGTCCTGTCACGGGCACACTTTAACCACGGCAGCATGCGAACAGTTCACAAGCTAGCTCAATATAGCTAATAGCCTTTGACAAAGCCACACTAGTGGTGAAACAACCTTCAGGTTCTGCATTTTTTTGCTCATATTGTCGGCATCCTTTTTTCTATAAGCTAATTACCACTTGTGAAGTTCCCCAATTTGGGCATGGGGGTTTATCACTATTTGGTCTCCCTTGTTTGTTACAGCCTATAAGTGTGTCAGTGATAGTAATCATAGGTTTGGATGATGAGCCTGTTTATGATGTTGTTTTTATTATTAGAGTGACCTATTTTGTTTTTGTGGTTATATTTTTATACCCAATAGGTATAGGAGCATCTTTATGAGAGCCTGTATATAAGGATAACCCAATGAGGCTATAGGTCTGTTCTCCCTGCTTTCCCTTTTTGTTGAGAATCTCTTCCTGGTATCCTAGTTGGTTCAGTCTATTTTATAGGTGGATTTGATTTGTTTAATAAAGGCTTATTTTAGTTCTCATTTCCCGTTTATTGATGTTTACTCTTGATTCAGTTAACAAACTACAATGTTTCAGAAATACTGCCACCCTTGGCAAAAAAGCCAATAATCAACCCCTTTCAAAGACAGATGTATTGCATGTTTTACCCATGACAGTGATGGTTGATATGTTTGCAGAATGCCTACATGTCACCGTATAACCCACCAAGTCAGCTTGCGACACCTGCCGTATTTTACTGCTGTCAAAAGTAGGTGGTAGTCATAATAATGTGACTCGACCATGTATATTATGAAGGAAATTTCAGAGAGTCAGTAAATTGTCCATATAGTGCTACAGAGAAAAGATATTATTTGTAATAGTGTGTAGTTTTTAATTTTAATCTGCAAAATTGAGCAATAAAAGGTGGAGAAGGTTGATAAGAATTATAAATGATGCCTATTATGACACGAAACATGGTATGAGTATACCAATTAGCTGATGGAAAGGGAAGACAACCTATTATATCTTAATCTAAAAGGGTCTCTACATATGTCAACCATTTTTCTCCTTCTAAGGTCTTTAGAGGAAATGGAGTCAGATTTGGGGCACCAGACTAGCTGTGCCTTCCAGGCAGGAGGCATCCCACTGTATTTACCTCAACTATTACCTTTTTTTCATCAATATTAACAGGAATGTTAAAGTAAAAATAATAAAGTTTTCCAAGGTTTTCCTTTTTTTGAAGATATAAAAGTAATGTTAATCACTGAGAATTAGTGTTTATTTTTATTTTACGGATATAAAAATTGTAAAATGATTGTGGGATATAGGTAGTGGTAGATTAATTGAAAAAGAAGAGAATTTGTGTGTTTCGGAGTGAAAGATTTACTATCTGTCCAATCACAGATTCCTGAGACAGCAAAACCATCAAAATCTATTATAGAGTAAAACTACTATTTATACGTTTATATCCTCAAACCAAAAAAAATAACTTTAAGATATACGAAAGGCTCTGTATTTATTGATTAAAATCAAACATGTCATTGTGACTATAATTAAAACCAAAAAAGAAGAACGGAAGGAATTTAAACATGTATTTCTCTGAAGGGTTTTCAACCATGGTGGGGGAACCTAAAATCGTTGGCTTTATATAGTACATTTCCAAAAATGTCTAACTTAATCTACCAGCAAATGTTGTACAATGTACACAAGGAAAGGCTACAGTTATTGAAGTTTCTAAGTAAAAGATCATTATGATATATACAGATTGGAGTTTAATTTGATACCTTCATGGGTTCATAAGACCTTTTATAGATAATTGAGCAGTAAATAAAAAAATCATATTTTTTTTGAACAATAAGTAAATAATAAGTCCTTGCCTTTACTATCCTGTAATTGGTAGCCTATAAACACTTTATGGATAGAAGATTAATTTGAAATCAATTTATGAAACTAATAAAGAAGGCTAATTGAGAAGTATAAATATTCATATTGTTATATTTATTGGTTAATAGATGGTGTACTTTTTTTAAGCAATGGCTTGTATTTATTGAGGAAACCATCATGGCCTGTAAGGGGGAACTTTTGTGGCGTCACTTTCAGTAAGATCTAATTACCTAAAAAAGCCACAAAACCTCTATATGTTCCCTCCTTCCCCACCCTTTTTGCCCACTGATAGATTAAAAAACACACCCCTGATCTAACTCCAAGAAAGTGATGGAACCAACACAAAATTGTTTCCATTATTTATTCGCAGATTCGTCGAAAGTTCTGATATTTCACTAAAAATGTGTTTTAGTCATTGGCTTACACAGCTGCTAATGTTAGTTTGTTACATACTTCACAGACAAGTGGTTTTTTTCTTGATCTTTAAATACAGTTACACATTACAAAAATAAAATCTGATCGCTGTTACATGAAAGATATTGTAAACTTTGCACAGAAAGATTGTTGTATTTAGAAGCTTTTTATTTGCTAAGTGACGTGTATGACATGTATCCTATACTGCTGAGCCCTGGGCTGTCACCCTCGCAGCTCGTCCCTCAGTGGGGAAGACTCTTCTCTTGGTTCCTGCTGGTTCCTGGACAGCTGACCTCACTGTTGATTATTTTTTCGAACCTCTAAGGCAACAACATATTTTTAGACACCAGTTGTTCTGTGGAATTGCTTATTACAACTGGCAAGGCCACAGTCACCAACATGAAACCCCCTACGAGCTATGTAACCGCAGAATTCATTCCTCATGCTGCTCAGATCTGCACAAGGCCACGGGTGGGACATTTACAAGATCCATTTAAATGGTTATATGAATATGTGTATGGACAAAGATAGCTGTCACTTAGGAGCCAGAAAGATTTTATAGGAGCCATTTATTTTATGGGAAATACATTATACTTTTAAAAAATATTTAGTAGCAAGAAGTAAATATTTTCGAATCTCGGAGTTCCAGACTGGATGTAGGTGTAATTATGCCCTGATATAGTGGTGTAATAGGAGACCTTGCCCCAAGGAGCTTACAGTCTAGTACTATAGTGGGAGACACTGACCAAGGAGTTTATAGTCAGTAGCATAATCCTCCCCAAAGGGGCTTACAATATAGTTCTGTAATGAGACATCCTGAATCAAAGAGATTTCAGTCTGGTAGCAAAATAAGAGATTCTGCCCTAAAGAGTATATTATTTTGTAATATTATGAGAGATTCTGCCCTAAAGAGTATAATATTTTGTAATATTATGAGAGATTCTGCCCTAAAGAGTATATTATTTTGTAATATTATGAGAGATTCTGTCAACCAGTCTAATGGTATAATAAGAGATCCTGCCCTAAGGGGTTTATAGTGTACAGTAGCTATATAATGGAAGGCCATTCACAAAGGAGCTAGCTCTTTTATGTAAAATGAGTTCCTGCTCAAATGTGCTTATATTATAGGGGTATAATGGAGGGACCTGCACCAAGTATTTTAGTTTGGTAGTATAATGCAAATTTTGCCCCAAGGAGCTTATAATCTAATACTGTAATAGAAAAACCTGATCTAAGAAAATAACATTTTTATAACAGACTATGCGGCCTAAAAATGCTTCTCGTTCAACAGTATATGGGGAGACCCCACACCATTGAGCTTCAAATGTTATCATATATTAAGTGATATAATTAGGAATTTATAATCTACTGTACCTAAAATGGAAAACACCCCGGGCCATATTAAATTTGAAGCGTGTAGCGGCACCCGTATAAATTTGCTTGCGTTACAGAGCTATTACTATCAACCATGCCGTGTCCAACGGCCCGTAGACGCAAACCCGTAAAAAATTCTTGCACATGTTGCATGTGCGGCCGTGAACATGATCAGTTAGTCAAACCCGTAGTTAGGGGTTTAGACAGAGCCAATAGTAAAAGAGATCATCATCATGACGTCACTGATAAATGGAGGTTAGATTTCAAAGCCTTACGGGTTTAAATTACGAGTTTCGATCGGACCCGCATTCCAGAAATAATGCAATTTTAATAAATCAGTAAATATGATAGTCCATGCCAGTTCCGTTATATGTATTAACACATTGATTGCCGGAATCGATATAACACGGAAATTAAACATTAAAACAATTATTTTATATAGGAGATTTGCGAGCCTGAGAATGCTGTGCTATAAATTTTAATACCTAACATCACTTTCCCTTTCATTATAAATACAGTAGTGTGTTGATATTTGCATCTACAGTGCTACGAATAGGACTTTAACTAGCTTGCCTGTCCTCTCTAGTACCCGTAGGCTTTTTGGCTCCATTTGCAGGTTACGGGTAAGAACGCCAGTGGATTTGTAGCAATTTATTATCGATTTTCAAATGTAACAGTTACAGGCTTGACAGATCAAAGGTTTTGCCGCAACAGAGTTTAGATTTCGACATCCCATAGGGTTTTTCCACCTGTAGCCCGCAGATCGTTTGTGGGTAGCTTTAAGAGGCCAATTTAATAGCCGTAAGTCTTGCGGGCTCCGTTATGGGCTCCGGCTTTACACGTTGGGGGGATTTAATAGGGTTGTAAATATTTATTCCTGTTACAAGGAGCTTATATTCTTGCATAATGAAAAAACTAAATACTATATATATGTATATATATATATATATATATATATATATACTGTATATATATATATATACTAGGAAATTGCCCCTCAAAAATTATGGGA
Organism: Discoglossus pictus; assembly: GCA_027410445.1. Taxonomy (NCBI): domain Eukaryota; kingdom Metazoa; phylum Chordata; class Amphibia; order Anura; family Alytidae; genus Discoglossus; species Discoglossus pictus. The sequence continues at coordinate 30,421,839 of CM050168.1, forward strand.
ATAAAATTGTAAGTCTGGCAATGCTGTTTGCCACACAATGTGAGGCTATGTGCCCTCTGAGCACCTTCGGAGCTCATAGAGCGCCTGTGTCTACTTCCCCCCTCGCCTGTGTCTCCTTCCCCCCTCTCTCTTCCCTGTACCTCCTTTCCACTCACTTCCCCCCTCTCCCTCCCCTGTGTCTCCTTTCCCCACTTCTCCCCCCCCCCTGTACCTCCTTTCCCCCCTCATCCTCCCCAATGTCTAATTTCCCCATCTCTCCCTCTCCTGTGCCTACTGGGGCAGGGTCGGGAATGAGCCTACTGCAAGCATCAATGGGGAAGGGGGTGCAATGAGCGTCTTCTGAGCTCATTGCAGCCTAAGTCCTGAAGGCCTTGCAATGAGCGGCCCTCGCTGTGCGTGAGGGCAGCAAGTGCGTGACCAACATTGCAAACGTTCCCAACATTTGTAAAAACCACAACTATATATGTGATATATATATATATATATATATATATATATATATATATATATATATATATATATATATAACATTGCATTAGGCAACATGGTTTCCTGACCTGTATTAACCCCATGAGTACTGGGTAGTGTGTTACCCAAGATGTTGTCTAATAAAAACGGACATAATAATACATTATCTTAATTTTTAATTACAGTGCCTTGCAAAAGTATTCACCCCCCTTTACTTTTTACCTATTTTGTTATATTACAGCCTTACGTTCAATGTTTTGTTAATCTGAATTTTTTGTGATGGATCAGAACACGATAGTCTAAGTTGGTGAAGTGAAATGAGAAAAATATATACATAAAACTATTTGTTAGAAATAGGAAATAGAAAATTGGCATGTGCATATGTTTTCACCCCCTTTGTTATGAAGCCCATAAAAAGCTCTGGTGCAACCAATTACCTTTAGAAGTCACATAATTTGTGAAATGATGTCCACCTGTCTGCAATCTAAGTGTCACATGATCTGTCATTACATATACACACCTTTTTAGAAAGGCCTCAGAGGCTACAACACCTAAGCAAGAGGCACCACAAACCAAACACTGCCATGAAGACCAAGGAACTCTCCAAACAAGTAAGGGGCAATGTTGTTGAGAAGTACAAGTCAGGGTTAGGTTAAAAAAATATCCCAATCTTTGATGATCCCCAGGAGCACCATCAAATCTATCATAACCAAATGGAAAGAACATGGCATAACAGCAAACCGCCCACCAAAACTCACAGACTGGGCAAGGAGGGCAATTAATCAGAGAGGCAGCACAGAGACCTAAGGTAACCCTGGAGGAGCTGCAGAGTTCCACAGCAGAGACTGGAGTATCTGTACATAGGACGACAATCAGTCGTACACTCCTTAGAGTAGGGCTTTATGGCAGAGTGGCCAGAAGAAATCCATTACTTTCAGCAAAAAACAAAATGGCACGTTTTGAGTTTGCGAAAAGGCATATGGGAGACTCCCAAAATGTATGAAGGAAGGTGCTCTGGTCTGATGAGACTAAAATTTAACTTTTCAGCCATCAAACAAAACGCTATGTCTGGCGCAAACCCAACACATCACATCACCCAAAGAACACCATCCCCACAGTGAAACATGGTGGTGGCAGAATCATGCTGTGGGGATATTTTTCAGCAGCCGAGAGTGGGAAACTGGTGAGAGTTGAAGGAAAGATGGATGGTGCTAAATACACGGATATTCTTGAGCAAAACCTGTACCACTCTGTGCGTGATTTGAGGCTAGGACGGAGGTTCACCTTCCAGCAGGACAATGACCCCAAACACACTGCTAAAGCAACACTTGAGTGGTTTAAGGGGAAACATGTAAATGTGTTGGAATGGCCTAGTCAAAGCCCAGACTTCAATCCAATAGAAAATCTGTGGTCAGACTTAAAGAATGCTGTTCACCAGCGCAAACCATCCATCTTGAAGGAGCTGGAGCAGTTTTGCAAGGAGGAATGGGCAAAAATCCCAGTGGTAAGATGTGGCAAGCTCATAGAGACATATCCAAAGCGACTTGGAGCTGCGATTGCCACAAAAGGTGGCTCTACAAAGTATTTACTTTAGGTGGGTAAATAGTTAGGCACATTTACTTTTTCTGTTATTTTGTCCTATTTGTTGGCTTCACAAAAAAAAATCTTCAAAGTTGCGGGCATGTTCTGTAAATTAAATGATGCAAATCCTCAAACAATCCATGTTAATTCCAGGATGTGAGGCAACAAAACATGAAAAATACTAGGGGGAGGCGGGGGGGATACTTTTGCAAGGCACTGTACACATATGTTGATATTAGACTGTTGAAGATGTTAATTTCATGCTTTGTAAGGGATTTTTGGTGCTATAATTCACTTTAATTGCTGCTGCGGCATTCAGCAAATGTTTTAAAATCCTTTGCAAGTGGTCTTTGGTACCGTAATATTTGCTTCTTTTTTTTTGCAGTTACGACACTGTCCCGGTTTGCGAGTGATCCGTAAAATCGTATTAGCATAAGGTTTGGGTGTAAAAGTCTTACGGAGTAACAAAATCAATGTAAATGTTTGCCCTGCTTTGCTGCTTAGACGTGCAGCATTCACTTGTAGCAGTTCTCTCGCAATGTTTTAGGGATGGGGGACTAGCATGGCTAGGTAAGATTATCTGTGCTACTATGACACTCGTAATACTATTGCCGGGAATTAGATTCTAGTGATATAACAGGACACTTTGCCACAACAAAATTACAATCTAATGGTGTGCAAATAAAAACAGGTGTGCATCTCTCATGAATTTTTGTTCATAGGCAAATTACCCTTTTGGACTCCCAGGAGAGGGTATAGGGTAACTCAGACCCTGCTATATGTAGCTCTGATTAGATTACAACCTGATAATATAATAGGACATACCTACATTTTAATGGCTCTAGGTTCAGTACTTGTCCCTCCAACAGAGAATTAACCAATCATACTCATCCCTTAAATGTACTGCATCCTGTGTATCCACATGCTGTCGGCTGGCACCGCCAAATGTGTTAATGAGAGCTGACATGCCCTGGCAGCTTGCTTGTCTGCAGTATCCCTGCCAGGCGTCACTCTCTCTTTTCATCAAATACTTTACCCTTCTTTGGGGGGGGGGGGGGGGGTGTGTGACTGCTATCTGGGGCCTGTGTTATGTTGAATGAGACTCCTTAACCGGTTAGACCTTTTGCAATAATATCCAAGCACTGTAACCTGACCTGGGAAAGGAGAAGTGGGTCTGATCAGGTGGAGGTTTTATATGCAAAGGACAAGCAGGTCTTATCTTGGGTGCACCTGAACCAGGGAGAAGCACACGTGGCTGGAGAGTATAGGCAGGTGTGAGCTCGGAGGATAGGCGGGCTTGATCTGCGAAGGACAGGTAGATCTGATCTAGGAGAGGTGGATCTAATCTTGGGAGGATAAATGGATCTAATCTGAGAAGAATAGATAGGCGGATGGATATGAATGGGGAGGAGAACAGTTGAGTCAGATTTTAGGAGGAGGCCAGGTGATCTAATCTGGAGGAGGAAGTGCAGATCTGATCTTGGGAGAGGACAGGTGGGTCTCATGTGGGAACAAGACAGGTGGGTCTGATACTTGGAGTGGACACGTGGGTCTGATGTGGGAAGAAGACAGATGTTTAGGATAAATGGGGAGCGGACAGATGGGTAAGGTATGGGAAGTGAACAGATGGGTCTGATGTGGGTTGAGGACATGTGGGTCTAATGGGGGAGAAAGGACAAGTAGGGCTGATCCAAGAGATGGTAGTTGGGTCTGATCTATAGATGGGTCTTATCTGGAGAATGACAGATGGGTCTGATCAGGAATGGAGGACAGGAGAGTCTGATATGGAGAGATGACAGGTGGGTGTGATCTAGTGGCATGACTGGAAGGTGTTAACAGGGGGAAGGACAAGCAGGTTTTGTCTGGCAAGAGGACAAATGGGTCTAATCTGAGGAGAGGACAGGTGGGTTTAATCTGGAGATATGTTGGTCTGACCTGAAGGAGGACAGGTGGGTCTTATCAATGGACAGGCTAGGTGGGTATTATCTGTGGTAAGCAAAGGTAGGTTTCATCTGGGCAAGGGTATGCTCTGGGGGCATGGCAGGCAGGTCTGATTAAGTGGAAGGACCAACATATATGATAAAGTGAAACAAGTGGGTCTGATCTGTGGATGCAGGGTATGATGAGGAGAAGAAAGATTAGTCTGATCTGTCGAAGACAGATGTGTCTGATCTTAGAGGATACAGGGGTTTCTGATTAGCAAAGGGTGATCTATCTGCACATTCAGTGTCTTGCTTTGATTTCACAAACACAGGAGATTTAACCCAACCATTGAGCATTGCTTTGAAGAGATGCTTGGGTACTTTCAGTCACTGTGCATCTACATTTCCTTTGTGTGAGACCCTCAGACCACCCTACGAGTCAATACATTGGCTGTACTACAGGAATTCCCCTCCAATATCCCAATCATTACCAAGCAGAGTTAACAAAGCACAAAGCTTAGCGAGTGTGTCAAGTGTGTAGATTCCCTGCAGTGGGGAGCAGTGACACGGCAAACATCGGGCTAGTTTAGTTGAAAGGCATGTTTGTTTATTGGGCAGCTAATCAAAGACGGTCACATGCCAAAAATATGAAGTGGTTCAGAAAAGACTTTCAGTATCAAATGCCTGTATAATTTAATTTAGTGTTTTTTTTTTACTGTTTTAATTTTTTTTTTACTGCGCCAGCTTAACAAAAAAAATTCTGACGCATATTCCTTTGATTTGCATCCATTCTACGTGGTGTGAAAACATGTTCTTTTTCCAAAAGCGTAAAAAAACTATCTGTACTATGTCTTTTTAATACAAGAAGCACATTGTTTAAATATAGTTGCAATTACTCTTCTAAACATGTAATTGATTACAGTATATGTGCATCTTTATAATTATAGGGAAGGCATTTCACCATCATAACAATGCAAAGCAAACAATATTGTAGGTTTGCTGTGAGTTCCCAAATGAAACATACTTAACTACCATTAAAGGATCACTGTGGGTTGGGAAAAACTTCACATGTTTGAAGTTTACAAAAAATAATACAGCTGTATAAGCCATGGACATAGGTGTTTTCAGGAAATGTACAACGTAATATATAGGTCATAAGTCATGGGGACTTCCCCTCCGGTTATAGGCAGACTAACAGTCCAAGATGGAAGTATTTTATCAGATACATTTCCCCACAGTAAACATTATGATTTGTCATTATGTGCTGTCAATTATCCTTTCTGATCCACTCTAAAAAAGAGATTCTAATCTTTTGTTAATGAGAGAACATTGGCATTAATTACTAACTTGTTTCAGGTGAAATTTTTTCTATGCAGTCTCCTGCACATTGAGCATGCCTATTCTTTTTTTTTGTGCAGATGCACTGGATTTGCATGGATGACAATAGACCCAATAGCTCATAGTTTTGTAAGTCATTGATGACAAAGATCTCTCATTAACAAACAATGAGAAAATCATTCAGTTGGTAAAGTACTTACTATTACCTGGAGTTTTGAATTATACTATATTTGGAACCACCATGTTCATGTTATGTCTTGACCGGTGCAGTGAAACTGGAAGCATTTCCATTTATGGGAGGGCTTGAAAATGCAAAGCCACACCATTTAACACTATTATAAATAGCGAAAACAGCATCAACTGAACCAAAAATAGTACAGCTTCTTCACATGATTTTGATTGTTCTGCATGATGGTACGGAGCAGTGTCCATGAGTTCAGAGGCTATTTAAAGTGACCCAGAAAAGGTCCCATTTATTGACTAATGAGAAGTACACATAAAAATAAACATAATTGCAGCTGTTGAAGGAGACTTAAAACTGATAAAAGCTTGAGATATTTAATGCAAAAAGAAGCACCCTCTGAACTTATGGCCTCATCAGCATAAATTAATAAAGATGATTAGTTGAGGTAAGCCTTGTTAGACAATGATAATAGTGGCAGAACATTTAAATGTAATCATGCCATTGTTAAAGATGTCTGTTGCTATGATTATTTTTAACTGGACATTGTATTCATGTTTATTCCCTCCTCCCCGGTTCTAAACTGAATTAATTGCCACTGATTCCTAATCAGCTAAAATGAACTATTTTTCATGCATTTCAAAGAACACAATTTAACCATTACAAAAGTTATTAAGTTAAAACATCATTAAAACTAACATGAAATGCAGAAAACAAACTAATAAAATTAACAGCTGTGTAAACCATGGATATAAACATTATTTTTATTAAAATCTTAAATTTACTAGATATTATTTATGTAATGGGAGCTCCCATCTTGGCTGTATGTCTGCCTATAACCTGAGGGGAAGGGTTATCTTACTAACAGCCACATAAAATGCCTACGGGACAGGGAATGTGGAACGTTGCAGCCAGCAGACTCTTTGATCTGTCAAGCCCGTAACTCTTAAGTTCCAATTATGCTATTACATTGTAAAGAAGTTACACGCGAGCTAGCCAGTAACACGCTAATGGAAGCCAAAGCCCAATGGGTGCTGGGGTGGACTCACGAAGGTTTTAAAAGCCCTTACGTTCGCTGCCAGAGCAGCAAAACAGACCCCCACTGCGGCCCCCAATCCTCCCTCTGACCCCTAAACCTCCCCCTGCTACCTAAATAAATTCCCATGCTGCAGGGGTCCCGATCAGGACCCCCACAGGCTCCCAATATTATGCTTTGCTGCAGGGGGAAGTTTACTAGTTACCCCTGCCGTGGGGGTACTTCAAGTATTTCCCCGGAACCTAAAATTAATCCCTCCCCCCCCACATGCTGGTGGTCCTCATCGGGACCACTGCAGGGCCCCCTATTACCCCTTGCTTTAGGGGGCCTGATCGGGACCCCCGCTGCATTTAAAAATTCAAATTTCCCGCCTCGTGGGTCCTGAAAGGACCTTAAAGGACCTGCGTTAAATAAAAAAATAACCCCAGCTGCGGGGGTACAATAAGTACCCCCTAGGCAGCTAAAATTACCCCCATCACTCATGGGGGTCTATATAGACCCCCATGAGCTTCTAATTAACCCTCTGAGTCCAATAGGGGTGTATATTGACTCCTATAGGACACTATTAAACCCTATATTAATATTATAAGTGCCATGAGGGTCCTCCAGGACCCTCATGACACAAAGTTTAAGCACTACACTATTAACCCTAACTATACCCCACTAACCCTAACTATACCCAATTAATCCTAACTATAACTGTACACCCCTAACTATACCCAATTCACCCTAACTATACCTATACACCCATTACTCTACCCAATAAACCCCTACCCTATTAACCCCTACCCTACCCTATAAAACCCTATCCTACCCTATACACCCCTATCCTACAGTATTAACCCCTATCCTACCCTATAACATTCTATTAACCCCCCTATAACTAATTAACACCCCCTCTAACCATTTATCCTCCCTCTAACCAATTAACCCTTTTTAACCCTCATCATACCTAATTTACCCTATCACTTACTATTTAACCCTATCCAGACCCAGTTATCCCTATCTAGTCCTATTTGACCCTAACTGGGCATATTTAACCCCAAATGTACACAGTAAACCCTATCCTATAAACCTCCTCCTAGCCTTCCCTATTGACCCATACACTAGCTACCCAACTCCTGCCTACCCCCTAATAAATCCCTAACTAATTACAACAAATAAAAAACCCACCTAATTACACAAAATCAAAAAAGCATTACATAAAATAAAAAAAACACCTAATTACACAAAATAACAAAAACTACATTACTGAAAATAGAAAAACTACAGTACTAAAAATTAAAAAAAACACAGTACATAAAATAAACAACCCTACAGTACATAAAATAAAAACAGCCTCACTAAAAATAGGAAAGGGTAAATAGGACCACTTACCTGGTCAAAATGCCCCTCCAGCGATGATGGTCTTCAGTTCTTCGTCCCAGACAGGGCCCTCCATAAATGTCCATGACCCAAAGTTTAAGCACTACACTATTAACCCTAACTATACCCCACTAACCCTAACTATACCTATACACCCCTAACTCTACCCAATTAACCCTAACTATACCTATACACCCCTAACTCTACCCAATGAACCCCTACCCTATTAACCCCTATCCTACCCTATAAACCCCTATCCTACCCTATACACCCCTATCCTACAGTATTAACCCCTATCCTACCCTATATCATTCTATTAACCCCCTATAACAAATTAACGCCCCCTCTAACTACTTATCCTCCCTCTAACCAACTAACCCTTTTTAACCCTCACCATACCTAATTAACCCTATCACTTACCATTTAACCCTATCTAGACCCAGTTATCCCTATCTAGTCCTATTTGACCCTAACTGGGCATATTTAACCCGAAAATGTACCCAGTAAACCCTATCCTATAAACCTCCTCCTAGCCTACCCTATTACCCATTCACTACCTACCCAACTCCTGCCTACCCCCTAATAAATCCCTAACCAATTACAACAAATAAAAAAACCCACCTAATTACACAAAATAAAAAAAGCATTACATAAAATTAAAAAAAACACCTAATTACACAAACTACATTATTGAAAATAGAAAAACTACAGTACTAAAAATAAACCCCCCCACAGTACATAAAATAAATAACCCTACAGTACATAAAATAAAAACAGCCTCACTAAAAATAGGAAAGGGTAAATAGGACCACTTACCTGGCCAAAATGCCACTCCAGCGATGGTGTTCTTCAGTTCTTCATCCCAGACAGGGACCCTCCATAATAGTCCACAGGTCTGGTCACAGCTATATAAAAAAAGGAACATCAAAGTTAATACAAAAACACATACAACATGTAATATAATAAATTATAAATATTCCACTTACCTGCAGTCGGTCTTCATGCAGTCGTCACAGGCAGGGCCCCCCACAGAGGTGTATCCCTCTTTGATTGGCTGAAAGCAATAGCGCTTTCTGATTGGATTAAATGTGATTAACAGTTACATCAGCAAATCAGAATGGGATATAGGGATGTATCCCATTCTTATTGGCTCAGACATTTGGGTGTAGTTAGGGGTGTACAGGAATAGTAAGGGTTAATTGGGTATAGTTAGGGTTAATGCCTTAATTTGGTATAGTTACGGTTAATAGGGTATAGTTATGGTTAATGTGGTATAGTTAGGGTTAATAGTGTAGTGCTTAGAGTTTGTGTCATGAGGGTCCTGGAGGACCCTCATGACACTTATAGTGTTAATATAGGGGTTAATAGTATCCTATAGTGGTCTGTATAGACCCCTATTGGACTGATGGGGTTAATTATAGTCTCATGAGGGTCTATATATAGACCCCCATGAGTGATGGGGTTAATTTTAGGTGCTGGACCCCGCTGCAAGGAGTAATATGGGGACACCAGCATAAGGGGTTTAATTTTAGGTACCGGGAGGGTACTTTGAGTATCCCCGCGGCAAGGGTTTAATGTTTAACTGCTGCAGGATTCCCAACCCCCACACAAGGACTGATGTTGTGAGATTTTCAAGCCCGCAGCCGCTGTGGCCTCACGTTGCAGATACAGGCTCCTAATTTAATGTGGCTATATGTCCTGTCTGAATCCTAGTCTGACTGTTAAATAGTTAAACTTCTGAACCTGTTTTTGTGCTTACTTGAAAAGAGAACACTATCAGCCTTATTAAATTGCGATTCAGTAAATTTAAAAGGACCCTATTTAAGCACACTTCATATTTTTTTACATAAGTTTTTCGTTAGTGAAGAACTTGCTTCTGGATAGAAGTTCACTAACTAAAAACTTCTGTAAAAAAATTATGCTGTGTGCTTAAATAGAGCCCTTTTAAATTTACTGAATCGCAATTTAATAAGGCTGTATGTGTCTTCTATGTTCCTTTAGTGTATGTGTAGAACATATCAATCTTCTATATGAATGTCTATATCTCCTAAAAGCATGCTCAAATACTTTTAGAATTTTTGAAATCCATGCATTTTTCACTGAGAAATCCAATAAAGTAAAATCTGTGTTTACATGTGTCACTGACTGCCAACTGCCAGAAATGCTACAGTTCCGTGTAGTGAGCAAAAGAAGAAACAAAAAACACTTAGGAATTCTCAAATCATCTAAAGAGGTCAGTTATGTGTTAATTGGTCAGTGCAGTCCTGAGTGCAGGGGAAAAACTGCTATCAATCACTGTCTTTACTGTGTGCAGCTCTGCTGTCTGTTATGTAAACAGACATAAAACTTTAGATTTTTTAGCTGTTATCGATGTAATAAAAAAATAGATTATTTTAACATACAATCTTGTGGTCTTTCGCACCATGAAGAGCACTTACAGTGAGGTAAATGGCCCTTTCAGTCACTTGCACTGATACTTTTTAATTAAAATAAGTTGCATTTATTTGTATTTGTATATTTAATTTCTTAAATAATTTGGGACCTTTTCTGTTCCATTTTAATGCTGGTGCAGCAAAACAAAACAGATTTCAGTCTGTGAGAGGGTTTGAAAATGCAAACACTGCACCATTTAAAACTATCATAAAATATAAAAAAATTAAAAAAAAGTACAGTTTCTTCATCTGATTTTGACGGGTTTGCATCTTTGCATGATGGTACAGAGCAGTATCCATGAGTTCAGAGTCCCTTTAATACGTATTATCTAAACATATATCTTGGGTTATTCTCCAAGTTTAATTACACATGTACAAGCCATTGGGACGGTTCCATCCAAAACAAACACTGCTCTCTCGCTGCTGCACTAACTGCCCTCTCCCTGCGTGATTATCTCATTTATATAATTTCCTACATACGTGGTGCACAAACATGACCCACAGAAATGTCCGATCGTGGCTGTTTTTCTATCAGCGCAGCGCAGCGAGGAGCTGTATCATGAACATGGAATTACAATGTCTTTGTCTGTTATTGTTTTCTTAGTGGACAGAAGAATGTGGTCTTCCTGGGGGTCCGGCGAACAATATTCCAGTGACATTCTCTTTGTCCTGGAGCGCCTGGGACTTCAGCGGCGGGCCTGGGAAGAATAACAAATAACAGCTGGCATTTCCTTTTATACATATTCTGCTGAGTAAACCGAGGAAGCAAGTAATTCTCTTTACACGAAACTAACTTAAGTAACTTTCAGGATTTTCATTCATTTCAATTTTTATCTCCCGTGTGCTTGTAAGCTGTCAGGAAATAGGCAAGGTGGGATTGATACATACCAGACAGTAGATAACATGTGAATCATGAAGGGGAAGCTCTGAACCATACCAGTTTGTTTCACGTATACAATATGAAGCCTATGATTCATAATAAACTTGTACATATTAGATGGATTCCAGGGCGCCAGACAAAAACATGAACAATATATTAAAAAGTGAAGAGGATATTAAAAAAACTAGTTTTTGTGTTACTGCAGTACTTAGTTAATCCTTTAGTCCATCCAGTTGGAAGCTGTTGGGTCCTAATGTGCTTACCAACAATATCTGTGGCAATATCTCGACACGTTTCATCCACTACATAGCTTCTTTAGATAAGCAAACTCAATTGTCTGTGGTATAAAATATGCAAATAATAATTCACTTAGTATCAGTATAGCTTATTTCAGCCTCTATGGTTCCATCTACTTGATAAGATGGCAAATGTAATGGTTGTGAAATGTACTGGGTGAAAATGATCTAAATAGGTTTAAACTATCTTGCATAACTTACATTTTGCTGGCAATAATTCAGCCAACATGGACAAAGCACTAGTATATTTTTTAATAATTTTAGTATCCAATCAGAAGCAGCAGCTAGATTCAGCTGTGACTTGAAGCTTTATGCAAAGTGCAAGGCAGAACAAAAACAAGTTTGTTGCATGTTGTATCAGGTTTGAAGAAGTTTAATGATGTTATCTTGGTGCTATACCAGTCTGCAAAATTATGCTTTATTTACTATTTTAGATGTGACAAAAAAACTTGAACAAAACTAAAAATATGATGATTAAAAAATGGAATTTGGAGGTTTGTGAGTTGTCATTAGACCTGGTACACCTGTCACATGATGCATGTTATGTGCTTGCCACATTCCCCTGCCTTTTATGGGATGTAGCCTGTGCTGAAGGGAGAGGATTATGGGCCAGAATGCTCAATATCCTTTTATGGGTAGACATGTTCTCTGCTAATGATTCCTGATAGCAGCACACAGAGGATTCACAGACCAGTGTCCTGCATGCTGGAATATCTCAGAATACACTGCTAGCCTCAAAATCTCTATGTGTGCATGTTACAATAATCCACAATTAATGAAGACATTAATCACTTGAGAAGATGAGCATGAACTCAGACAGAGCAGTTTGCCCCCTAATTCTGCTCCATAATTCTTCTTCCCTCTTTTGCCAAGCAATATAAAATTCCCTTATCATATCTTGGTTTAACACTTCTGCACTGAGGTTATTCAATGTACTGTATTTGCCACCGTTACAGCTTAGTTATAATTTCTCGCATTGCTTTTAATAAGACTCTTTAGGCACTTTTTGTTTTAAATAAATGTGCTAACTAGGAGCCCTGTTCCATTTGTGCAACCCAAATAGCTTTGTTCCATAAAATGTAGTGCGGGAGCTTTTTTCCTTTACCTTACACACCTATTCAAAGCTCCACAACAGTAATATTACTGAGCACTGCCACATCTCGTAAACCCAAGACCTGCAGTATATAACAAGACTCAGGTTTTGCTTGACTGTGCTCAATAAATTACTGAGCTCAAACAAACTTAAACTAATGAGAATCCCTGGGGATTCCCTTCATTCATACACATGGTTGAGGGAAACCCCTGGCATCCCCTTCCCAGGTCACTCCCCAATTGATCCCTTCACCCCTCAACCCCCTACACAATAACCCCATCCTTTGTGACCCCTTTGGCAACTAAACTGTTAAACCTGTGAAACAGGGGTCTTTAAAGCACCCCTGTTGCAATTAAAAGTTAACCCTTTCACCTATAATTAACCCCAATGCTGCGGGGATCCATCAAGGCAAACCCACAGCACCTAAATAGCTAACCCGTATCGCGGTAATTAAATAATTAACCCCTGGCATTTAAATATTAATCCCCTCCTGCCTTGCTGGTCCTTCGAGCTTGCCAGGTAAAATGGGAGAGTTAGAATTAGTAGCAGTTAATGAGAAATGGGATTTAATAGGCATTACTGAAACATGGTGGGATGAATCTCATGACTGGACTGTTAATCTGGATGGTTATAACCTATTTAGGAAAGCTAGGGGAAATGGTAAAAGAGGAGGAGGGATTTGTCTGTAATCTAGGTGCTCTAAAAAACAAAACAAAACTAAACTCAGAATGAGCAGAATTGTAAATACGCCACTGACGGAGAGGAGCCTTTGAATACAGAGACGAGAGCATATATTTACAGAATAGCAATGTGATAGCTAAAACTGCAAGTAATTTTGACAAGTCTAATACAAAGCTCCTTCTTTGCAGACAGAATAAAGAATAAAGAATAAAGAATGGAGTAAAAAATAATTGCAAAAAAAGTTAAAATTGCAAAGGTTGTGTTTATTTTTATATCTTTACGAAAACACTTTTTGTCCATTATCAAGTAACGTTTTTTGAAAAGCAGTATATAGAAAAAAAATTGACCACATTAGTCATTTAAATTCTATGGCTGAGTGGTCTCCAGTTATATACTGTTGCGCACTTATTGTACTGAATTGGATAAGGACAAGCTCTTGCTCTGAACCCTTAGCCCAAATCCTCTTATAGAGACTTATATTTTCCAAGCCAGTCTTTACTCATCACTTGTCTAATATCTCAGGATTATCCTGATACAGAATCTCCCCCACCCCTGCTCTCTGACACCAGGTAACCGCTGCTCCTCTGAAGGCCTTGAGTCCAGTTGTGGTCTTAGATTTATTCTGCTAAGACATCAAAGCGCAGTGCTTTATTTCCTGGAGTTCCTTGAGAAGTCAGTGCTAATCGCCTTACACTGGGGAATTATCCTGCCCATGATAAGGCTATTTGATCTTCAGGGCAGCTGACACTCTGTAGACAGAGGCAAGGTCAGGCCTGCACAGCTGTACCTACACTGGGAGGGGGCTTACCTCATTCATTTTTTTAACCCCTGTGGTGCAAGATAATTTAAAATAATCAATAGACTATATTTATATATAAAATCAATTCTGCGAACAGTGAGATATTTTTTTAAAATTTATTTTCACAAAAAAGATTCTCACCAAGCAGCCAATTAGAATCTAATATATTTTCTCCCAAAAAATTCTTCATTTGAATTATATATAATATATATAATAAATTATATATAATATATTATATATTATATATAATAAATTATATATAATTTAAAATATATTAGCAAGTTTTGTTGTCTTAAAATTAAACCCACAGTGCATTAAGAGATATTTACTTTCTAAATTGTTCAAAACATGGGTATATTCAGACACTTTATTTACAGACTTTACAATCTAATTGTGAAGGATAAAGTAAGTAAATTTAAAGGCCACAAAAAGAGCAGAAACAAGGGCTTTTTACAAAAAAATATTTAAAATTCAGAGACTTATACAATACATTTTGGTAAGTTAATTTGCATTAAACTTTTTTTTTTAATGAATCAATCTGAATTGCCTGGTTATCACTTCCCTCAAATCAATCAAATTATTGAAAGGATTTGTTGGGCAAAACCTGTTTTAATTAAGTTTACTTAATTAATTTGATACTCCTCTGTATAATTTCCATATAAAAAGTATTCTCACTTATATGACATCCCTAGAGCATCATTAATTCTGGAACCTCCCCCTTTCTACCTGTATTCTTTCCTGTAGGCTGCCATCTTGTACACCCGTGACCTGCAGCGCTGTACATTGTGAGCTAAGGACACTCCCACAGGGGAGGGGATTTACACTATCAATGACATGCTGTATGTTAGAAAGTGTTTGTGAGATAGTCGTTAGATGTAAATATTTACTAATTAGCGACTTGCCCATCAAAAATGACGGGGCAATAAAATTGTAAGGCAGGTAATGCCGTTTGTCACAGACAGTATTTTTTTTGGTGGTGTGAGATCCTTCGGCGCTCATTGTGAGCTTCTTGGTTGTTGTATTTTTTGTTATCAGAGGCACTTTTGCTGTCATTGTAAGGTTGGCGCTGATCTTCTTTTTGCTTTTATTGCAAGGCTGTCCCCTGGTGTAGTTTGTGTGCTATGAGCACTGTTAGCGCTCGTTGTAAGGCGCGCAGTGAATGGCTTTTGCGTTTATTTAGTTTTTTTGTGTATATGTTGTTTTTTATGCTAATTAAATAAGTATCAAATTAAGAAATTGTTATACTTTACCTATTTGTAATTCATATGCAGGAAACATTGTGCTGAAGAGCTGACAATCTGTTTTGATTTTCCTGCAGCATACAATGTAGGTTTGCACTGTTGTTGAGCTGAAGTGTAAGCGTCAGCAATGTGTGCAGTGGGTAGTGTAAATAGGCTGCGTGCGCGAGGGGAAACCATTAGTGAAGCTGTGTACTTGTGCATTCTGTAATTTAGTGCTGTAAAATGGCGGCTAATGTGTATGTGGTACGCGGATGTGGGTGATTCAGCATCCTTGCTAAAAGTGTATCTTGTACTTCGTACGGCTTTTTTGAAAATCTGTATGTGCTTGGTGGTGTTTTGCTGCTTTAGGGTCGGAAAGCCTCGTTTTCGTTTTGTTCGGCAGCCATTTTTTCTCTCGCTTAGGGGATTTTTTAGTGTCTAAACTCGGGAAATTGGACTTAAATTGAGGTGTAACCTCACTTCCAGAGGTCCTGAGTGCCCCCTCTTGCTGTGGGTAAGTTTTTTATGTCTTTTTTGTGTGTATTTATTGTTTTTTTAATGTTTTCCGCTGCGTGCATTTCGGCCATTAAGGTTGTATTTTTGCAAGTTCGTAATGTTTTTTTTTCTATGTCCCGCGGCTCGTATTTTTTTAGTGTAAGTCCGTATTTAGTAAGTGTTAGACATTTTTTTGCAAAGTCCCGCTTCTGTGGCTGTTTGCAACCGCTTGTGAGGCGCCGTAGAGCCTCCAACTCCGCAAAAGCGGCCCCTCGCTTCGCGAGAGTCCGCATTTGCAGCCTGCAGTGAGCCTTCGGCTCCTGGCCGCCGACGTGGGAGCCTCCACCTCCGCAAATACGGCCCCTTGCTTCAGGAGGGTCCACATTTGCGGCCTGCAATGAGCCTTTGGCTCATTGCAGCCGACGTTGGAAGCTCCACCTTCCGCAAATGTGGCCCCTCGCTTCACAAGGGTTTGCATTTGCGGCCCAAACTGTGTTCCTCGCTTTGCGAGGGACACAGTTCTTGGGAGCTCGCAAAGCGTGATGACATTTCGTAGTTTGACAACTATTATATGTGATAACACACTGATATATAATGTAAAAAGGAGCTGTGTAAATGTGAAACCCCTATCAGCTTACATTTTTTTTGCATACCATGTAATTTACAAAAGTGCTGCAGGTCACAGATGTGCAGCATGGCAGCCTACTGGAGATAATATGAATTTAGCATTTTGAATATGTATCAGTTACGTTTCCGTAACTTTACGTTTGGGAAGTATAAAACAAACTAGCATTAGCAGCTGTTTAACCAATGCGTATAAAATGCATTTTTATAGAATATCTTTACTTTAGCAGTCTCTGAATATTCAGGTAATTCGAGACACGTTTCTTCTTTGGCAGATGTTGGCTATATATCTGCATATTTAGCAGATCTCTCCCACAATTTGGGAAGAATGTGCCTCTGCCATAACTTTAAGGAATCCGACTGATATACAGCAGATGGGAATATGTCATTTTTTATCATTGATTTTCCCTGTTCCTTCCATCATGTGGCATACACCTGCGTCTTGGGATCACAACATTACGAAAACACCCTGGCAAGAACCCAACCCAATACAATATCCCCCCTCCAGGGGCAGGGGGCCGGAGACAGGAACCTGCTTTTATTTATACTTGCGTGGAAACTAAGATAAGCGCTTCCCTGTAAGAGGATGGAAATATCAGTCCGTACACTTATAAACTCAGATTATGCAGTCAGACCAGGCCGTTGGATACATCAAGCAGTTTTGCTATTACTTAAAGGCCTATTGAAGTCTCATGGATTAAGTGCATCTGATAGAGGAGAATCAGCAGTGTATAAAAACATTTTTTGCATGAAAAAATAGCAAAATAAACACTATTAAACTTACCCTAAAGTTTGCTAAATCTCTCAAGTTTGTAGGCAATTGATTTTGAGAAATCCCTGCTAAAATTTGCATAAAATTCATAATTTGTTTTGGTCAATGAGTCAGCTAATACATTGTTTCAATCTGTGAAGTCCATCCTGCACAAGGAAGCAAGGAGAAGAGCAGACATTGATGTGTGGATATCTGAACTGTGCTGCTGTCAGCTTGAAGGTTAGTAGAGGGTTAAAAACAGTACCCAAATGCAGTCTTTCTATTGGTAGGTACACTGTCCGCCTCTGGGCGGGTGGCAAACACAATTCTTATTTAAGCAGCATGTGTTAGATTAGAAAAAGTTAAAAATATGGAAACTTGCATACAACTTTAATGTCACTGATGTGAAGTAAGAACTTGATTTGATAATAAAAAAATCAAAATAAAGTACAGACTTTAATAATTAAAAGATGGTATTAATTTGAAAGAAAAGGTTTTATCATTACTCTATTTTACAACTTATACTATTGTATTAATGTATATAAAAGCAAAGATGTAAGTGTTAATTTTCCACTATGGGCACAGCCATTTTGTTATTAAAGGGTCACTTAATTCAGCACAGTTTGGATCACATCACAGTAAAGACCTCGTAAAAGCATGTTGAAATATTTCTAGATTTCAAAAACGATGTGCATTTTTCACTGGGTATTCAATAAAGTCTGTGTTTACAGGTGTCACTGACTACCTACTGCCAGACCCAAAGCTATGTGTAGTGAGAAAACGAAAAAACAGATTTATCCCTCAACAAATCCATCTCTGCAAAGCATGGGATGCTGGAACCACCTAAACAGATCACTTTTGGGTTAACTTTTGAGTGTATTCATGAGTTCAGGGAAAAACTGAGGTCAATCAATGTCCTCAATGGGCGGCTTGGCTTTCTCTTATTAATCATGAAACTACCAGTAGGCAGGATAGACTGTGTGTGTAAACAGACAAAACTTTTATTTATTTTGTACTGTTTTTAGTGTCATTTAAAAAATGCTTCATTTTAATATACAATCTTGTGCTCTTTTACACCACGAGGATCACTTACAGTAAGGTACATGGCCCTTTTCCTTGAAAGGGCTTACATATTGCTAACACTTCAGTTGCAAACTAATTGCACACTGTTGTACATCATGTGCCCGTTTGATGTCACCAGTGTCTGCTTTGTCACTGGTGGCATCACACCACTGTGAAATACACAGAAGTGCACATGCCTGTGTTGCATATTAATTTGCAACTGCAGCATTAGCAAGATGGAGATTTTGCTATCTGGAAAATACCATAAATAGCACAATGGCTGCAATCATACCGAATAAAATTACCTAAATAATGAGTGATCACTTTTTTCCCTTCATTTCAATAATACAATAATAGAAAAATATGTTTGATATTTGCAGATAAATAAACTGATGTTTTTCATACTTAAGTGGCCCTTAATATGCCTATTATTTTTTCAAGCCATTTGCTGCATAGAGAGCTCAAATATTCTATTGTCCACACTTGGCAAACCTAGTGACATCTCACTTCACGGAGCTGAACCACATAACACAGAAGAAGTCTTACCTTTGTGAATATTACCCACTAAGTGTTTTTAGAGTGTGTGTGGAATGTGTGGCAAATCTCATTGACAAATAAATAATTCATAGGTATTTTTTTAGAAAGATAGCTAGCAACCTGTCATTTTAATAAATTCTGCCACAATAACGTTATTTATAACACATATATAGTTGTGAGCATGAGGGCTGTTGCTAACGCTGCGGGCTCGCGAAGTGAGGACAGCAGTTGCTGGCAAGGAGCGCCGAAGGAGCGCCAGCAACTGTGGGCCTCGCGAGCCTGTTGCTGGCAAGGAGCGGCCTCACATGCGGTTACAAACCCCCACACAAGCGGCACTACCACAGACTTACACTAAAAAAATACGAGACGCAAAAATAAGACCTTAACGACAGAACCGCGCGCACAAAAAAACATAAAAAACACAATAAATACCCTAAAAAAATAAAAAAGCTTACCCAGAGCAAGGGGGAGCACCCAGGACCTCTGCTAGTGAAGTTACACCTCCATTGAAGTCCAAATTCCCGCGTTTAGACACACGAAAATCTTCTAAGCGAGAGAAAAAATGGCCGCCGAAAAAAACGAAAACGAGGCTCAAAGACCCAGGACCGCCCAGCCACGTACAACTTACCCAATAAGGGATCCGAGATAAGCTCGGAAACCCGCATTAACCACACGGGATTCAAGATAAGCTCGGAAACCCGCATTAACTCCACATTAACCATCTCAGTGGGGGTCCCGATCGCGTGCTATGAAAATTCAAAATTCCGGCGTTACGGGTCCTTAAAGGGCCTTAAAGGTCCTTAAAGGACACGTAATAAAAAATAATTAAAAATACCTTATCACGCATGGGGCTCTATACAGAGCTCCATCAACCCCTAAAAAAACCTGTCACTCATGGGGGTCAATAAAGACCTCCATAAGCCCATAAATAACCCTGGCACTCATGGGGGTCAATACAGACCCCCATAAACCCTTAATTAACCCTGTCACTCATGGGGGTCAATATAGACCCCCATAAGCCCTTAATTAACCCTGTCACTCATGGGGGTCAATAAAGACCCCCATAAGCCTATAAATAACCCTGTCACTCATGTCGGTCAATATAGACCCCCATAAGCCCTTAATTAACCCTATCACTCATGGGGGTCAATATAGACCCCCATAAGCCCTTAATTAACCCTGTCACTCATAGGGGTCAATAAAGACCCCCATAAGCCCATATATAACCCTGTCACTCATGGGGTCAATATAGACCCCCATAAGCCCTTAATTAACCCTATCACTCATGGGGGTCAATATAGACCCCCATAAGCCCTTAATCAACCCCCTCACTCATGGTGGTCAATACAGACCCCCATAAACCCCTAATTAACCTGTCACTCATGGGAGTCATTACAGATCCCCATAATACATATCATTAACCCTGTCACTCATAGGGGTCAATATAGACCCCCATAAGCCCTTAATTAACCCTATCACTCATGGGGGTCAATATAGACCCCCATAAGCCCTTAATTAACCCTGTCACTCATAGGGGTGAATAAAGACCCCCATAAGCCCATCAATAACCCTGTCACTCATGGGGTCAATATAGACCCCCATAGGCCCTTAATTACCCCTATCACTCATGGGGGTCAATATAGACCCCCATAAGCCCTTAATTAACCCTGTCACTCATGGGGGTCAATACAGACCACCATAACCCCTTCATTAACCCCCTCACTCATGGTAGTCAATACAGACCCCCATAAACCCCAAATTAACCTGTCACTCATGGGAGTCAATACAGATCCCCATAATACATATCATTAACCCTGTCACTCATGGGGTTCAGTACAGACCCCTATAAACCCCTAATTAACCCTGTAACTCATGGGGGTCAATACAGACCCCCATAATACATATCATTAACCCTGTCACTCATGGGGGTCAATAAAGACCCACATAAGCCCATAAATAACACTGTCACTCATGGGGGGGCAATACAGACCCCATAAACCCTTAATTAAACCTGTCACCAATGGGGGTCAATACAGACCCCCATAAGCACTTAATGAACCCCCTCACTCATGGGGGTCAATACAGCCCCCCATAAACCCCTATTTAACCCTGTCACTCATGGGGGTCAATACAGACCCCCATAATACATATCATTAACCCTGTCACTCATGGGGGTCAATAGAGACCCCCATAAACCTATAATTAACCCTGGCACTCATGGGGGTCAATACAGACCCCCATAAACCCCTAATTAACTCTGTCACTCATGGGGGTCAATACAGACCCCCATAAGCACTTAATTAACCCCCTCACTCATGGTGGTCAATACAGACCCCCATAAACCCCTAATAAACCTGTCACTCATGGGAGTCAATACAGATCCCCATAAACCCATAATTAACTCTGTCACTCATGGGGGTTAATATAAACCCTCATAAGCCTCTATTTACCCCATCAGTCCCCTAAGGGTATATTATGACCATTATGGGCCTGTTACAACCCAACATTAACCACATAAGTGCCGTGACGGTCCTCAAGGACCATCATGCCACTAAGTATAAACACTACACTGCACTATACCCCTAATAAAATATGAAATATCAACTAAACACCCTGTACACTAACCTATTAACACCTACACTACCTATACTACCTACCTACCTCCTAATAACCCCCACCACTCTAATTACAGAAAAGAAAAAAAAATAAAGTGAACAAAAATCAAAAATCTACATTACATAAAATAAAAAAAAACTAAATCACAAAAAATAAAAAAATCTACATTACATAAAATTAAAAAAAACAAATCACAAAAAATAAAAAACCTAAGTCACAAAAAATAAAAAAGAACCCTTACAGAAAATAAAAAAATACATTACAACCCCCCCACTACAAAAAAAAAAAACACACCTGAAAACGAAATACATATAATACATTCAATACAATACATACAATACAATACAATACAAATAACATGAAATACAATACAATACACCCATATCTAATATACAATATATCCTATCTATGTAATATACATCCCCCAATCTATCTAATATACATCACCCAATCTATTCAATATACAATAAATACTATCTATCTAATATACATTCTATCTATCTAATATACATCCCCCAATCTATCTAAATAAATACCACAATCTAATATACAATACATGCTATGCTATCTATATAAAACACATACCCCTTGCTAACATACAATAAATGCTATCTATATATAAAATACTCTAATTCTAAAATAAAATAAAATAATTAAGACCACTTACCTTTGCAGATGTCCCTTCAGATCAGCTACCTACAGAAAAAAATGAAATAAATTAGTGCAACACATTTACACTAAATAAATAAACATTATAAACATTCTAAATATTCTACTCACCTTTCCAGCATGTCCAGTCCTTCTTCTTTTCTTCTTCTCCGGTGCGGCCCCGGTTAAAAAAAACATAACATTAGTACACATACATAAACATAAAACAAAGTAAAGTAAACATAATCTACATTGTACTTACCTCCCCGCAATGTCTCCGGCCTCCTCCTCTTCTGCCCTGCCCTGGAACATCGCTCTAAAAAAAATAATAACACACATCGGCACTCGCAGACATCTCCGACGCTAATGAGCCTCCCGGAACCTTTTCCGTAAGAAAATAGGCAATGGCGCCTTCTGATTGGTTGAAAACGCTGTCTATCAATTTCACCCAATCAGGAGGTGCCAATGTGTTAGCCAATCAGAAAGGGATACACCCTAAAATCCCACTCTGATTGGATAATGCACCTGTCAATCTTTATTTAAACCAATCACAAGGCGCAGATGCCTTCAGCCAATCACAATGGAATACACCCCCACAGGGTGATTGGCTGGAGGCATCAACGCATTCTGATTGGTTGCACTGACAATAGCCAATGGCACAATGGTATACACCAACACGTACTGATTGGCTGAAGGCATTTGCGCCTTCTCATTGGCTGTTGTCAATGTCAATCAGTATTACAGACAATGGGAAGGCACAGAAGTCTTCAGCCAATCACCTGTGGAAGTGTATCCCATTGTGATTCGCTGATGGCAATAAAGCCTTCTGATTGGTTTAAATAAAGATTGACAGGTGCGTTATCCAATCAGAGTGGGATTTTGGGGTGTATCCCTTTCTAATTGGCTCACAATTGGCGTCTTCTCATTGGCTGAATTTGATAGACAGCGTTTCAGCCAATCAGAAGCCGCCATTGCCAATTTTATTCTGGAACACTCTGTAGGAGGCTCCAAGTGCGGACCTCCGTTAGTTTTTTCACCATTTTTTTTTTAGAGCGCAGATTTTTATTTTTTGTGATTTAGGTCTTTTTCTTTTATGTAATGTAGATTTTAGATTTTTAGTGAGGGGGTTATTAGGGGGTAGGTAGGTAGTGTAGGTAGATAGTGTAGGTGTTAATAGGTTAGTGTACAGGGGGGTTAGTTGATATTTAATGTTTTATTGGGGGGGTATAGTGCAGTGGAGTGTTTAGACATAGTGGCATGATGATCCTTGAGGACCATCATGGCACTTATGTGGTTAATGTTGGGTTGTAACAGGCCCATAATGGTCATAATATACCCTATTGGACTGATGGGGTTAAACAGAGGCTTATGAGGGTCTGGATAGACCCCCATAAGTGACCGGGTTAAAATGGTGCTTACACTTTGTGTCATAAGGGTCCTGGATGACCCTCATGGCCCTTATAGTGTTATTACATGCGTTCCTTACTCTGTTAGAGGGGTCTATATAGTTGAGGCACACAGTACACTCACATTGTGTGACAAACAGCATTTCAACACTTTCTTTTATTTCCCCCGTCATTTTTTGACAGACAAGTCGCTAGTACCTATAATAGTAGTTTGAGTAATGCCTGCGCAGTGCCCAAAGAGTGAGAGAGAGAGTGAGAGAGAGTGAGAGAGAGAAAGAGAGAGTGAGAGAGAGAGAGAGTGTGTGAGTGAGTGAGTGAGTGAGTGAGTGAGTGAAAGAGAGAGAGAGAGAGGGGGAGAGGAAGAGGGAAGAGAGAGAGAGAGAGAAGAGAGAGAGAAAGAAAGAAAGAAAGTGGAGGAGAAAAAAAAAGAAAGTGGAGGAGAAAGAAAGAGACAGAGGGCACAGAGACAAAGCGCACAGAGAGAGGGAGAGGGCGCACAGATACAGCACAGAGAGAGACAGCACAGACAATTAAACATAACATATATGACATCATCATTTATGACGAGCAAGTTACTTGTTAAGTTATAAAGAGTAAAGCTTTGTTATTTAAACAACAAGCTTTCCTGAAAGTGCTTGGTTAATAACAAAAGTATTGATGAAGTAGTGTGGACGCCATAGAGCATGGAGAGCAGTATACCGAGCAGGTAAAGTGAAAGCAATGGAGGTCCACAGTTGGGTCATAATAGGCTCCACTTTATGTCTGCTATCGATACAGATTTAGAGTCGGTAGTCAAGGCATACAAGTTTCAAGTAAAGTAAGAATCACTAAGGTCAGGACAGAAGGCAAACAAGTTGGGCCAGGAACAAACCCAACGTTCAACAAGTTGCCTTGCACAGACAATCCAGAGCACAGTATGAGAAGTATATAAATTACCACAATGAAAAGGATTGGTGGCAGCTTGTTATGTGACTTGTGTCATCTTTAGGAGTCATTATTTAAAGGGCAAATAAAGGATCTTAAAGAGTACATTTAGAATGTATTGCTGTCTTTGAGGGGTATGTCCCTGTCAAACAATGCGTAGCAATGTAGCTGTATGAGCTATGAGAGCCTGCCAATGAGTCGTGTATACTCTCACGCAGAGGTATTTCCGGTTCGTATCCAATATGTATAAACACATTTTACTAAATATTTCTTTATGAAAAAAGACCAAATAAAACTTGCTCTTTTAAATGCATGATAGAAAAAAATGCAATCCATGGCCCTTTAACTTGGATCAGACACTGCAAGATTTCTAGTTATTGCAGAAAGTACATACATCAATAAAAATCATTGCAGTAGTTTGCTGTTAAAAAGAAAATCAGTAGATGATTTAGATAATTGGGCATAACAGTTAGGCATATGAAATATAAATTATTTGAAAAGATCCTTGCTCCCTGCAGTGATTTTAGACATTTTTTGGGAACATTTGTGACATGAAGTTAAATGCTGTTTAAAAAGGTACAAAGGATATGAAGTCCACATCCCATCCTTGTTCCTGCATATGCTTCCTCCTTAATGTCCTTCTGTATATTCTCTTGCTAAATATCTTCAACTTTTAAGCTATGAGGACCAGTACAAACAAATTTTCAATTTATTGTGATTAATTTATGTACTGTATATACTCGAGTATAAGCCAAGTTTTTCAGCCGTTTTTTTAAGGCTAAAAAGGGCCCCCTCGGCTTATACTAAAGTCACTCTCCCCAGTGTCTCTCTAACCCCCCCCCCCCCTTGTGTCTCTCTACCCCCCCTGTGTCTCTCTAACCCCCCCTTGTGTCTCTCTACCCCCTCGTGTCTCTCTACCCCCCGTGTCTCTCTACCCCCCGTGTCTCTTTCCCTCCCCCCTCCTCATCCTCAAACCCCCCCCCCCCCCCACACTTACCTGCTCCGGCCTCAGCTCCTTCCGGGTCTTGATGTGGCGCGCATGGGAGGTTGAGAAGGGGGTTGAGGATGGGGGGGTTGAGGTTGAGGAGGGAGGTTTAGGAGGGGTTTGAGGATGAGGAGGGGGGCTGAGCATGAGGAGGGAGGTTGAGGATGAGGAGGGGGTTGAGGATGAGGAGGGGGTTGAGGAGGGAGGTTGAGGAGGGAGGTTGAGGATGAGGAGGGAGGATGAGGAGGGGGGTTGAGGTGGGGGGTTGAGGATGGGGGGTTGAGGTTGAGGAGGAGGGTTGAGGATGGGGGGGTTGAGGTTGAGGAGGGAGGTTGAGGATGGGGGCGTTGAGGATGGGGGTGTTGAGGATGGGGGGGGGTAGAGGTTGAGGATGAGGAGGGAGGTTGAGGATGAGGAGGGAGGTTGAGGAGGGAGGTTGAGAATGAGGAGGGGGAAGAGATACAGGGAAGGGAGAGGGGGGAAGAGACACAGGGAAGGGAGAGGGGTGAAGAGACACAAGGAAGGGAGAGGGGGGAAAAGACACAGGGAAGGGAGAGGGGGAAGAGACACAGGGAAGGGAGAGGGGAGAAGAGACACAGGAGAGAGAGGGGGACACAGAAGGCACAAAAGGGACACGGGGGGCAGCACATTTCCCACCCTCGGCTTATACTTGAGTCACTCATTTTACCCAGTATTTTGAGGTAAAATAGGTGCCTTGGCTTATACTCGGGTCGGCTTATACTCGAGTATATACGGGAGATATTTTTTTGTAAGAAAACAGACACTGAATTTAGATAGCGTCACACTACTTTTAGGCTTGCACTTTACGCATTCTTTTCAGTCTGTGGCACAGACTGGAGCTGACTTCCCTGCAGCTGCCTATTTACAACACAACTTTACTGGTAGAGACTGGGTGCTCTAAATGTGCTGCAGCTTAAAGATAATGGGGAAATCAACAGTTTTCAATGTTTGCAAAAATGTGTTTAAAAAAAATTGCAATCATTTCAAAACTGGTTTTATATTTATTTTCACAGTACATAAAAGTCAAATTTAAAAATGTATTGGAACTTTATTTACAATTATTAAAATAAAGACTATGCCACAATTGGCCACCATCTCTTAGGCAATCATGGAATTGCTTAATTAACTGGGTAAAAGCATCTACCACTTCATTATAGTCACTTTACTGTTTTTGTCACAAACCAACCTAGACTGTCACTAAACAGTTATGACAAATAACCAATCCTGTGATGTCAATAATGTTGTAAGGTAAAAAAGCATGTCAAATATAGAACAGCCCTATGTCCCATTTCAGAGACCTCCGGTCTGAAGGGCTATGGTGTGCCCCACAACTGGCTAGATTCCCTGTAATAATGCACACAATGTGCTAAGCAAAGTAAAGTGAATCAAATACCAAACGACCAAAGGATGGTGGAAATATTAAAAATGAAACACATTTATACAGCTATCTGATCTTCTTCTGTTAAGTCCCTACCATTTTTGTCTTTTATCACTCCCACTTTTGCTTGAAAGGTGCTTTTTAGGTTCCCAATTTTCTTGAAAAGATCTCTTGATTTACCCATTCGGTTCCTTTCTTCAATCTCTTTACATCACTCATTGTAGAATGTCTCCTTGTCTCTTCTTGCTATCCTCTGGAATTCTGCATTCAGTTGGACAAATCTTTTCTTATCTCCACTACCGTTTGCTTTCCTTCTTTCCTGGGCTACTTTCAAAGCCTCATCAGATAGCCAGTTTGAATTCTTACTTTTCTTTCTTTAAGGATATTCTTTGTTGCCGTTTCCTGGATTATGTTGCAAACTTTGGCATTCTATCTTCCATGTCTAGTTCCTTAAATCTATTATTTATTTCCACTGCATATTCACAAGGGATATTATTTATTTTGTATCTACTTGGTCTGATGGTTTCCTCTGTTCTCTTCAGTTTAATTTTCAACTTTGCAATAAGAAGCTCATGGTCTGAGCCGCAGTCAGCTCCAGGTCTTGTTTTTGCTGACTGTATAGAGCTCCTCCATCTTTGGCTGCACAATATATAGTCAATCTGATTTCTATGTTGTCCATCTGGTGATGTCCATGTGTAGAGTTGTCTCGGAGGCTGTTGGAAGAAGGTGTTTGCTACGACCAGAGAATTATCTTGACAAAATTCTACTAATCTCTGACCTGCTTCATTTTGTACTCCAAGGCTAAATTTGCCAGTTATTCCAGGTGTCCCTTGGTTCCCTACTTTACAAGGTAGCGACCCAGAAGAGGTAAAGCTGCTAATAACAGTGTGCTATTAAGGAATGGGTTAAACTTCTATGTTCACTAGTTATGATGATATATTAATACATAATATGTGAAAAACAGTTGAAAAAAGTGATATTATGTGAGACTGGTGTATTTTCATTTAAATACTCTTACTGTAAAAATAAAATGATAAATAATATTATGAAGTAAGAAGCGTGATAAAAAAACGTATAATGACAATAAATGTTTAGGCATTCTGTGATGAGTGTGTGATGTTACCTTTCTACATATTGATTATTTGAGGTTAATTATAGTGAATTATATCCACATATTGACTCCCGCATGCAAAACTACAGTGCCTTGCAAAAGCATTCACCCATCTTGGCATTTTTTGTGTTTTGTTGCCTCACAAACTGGATTTCACATGGATTGTTTGAGGATTTGCATCATTTAATGTACAGAACATGCCCACAACTTTTAAGATTTTTTTTTTATTGATAAGCAAACAACAAATAGGACAAAATAACAGAAAAAGTCAATGTGCGTAACTATTCACCCCCCTAAAGTCAATACTTTGTAGAGCCAATTTTTGCGGCAATCACAGCTCCAAGTCATGTTGGATAAGTCTCTATGAGATTGCCACATCTTACCACTGGGATTTTTGCCCATTCCTCCTTGCAAAACTGCTCCAGCTTCTTCAAGTTGGATGGTTTGCATTTGTGACAGCAATCTTTAAGTCTGACCACAGATTTTCTATTGGTCTGGGCTTTGACTAGGCCATTCCAGCACATTTACATGTTTCCCCTTAAACCGCTCAAGTGTTGCTTTAGCAGTGTGTTTGGGGTCATTGTCCTGCTGGAAGGTGAACCTCTGCCTAGCCTTAAATCACGCACAAAGTGGTACAGGTTTTGCTCAAGAATATCCCTGTATTTAGCACCATCCATCTTTCCCTCAACTCTGACCTGTTTCCCAGTCCCGGCTGCTGAAAAACATGGTGATGGGATGGTGTACTTTTGGTGATGTGTTGGGTTTGCGCCAGACATAGTGTTTTCTTTGATAGCCGAAAAGTTACATTTTAGTCTCATCAGACCAGAGCACCTTCCTCCATACATTTTGGGAGTCTCCCACATGCCTTTTCGCAAACTCAAAACCTGGCATTTTGTTTTTTCCAACTCTGTGGAGCGTACGGCTTATTGTCGTCCTATGTACGGATACTCCAGTCTCTGCTGTGGAAGTCTGCAGCTCCTCCAGGGTTACCTTAGGTCTCTGTGCTGCCTCTCTGACTAATGCCCTCCTTGCCCGGTCCGTGTGTTTTGGTGGGCCGTCTCTTGGCAGGTTTGCTGTTGTGCCATATTCTTTCCATTTGGTTATGATAGATTTGATGGTCCTCCATTTGGATATTTTTTTATAACCTAACCCTGACTTGTACTTCTCAACAACATTGTCCCTTACTTGTTTGGAGAGTTCCTTGGTCTTCATGGCAGTGTTTGGTTAGTGGTTCCTCTTGCTTAGGTGTTGCAGCCTCTGGGGTCTTTAAAAAAAGGTGTGTATATGTAATGACAGATCATGTGACACTTAGATTGCACACAGGTGGACATCATTTCACTAATTATGTGACTTCTGAAGGGAATTGGTTGCACCAGAGCTTTTTATGGACTTCATAACAAAGGGGGTGAATACATACGCACATGCTAATTTACTGTTTTCTATTTTTAAAAAATAGTTTTATGTATATATTTTTCTCATTTCACTTCACCAACTTAGAGTATTGTGTTCTGATCCATCACATAAAATTCAGATTAACAAAACATTGGACTTAAGGCTGTAATTTAACAAAATAGGTAAAAAGTCAAGGCACTGTATATAAGCATACTTCCTGACCAAAATAAAAAAAAAAAAGAA
This sequence comes from Discoglossus pictus, assembly GCA_027410445.1. Classification (NCBI taxonomy): domain Eukaryota; kingdom Metazoa; phylum Chordata; class Amphibia; order Anura; family Alytidae; genus Discoglossus; species Discoglossus pictus. The sequence goes on from CM050168.1 coordinate 30,451,324, forward strand.
TAAAGAATGTATAATGTATTATATATTCTTTATTTATTTTGTTTATTTTGTTTTTTAGCTGTATGAATGTGTTTAATTTTTAATATTTCCACCATCCTTTGGTATTTGATTCACTTTACTTTGCTTAGCACACTGTGTGCATTATTACAAGGAATCTGGCCAGCTTGTGGGGCACACCATAGTCCTTCAGACAGGAGGTCCCTGAAATGGGACATAGGGGTGTGCTATATTTTACCTGCTTTATTACCTTACAACGTTATTGACATCACAGGATTGGTTATTTGTAATAACTGTTTAGTGACTCATGATTCATGATTACCTAAGAGATGGTGGCCAATTGTTGCGTAGCCTTTATTTTAATAATTGTAAATAAAGTTCCAATACAATTTTAAGTTTGATTGATTATTAGGATAGTGTTAAGCACTGGAACATTAATAAGACACATTATGCTGGTTATTTGTGGTACATAAAAGTCATAAAGACTGATGAACCTCTGTATCCAGTACGGGGAGCACATTGAGTAAATGCGGGCACTGCTACTCATGAAGGATGTTTCTGCATTCTGGTTTTCCCAGGCCATCTGCAGCCACTCCATGATGGATTTCTTTCCCGAGCCTCCCTATCTCCATATCTTACACCTTACAGGTCTGGAGGGGCTCCACTAAAAGCATCAAGCAAGCTTTGGGCACCTTACTGTTGGGTTCAATCCCAGGAACCTCATCTAAAAATGAAGTTTCTTAATTATAATGTGTTAGCTAATATAAAATATTTATATTTGCCAAATTCAACAGACAAACTTTGGGAGGTGACATAGTACTGTGGGTTAAAATGAAGGAGAACAATGGTTCCCTCTTTTTGTCACTTTGTTGACTCATCAATACCTGGTTGTGTTTGGATAGATTTACTAGCATTCCAACCACAATCCTCCACTGCCAATGCCCTACCCATAATCTGTATAATGTAATTACTGCAACACCAGCATATATTTTCCCAGTAACTCTATCTATTGTATTTACTCAATCTTTAACAGCTAATAGTTTATAATAACTTTACTAATCCTTCTCTCTCCTTAGTCTCTCAGCAGGGTAACCTCAGAATGTTTTTGCAACTGATTATATCCAGAATATTTACACAGAAATGGATAATGCTCAGAAGCAAGGGTTTTAGTAGCATAAGGTCAGTAAAATTGCATTAAAGGGATCATTGAAGTCTCACCTTTACAATATGTACTTTTGAAGATTTGACTTCATAACAATCAAAATGTTTAGGAAAAGTATATGCAAATATTGTATACTGTTGCTTACTTGAATTGATCTTTATACCCAATAGGGACGGGATGGATATTTCCTGTTATCTACCCTCCATTACTTTTACCCTTACCCTAAACCATAACCCTAACAAGAAAGTGGTGGGCAAATAACAGGAACCATATAAGTGGAGGACAGATACATTAGAGCAGATTGCAAGAAAAGTCCATCAGCCGAATTGTTCTCTGTATTCCACATCACCACATTTAGAACAGCCTTCTGATTTACACACCAACTTGTGCTGTGGTCTTTTTTCTATAATGTTATGATAACTAATTATTGCTGATTACTACCTGGGGGTATGCATGCATTGTCAGGTGCATTTTAAATGCAATAACCAGCAAATCTTTGCAAAAGGTAAGTATACAGTAGACATTATAGTTTGCTGTGAATCATGTTTCCCATGATTTGTGAACCTCAAACATAATTCTCAAAGCCAGGAGGGATGGCGGCCATGTTGTTCCTCCCCAGCTGTCTATCTCTGGGGTATTTAAATGCTCAGTTCAGCAAATTCCGTGAAAAAAAGCAAAACACAGACACACACAGCACAAGTCTGCACAGCTGCAGTAACAATAAACAGGGCGTGAAGAGGTGCTGCTAATCCCCAACATTTATTTGTTCACTTCTGAGGTAGCAAATAAAAAGCTTTAGAAAGGGCAGGCCTTAACTAACAAAATAAGAAGCTGAAATTGCTGATTTCGTCTTATTTCAGCCAGAGCGGTTTGTGAGAGGCCAGGAGACAATCTTTGGTAGGACAGTTGGGCAGTTAAGGAGTTTAAGAGAAGTAAACAATGCAGTTCTGCAATTATGTTTCATAGTTCTCCTCTTTCTTATTACATGCTTTATTACCGTACATGTTTTCTTCTGTTGCTATGGAAACATGTTCTGTCAATTTTGTGTTACATCAATTCAAGCATTAAGGCACACTTTAAGTACCGTACCTAAAATGTAATTTTTTGGTAACATATGTGAAATGAGCTAATTTTGGTAACTATGCAAATGATTCCTTATTTATAATATGTTGTTTAATATATAATCTCTTTGTGTGCCATATAAACAGGCAAACTATGAGAGAGGGTCATAAGGCTGTGGGTTAATAAGAAAGAACACAATGGCTCCCTCTTTCTGTCACCCTTCTACTCCTATCTCTCTGGTTTAGCCCCTGTGTGTCCATTCTCCTTGTCTGTCTGCTTAGTACCTAGGCCCCATGCCTCTGTTGAGCACCTGTGTATCCATTTCACATGTCTGTCGGTCTTAGACTCTGCATATACTTTCCCTATGCCTGTCTGTTTAGATCATATGTATCCATTACACATGTACGATTTTTATTTATTCCCATTTCTCTGTTTGTTTAGGACCTGCTTATCCATTACACTGTTTAGACCCTGTGCTTCTATCCCACGTTTGCATTTTTTAGACTTTTGGTTATCATTCTATTTGTTTAGACCCTGTTTACCCTTTCCCCATATTTCTCCTTTTATCATATGTGCATACATTTGCCACTACCCATGCCTATCTGCTTAGACAATGTGTATCCATTCCCATATTTCCCATGTCTATTTGATTAGCACCTGCGTATCCATTCTGCGTGTCTGTTCAGTCTTCTCTTGTGTACTAGCAAATGCATATGAAAGAATGTGTGAAAAAGATATTTAATTAAGTATGAAGCCCTCAACAACTGTGCACCCCCTTATATTTCTGCTCTTCTCTTAAAATACTTCCCCAGCTGCTCTATTCGCTTTGCTAATGACCTTCTTCTTTCCTCCTCTCTTATCACCTCCTCTCACTCCCACATTCAGGACTTTTCTTGTGCTGCCCCTACTCTTTTGAATTTCCTTCCTCGCTCCACTACACTATCTTCCCACCTCAAATCCTTCAAGAAATCTCTAAAAGCACCTTCAACCTTGATATGCACGACGGCACACCCTACAGCATTATACCATTCACACCCACAATCCACAGTGCAACTCACAGACATCTCCACTTGCTTGAGCCTATTGTCTTACACACAACCATCTTGTATCTCACCCTCTAGTATCACACTCAACCCCTTTAGACTGTACGTTGCACGTTTTCAATATTGTAAGGTACTTTGGGAACAAGCACTATATGTATGTTTGATTTGGGGTGTTAAAAATAAACTATAATAATTTATTTAAGTGTAGCGGATCATAAACACAATATTTTCAAATTATTTGAATTTACTTGTCTGTCAATTTAATGTCAGCGTAATGTGTTGGTATTTCATAGAGAATACTTATTAAAACTCTATTCTCTTTCTCTGAAATATTCTTCAATCTTTATTTTGTTTGAAAACAAACCTTTCATGGCCTGTTATTACCTGAAATCCATCCTTCCCTCACTGATCTTCTTGCTTGACTGAGAACTATTCAGTTGATTAGTCCTATTTTAAACATGTCAATTCCTGGAACATAATATAGCCATATTTGGTCATTCATATGTTACACCTCTATTTATATAGCTCATTGTAAAGTTAAAATAAGCTGTTCCTCTGTGTGCTTCTTCCACTGGAATTATCAAAGTTTAATCGTTTGAGAGAATCTGGGGAATTTATGTATTTTATGAAGATATAACCTCTCCTCCCTATATGAGGATAAGGTTTAGGAGCCGGTGTTCAAATAGTTTTCCTTAAAATAAACATACAATATTATACAAAAAAATGCTTGTAATCCATGTGGAAACAAGGAGAGATAGATGACAATGTTCAGGACACATAGTGTGGAAAGGTAGTTGTAGGGTAGTCTGTTTCCTCCAATACCAGCAAGGCCCAGTCATAAGACACCCCATTTTCAGAGGTTAAAGTGCTTGAACATTGCCATGTAATAGAGTGAATATATGCACAGAAATACCTAATGCAATGACATTTCGGTCTGTAATCTTTCTGACATATACATTTATGGTTCCATATATCTGTTAGTGGTAATGATAGGATGTTGATATAGCAAGGGGGAAGCAGGAATAGTAACTGTTGTGCATGATGTGCACACAAATCAGAAAGGGTCTATGACAGTATAAATCCAAATATGGCAGTGGTTGTAGGGTTAGAGTAAGCATAACTTTAGTAAGAGTAGCATTATGGCAAGACAAATGGTAGAGTGGGTGTAGCGCTGCCCTTCACCTCAAACTGTAACATTCAAACCCACAACAAAACATCTAAACACATCCTACAACATGAAAGTATAGTAAAATACTGATATACCTTCAAAAAACACCATTTTGTAGTATCCAAAGAAGTTACCACACCATCTAAAAACACTTATATGTATCATAAGAGCACAAAACCCCAGTATACAAAAAAAACTCTGAAGATCCCTATCACTAGTAATTAAAGAACACTACCCTAGCACCTGAAAAAGGTGTGATCCTCCACCACCATTACGACTCTACCCCTACCACCACTTGTTGCCAAAAAGCCTACCACACAATCTAAACAAACACTCAATAGCAACCGAACATCCCATGTCTAGTATTGAAGGCCACCTCCCACTGTGTCCAAAGAATGTTACCCTAGCATCTGAAAAACAACCCAATGGCATCCAAAAATGTCATCTGAAGACTCCCACCTCAGCATACAAGCCCTCTAAGTATGGTATCTGAAGACCACCCGGATAAATAACATTCAAACCTCCTATTTGAAGTCTCCTCCACAGCTACCATCCAAAGACCCACAAGCTTAGCCCAGGAAGGCTCTCACAGCTAGCATTTGAAGATGCCTAGCAAATCTCACGGAGAAGGGGCAGTGCTGGACCTCCCCCTACAGAGGAGAATAAAGGGAATTAGTAAGAGACCCAAGAAGAATGACCAACCACTAAGTTTTCAGAGCAGGAGAAATGGAACAGCTTTATTAGTTTCAGGTGGAGGGCACTGTAGATAACTTCCAGAACAAGAGTATGGATAGCAATTTATAGGGTGATATAAAACAGAGTTTCATTAAAAAAAAGGCAACTCTGACCCTTGCATCTAGAGTAGAGGAAAGTGGTGTTCCTTTCAAGGACCATTATAAAGGCTGAGGAATACACTAGTGCCCAGAAAGGCTTGGAAAGAGGAGTCCTTTAAGAAAACCTCCTAGGAAAAGGGGCATATCCCATCCACTACAGAAAGTCAAACACATTGCGGGTGTTCAAAAATAGGGGAGCACAGCTGCACCTCCAAACAAGTAGAGAGAATGGGTGTAACTTACAAGGGCCAACACAAGGTCTCTGTTAACAGGGTTATCATCAAATACAGGCATGTGTGTGGCCCTTTAGGACAGATTTTGGACACCCCTGGTTTAAACACAATAATTACTGCAGACATCCATGTTCCTTTATCATCTGACATTGGCTGTTATTTCTCAGGAGGGTGTGTCCTTTTATAACTAATGAGCATTCCATTAGGCCTAATGAATGCACTACCAGTTGTAAATGCTACACATTCACATTGTGAAAATGGTAGATTAGTCAGCAGCACAATTGTCTATAAAAGTAAATACCTTAGAGGTTGTATTATTTTATTTTCCACTCTAAAAACATTTTGTACATTATAAATATATGACCATGGTGGTCATTAAAGGGCTATAGGACCTGCTGGAACAAGAGTTCATGTTGTGAAGATAAAGGCTACAGAAAATACTTTTATGGAAAGGATGATGAGAGATAAATAACATCCTTGAAAGACGATTATCTATCATAGGAAATAAATGCTTACAAAAATGATTAGGCTATATTGTAAGATATTAAATAATGTTTGTTATAGGAATAAATCAAGGGGTAGGTTTTCTTTCACTGAAATATATCTCTTTTCTTTCCACATGTACCCAAACTATTTTTATTTGCTTGGCCTCGTTACTGAGATCCCTGCCAGTAAACTTGTTAATGTTTCTTGTCCAGATGCCAAGTGCTATACATTTTCATGCAATTACCATTTTACATGTATTTTTATGTCAATTTCCCATGTCTTGCTTCTCTGTGGACCTGTATCCTGGAGATATCGGTGTGTAACAGTCGTGGTGGATATATGTCATGGGAATGGGTGGATACCTCCAGCCCCGCTCATATACTGTCCGTAACTAATTGGTTTCTTGGAATCTGTACGTATTCCTTAACCTCTAACAAGCTGTCCCTTGAGACTGTAGCAGCCGCCCTCTAGAAACTCGAGAAGGTTGAGACCATGTTTAGTTCATTTGTAGCAAGCGGAGGCAGCTGCCCTCCCATAATGCTTTGGCATTTCCCACCAAAAATGTAATGATTGGATAATCAAGGGACAATTAGACTTAACAAACTTCAAGCTGAAAAGGGACTTAAAGGACCACTGCACAATAAAAAAAATATTTGTTTGAAAACTCTTGAGTCTGACTAGGAACATAGTTACACAGTAAAGCCATACAACTATTTTTTAATTAGAAAAAATACATTTTGATGTATCTACAGGACATTGGAGGGATCAATGATACCTTGGTGGAAATTGTTTGTGTTTAGATTTTTAGAGAGCATCCTTTGATGCAACATCCTACTTCTGGGCCCGCGAGGGGTGTGGAGTCAATTTATCAAGGTTTCAAAGGCCAAGGACATCTGCCTGTTCCCTCCTATCTATCTCTCCCTTCACTGATAACTACACCCCCCACCTATCATCCAGCTCTCTTGATGTGACGTAACAAGCACAACATGGATTCCTATACTCATAACATTGTCATAATAATGTCCATGGCATATACAGCTGTTATTATTGTTAGACTGATAGATACTTGACAAACAAGTGTCTTTTTTTAACTGACGTGGTCCTTTAAAGGCAAGGTTTCATGACTTTAAATCAAGTTTTCACATTCTTCTTAAAGGGCATGAAAAAGTGAGAATACATTGTACTAACTATTTTTCCTACAGTATGTCAGTGACAAGATGTTTTTTTTCATTATCGAAATGTGAAGCTCATAAATACCAATGAACTGCTTTGAAATGCTAATTATTGACAACAATAACAAACAAAACACACAAACAAACGCAATCCAGTGGTGGAGCTACTATTACCTGTGCGCCATGTGCAAAACACTGGGGCCAACAATAAAGTAGAGGTCCATTGTTACTAGCTGGAGTAAAGGGGGCTTTTCATTTATTAAGGCAGAGCGGCAGATAAATGTATAGAGAGGTTGCAAGGGGCCCCCAAAATAATTTGCACCATGGCCGTCCACTCCCTAGCTCTCCCGCTGACAAGAACAATCTTGTATGCAGTTAGATTCCCTTCTCCACCCTTACCAAGCACAAAGAGCCATACATTAACATATTGAGGCACTCGTTAGCATAATAATGTACAACAAACGGTGCTGAATATCTCAGGAACACTTCACTGTACAGAAAACTGGCTAGTACAATGTATAGAAAGTTTCTAATGGTCTTTAAGAAGAAACAAACTTGACATTAGGGTGAGAGCATAACAAATATCCTAGTTATTACAACAATGAAAAGCACACATGTAAATAAATACAATTACGTTGGGTTGTTATTAAAATATTTGAGAATTTGCAGATTATTGTGCTTGAAGTTGAGTATTTTTAGCATTAATTACATTAAAAAATGTAGCCCTCTCTCCTATTGACTTTATCTTTTGTGATTATCTCCAGGGCTTGATTTACAGACCTGCGCCCCTAGGAACAAACTCCTTGGCCACCATATGTGTATGGTCTCGTGCACCCCCTACAAACTTTGATAGATCAAGTTGCTTATTAATAAGGGGCAGAAAAAAAAACATATGTATGAGCAGGGCGTAGGAGCCCCCCAAAAAATCTAATGGGGAGTGAAGCTTGTGGACCTGAAAAAAAATGGTGGTGTGCATTTATAAATAATGTATGCTGCTGAAATGTGCAGCTATATTAACTTTACACTCTCCCTCAAGTAATCAACATGTAATCCCTTACACATCTTGTTTTTGTCTTACCCAAGCTAGGCCCCTCCCAGTTTACCCTGCATGTTCACCTGTTTGGCATCAGTTGCTTTGACCATCTCCTTTCCAGCTACCTTGGTCTTCTCCTCTTCTATAACTTGCTGATGCCTCTGCAGACCAGGCACCATCCCCTTACAAGTATCTGTAAAAGAAAGAGGGGAGAACTAAGAGGCCTGATGTGCATTAAGGAGAGGTACCTCTTGAGATTTCTATGTATGAGGAGAGAGACGAAAGTAATTAAAAGAAAAGGAGGAGAAAGAGTGAGAAGGAGAGTAAAGAGCGGATAGAGAAGAGAGAGAGGGGGTAGACAAGAGAAGTGGGGGGAAAGTGAGGGAAGAAATGGCACAGCAGAATTAGGAAAAACGAGAAAGGTAAAAAGAAAGAAAAGATAAGAGGGAGAGGGGAGAAGAGTGATAATAAGAAGAAAGGGGAAAAAGGCATGGAAAGGAAGAAAGGATTAGGGGAGAGGATTAGTGGGAAGGACTGGAAAAGATACAGAAAAAGCAGAGAAGGAGGTTAGAGAGAGAAAGGAGGAGAGTTAACAGAAGATACAATGATGAGAGTGAAATAAGGCAGGAGAGGAGATAAAGAGAGTTGTGATAAGAGCGACAGAGGGTGTGTTAATGATAAAGAGGAAGTAGGGGGAGATGTGAGAATAAGAGGTGAAAAACAGAGGAGAAAATGTTTGGGAAGAGACAGATGTTGGGAGATAGAGGGAGAGAAAGAGAAACTGAGAGGGAGTGAGACAGAGAGATGGGAGAGATATAGATGGGGAGGGTTAGAGGAAGACAGATAGAGGAGTCAGAAAGGGAGAGAACAAAAGCTTTGGGACAGATGGCAGAGAGAAGGAAAGATGAAGGGTGAGAAAGAGACAGATAGAAGAGGGGTGGAGAGAAACAGGTGAGGGATAAAATGCTAAAAAGAGGTAATGGAGATAAAAACAGGGGGAGAGGGGTCAGACCGAGGGGGTTAGGGACAGATGATAAGGAAAGAGTGAACATTGGGAGAGAGGTGAGGTAGAGACACAAAGGAAATGTCATGCTAAGAGAACAAAGGAGAGAGCGAGACAGATGAGGAGGAAGGAGAAGAGGACACTTATGAGAGACAGGGTGAGAGAGGTAGGGATGGTACTGATAAAAGGGGACAGTAGGTGATACACAGGAGAGGAGAAGCTGACCGAAGAGGGGAGAGAGATGGTCTTATAGAGGGGGGACAGAAAGGAGAGGACTAACTGGGGGGGCTGATAGAGGGGAGAGAGAGATATGAGGGGGCTGATAGAGGGGAGAGAGAGACGGGAGGGGGTTGATAGAGGGGAGAGAGGAGGGGGGCTGATAGAGGGGAGAGAGACAGGAGGGGGGCTGATAGAGGGAAGGGAGACAGGAGGGGGGCTGATAGGAGAGAGACAGGAGAGGGGCTGATAGAGGGGGGAGAGAGACGGGAGGAGGCTGATAGAGGGGAGATAGAGAGAGAGGGTGGGCTGATAGAGGGGAGAGAGGAGGGGGCTGATAGACAGGGGAGAGAGAAACAGGAGGGGGGAGAGAGAGCCACGAGGGGGGCTAATAGAGGAGGTGGGGAGAGAGAGAGAGAGAGAGCCAGGATGGGGGGGGGGGGAGAGAGAGAGCCAGGAGGGGGGGGGGGGGGAGGGAGAGAGAGAGAAAGAAAGAGAGAGAGAGAAAGAGAGAGAGAGGGGGAAGAGAGAGAGAGAGTAGTATATATACTACTTTATTCCTTGGCACATACATCACAAATACATTGTTACATTACATTGTCCACACTCAAGAAACTCTTCATAATATAATTTAATTTATAAAATGTTTGTTAATTAGCATGTCATTGTACTTACCTCATGGCGGGGGCTAGAGTAACAGGTAGCATGCTGTTGGTACATGCATATTTTGTTCTGTACATTACATTAATTCCTTTTTAAAAGCTTTGTCAATTCCTTAAAACAATTGGACCTTGTGGGTTAAGACTACGCCACTCCACTCCAGCAGCAAAACTGCAAGTGTGCGCTAGATGGCGATGTCCTGGCTCTAGATGAGGACTACTGCCTCTGGATGGGGGCTCCAGACACAAGGTCCCTGCTGGGCTCTGAAAGGGGGGACTACTCTGAATGGGGGTGAGGGTCTGCTGGGGGCTCCTGGCTCTGGATCGCGGGGGCTGTTTGGGGTGAGGGTCTGCTAGGGGGGCTCCTAGCTCTGGATGTGGGGCTGCTCGGGGTGGACTTGGGGGTTCATGGCTGGAGGGCTCTGGATGTGGGTGGTCGGGTGAGGCGTTTCCCCTGTCCTGGTTACCTTCAGGCCACGACAGCGCCATCTAGTGGACACTGGCTCCACGTGGCGTAGTCTTAACCCACAAGGTTCAAACAATCTTTTTCTCTCAGATGGAAAAATAATCTGTAAAATGGAAAAGGGAGGATGTGGGTATTCAAATAGATAACGGTACAAACAAAACATCTTAACATCTAAAAAAATAAATAAGACTTGCTTTTTCAACTCAATATAAATCACGATTCCTCTTATTGATAAGGGCAAGAGACACTAGCAGAGCTTTCCTGTTATAGTTGTGCCGTTGCAAACAGCGCACCCTGTGATACACAACAGCGTGCATGCTGCTCCTGCTAGGAAAATGCTGCTCTGATGGGAAAATGCACACAGAGTAGCAGGACCAGCATAAAAGACTGAATAAAAGTAAATAAAAACAATGACACACATACTATTGTTAAAATTGAATAAAAAATACAAACTCTAAATATCTCAAACAAACCCTAACCCTAAACCTTACCTCCCTGCGGCACAACTATAACAGGAAAGGACCCTAGTATTTACTTACTAACAAATATGAGAATGTGGAATCCTAATTCACACCCACCTCTTCCCCCACCACCAATTCAAGCATGCCTGGGATAAATTTAAGAATACCCTTATGATTTATTAAGCCAAATAGATAACATGAACAGTCAGGATGGCCTTTTGGTCTTTAATTGCAATCAAATCCACATGGAATTATTCTTTACTGTGCATTTCCATTAATTTATTTGCTATTCTTGAAAAAACACCATAGTGTGCATGTAACACAATAACATGAGAAGCTATGCAGGTATAAAAGCATGTTATAGAAAATCTTGCATTTAACTAATTCAACTTGTGTCATGGGGTTCCATCTTGGACCCTTGTCTGCCTGTAGCCTGAGGGGAAGAGTTCCTCTACTGGGATTTACTCTTATATTTACAATAGTCAAGTCAAGTGACTGTTTACAGTGATGTTCAGCAGTGAATAGAGATCCTGTCTGATTCCAAGGCTCCCATTAGGAACTTAGACACAATGACTACAACCATTAAGGCAAAATTTAAAACAAAATTTTAAAATGAAAGTCTGTATTTATTTATTTTAAATTTTTATAAACATTTTTACATTATCTTGTTAAGTTTGATCATTGATACAAACCATGTTTAAGATAAGTGCTCATGACCCATGCATGATCCATTTAGGCTAAGGTGATGAATAAAGGACACGACGACTGAAATGGGAGAACAACAGGCCACAGCTTTATTATAAACAATTGTAAACAACAACACATAACTTTATTTACATGAACTACTGTAATCCTTTTACCGGGGGAGGAGCCCGGCCACGGACAGTGACCTCACGCCTTGGGCCCTGCCCAAAGCCCCAATGCTTATATTAAGCACGACCTGTGAGGTAGGGCCAACGCCCACTTAGGCCTGTGGGTCGGGCAACTCACCTCCCGCCAAGCCATAAACATATCAAAATACAAACATTTTTGCCACTTCTTCACAAATTCCTTGAATACAAAACTTTTTATTTTTTATTTTTTAAAGATACTATTTACATTTATATTTTTTACAAACAACCAAATTAACAGGGTGGGTGGGTGGGATTTCAGTCGGGAGATCGCGCTGCTGTGAGAAACGGCGCAAACGCAGACGACCGACACGCCCCCGACGCAGCTGATTGGCTGAAAGGCCTCACAGGCTCCGCTGGTTCACGCGATGCTACGTGCTGACCCAGGAAGCCTTTGCAGCCTCCGCGTCATACAAGAAATGTCCTGTTCTTGCTCTCACTCTGTACAACAGGTGAATCCTATGACAAATCTTCCATGGATAATGAGGGCAATTATCTAATTTAGTGTTTTCCTTCCCAAAAATAAAATACACCTTAGGAAAGTATGAAGTCAGCTCTGCTGCAATGATGTCATTATTTTCTATTGAATAGTTCAGTTACTAGAGAGCTCAATTTGACCAAGTATATTACTGTATGGGTTGTTGGAAGAAAGATAAAAAGCAGTGCCCTAAACAGCTGCTTAAACTTGAGAAATGTTACCACTCTAGTCCTTTATTTAGAATATCTATCTATCTATCTATCATCTAATAACTATCTATCTATCTCTCTATCTATCTATCTATCAATCTATCTATCTATCTATCTATCTATCTATCTATCTATCTATCTACCATCTCATATCTATCTATGTATCTATCTATCTATCTATCTATCTATCTATCTATCTATCTACCATCTCATATCTATCTATGTATTTATGTATCTATCTATCTATCATCTAATATCTATCTATCTATCTCATATCTATCTATCTATCTATCTATCTATCTATCTATCATCTCATATCTATCTCATTTCTATCTATCTATCTATCTATCTATCTATCTATCTATCATCTCATATCTATCTATCTATCTATCTCATTTCTATCTATCTATCTATCACCTCATATCTATCTATCTATCTATCTATCTATCTATCATCTCATATCTATCTATCTATCAATCAATCTATCTATCTATCTATCTATCTATCTATCTATCTATCTATCTATCTATCTACCATCTCATATCTATCTATGTATCTATCTATCTATCTATCTATCTATCTATCTATCTATCATCTCATATCTATCTATCTATCTATCTATCTATCTATCTATCTATCTATCTATCTATCTATCTATCTCATATCTATCTCATATCTATCTATCTATCTATCTATCATCTCATATCTATCTCATTTCTATCTATCTATCATCTCATATCTATCTATCTATCTCTATCTATCTATCTATCTGTCTGTCTATCTATCTATCTATCTATCTATCTATCATCTCATATCTATCTCATTTCTATCTATCGATCGATCTATCTATCTATCTATCTATCTATCTATCTATCTATCTATATATCTCATATCTGTCTGTCTATCTATCTATCTATCATCTCATATCTATCTATCTATCATCTCATATCTATCTCATGTCTATCTATCTATCTGTCTATCTATCTATCATCTCATATCATATCTATCTATCTATCTATCTATCTATCTATCTATCTATCTATCTATCTATCTATCTATATATCTCATATCTATCTATCTATCTATCTATCTATCATCTCATATCATATCTATCTATCTATATATCTCATATCTATCTATCTATCTATCTATCTATCTATCTATCTATCTATCTATCTATCTATCTATCATCTCATATCTATCTCATTTCTATCTATCTATCTATCTATCTATCTATCTATCTATCTATCTATCTATATATCTCATATCTGTCTGTCTATCTATCTATCATCTCATATCTATCTATCTATCTATCTATAATCTCATATCTATCTATCTATCTATCTATCTATCTATCTATCTATCTATCTATCTATCTATCATCTCATATCTATCTCATGTCTATCTATCTATCTGTCTATCTATCTATCATCTCATATCATATCTATCTATCTATCTATCTATCTATCTATCTATATATCTCATATCTATCTATCTATCTATCTATCTATCTATCTATCTATCTATCTATCTATCTATCTATCATATCTATCTATCTATCTATCTATCTATCTATCTATCTATCTATCTAACTATCTATCTATCTATCTATCTATCTATCTATCTATCTATCTATATATATATATATATATATATATATATATATATATATATCTCATATCTATCTATCTATGTCATATCTATCACATATCTATCTATCTATCTATCTATGTATCTATCTATCTATCTATCTATCTATCTATATATCTCATATCTATCCATCTATCATCTATCTATATATCGATATATATATAGAGAGAGAGAGCGAGAGAGTGTACCCTTTACAAAAAATAAACTTAAAAATATGCGAAATCATTTTAGAATATAAAAAAAAGACCTATCCTCTTATGGTAGCGCAGCACAAGGCAGCAGCGGTGGCAGTGAACATCCTCTAGATGGCGCTGCCGATATTCCAGTGCCATATCATAGAGTCAGGGGTTGAGGTTAGGATGAGGGTTAGGGTTAGTTCAAGGGTTAGGCTAACATTGTAAGCTTAGAACTTCTCTCACATATCGGCAGCACCATCTAGCCGTTGGAGGCCGCACTGCAGCGGCGACCCCATAACAGGTCAGATCCAAAATATATATTTCACACTGTAATTTGTTACCTTCATGTGCATCTATCTATCTATCATCTCATATCTATCTATCTATCTATCATCTCATATCTATCTATCATCTCATATCTATCTCATTTCTATCTATCTATCTATCTATCTATCTATCTATCAATCTATCTATCTATCTATATATATATCTCATCTATATATCTATCTATCTATCTATCTATCTATTATCTGTCTATCTATCTATCTATCTATCTATCATCTCATATCTATCTATCTATGTATCTATCTATTTATCTATGTATCTATGTATCTATCTATCTATCTATCTATCTATCTATCTATCTATCTATCATCTCATATCTATCTATCTATAATCTCATATCTATCTATCTATCTATCTATCTATCTATCTATATATCTATATATCTCATATCTATCTATCTATCTATCTATCTATCTATCTATCTATCTATCTATCTATCTATATATCTCATATCTATCTATCTCATATCTATCCATCTATCATCTATCTATATATCGATATATATATAGAGAGAGAGAGCGAGAGAGTGTACCCTTTACAAGAAATAAACTTAAAAATATGCGAAATCATTTTAGAATATAAAAAAAAGACCTATCCTCTTATGGTAGCGCAGCACAAGGCAGCAGCAGTGGCAGTGAACATCCTCTAGATGGCGCTGCCAATATTCCAGTGCCATATCATAGAGTCAGGGGTTGGGGTTAGGATGAGGGTTAGGGTTAGTTCAAGGGTTAGGCTAACATTGTAAGCTTAGAACTTCTCTCACATATCGGCAGCACCATCTAGCCGTTGGAGGCCGCACTGCAGCGTCGACCCCATAAAAGGACAGATCCAAAATATATATTTCACACTGTAATTTGTTACCTTCATGTGCATCTATCTATCTATCATCTCATATCTATCTATCTATCTATCATCTCATATCTATCTTATTTCTATCTATCTATCTATCTATCTATCTATTATCTGTCTATCTATCTATCTATCTATCTATCTATCTATCTATGTATCTATCTATCTATCATCTCATATCTATCTATCTATGTATCTATCTATTTATCTATGTATCTATCTATCTATCTATCATCTCATATCTATCTATCTATAATCTCATATCTATCTATCTATCTATCTATCTATCTATCTATCTATCTATCTATCTATATATCTATATATCTCATATCTATCTATCTATCTATCTATCTATCTATCTATCTATCTATCATCTCATATCTATCTATCTATAATCTCATATCTATCTATCTATCTATCTATCTATATATCTCATATCTATCTATCTATCTATCTATCTATCTATCTATATATCTCATATCTAACTATCTCATATCTATCCATCTATCATCTATCTATATATCGATATATATATAGAGAGAGAGAGCGAGAGAGTGTACCCTTTACAAGAAATAAACTTAAAAATATGCGAAATCATTTTAGAATATAAAAAAAAGACCTATCCTCTTATGGTAGCGCAGCACAAGGCAGCAGCAGTGGCAGTGAACATCCTCTAGATGGCGCTGCCAATATTCCAGTGCCATATCATAGAGTCAGGGGTTGGGGTTAGGATGAGGGTTAGGGTTAGTTCAAGGGTTAGGCTAACATTGTAAGCTTAGAACTTCTCTCACATATCGGCAGCACCATCTAGCCGTTGGAGGCCGCACTGCAGCGTCGACCCCATAAAAGGACAGATCCAAAATATATATTTCACGCTGTAATTTGTTACCTTCCTGGGCATGGCTGTGTAAATCATCAGCATAAAAACATTTTTGAGCAAAATGTTACTTTAGCAGACACTGCTGTTGCTGTTTAGGGCCTGACAAAATAACTTCCATGTGCTGCCCCCACAGCAAAAGATGGTTGCTAAGGGAAATTACTTTATCACGAGTGCCCAGCTAATGCAGGCCACTTTGTGCATGAAAATTTTGCACTATCTGGAGCAGCTGAGTGTTATCTTTGAAAACAGGTTTAATATTGAAAACGTTTTTTTTCAGTAACTGAATATTAATTTTATTACTTATCAATTCCTAAATAACTATCTGCTGTTGTAGGGCATTTCAATCCTTTAAGACGTAAGGAGTAAGTAAGGAGTCACTCGTGACATGATTGGAAGTTTATTAAGATTTCTCTAATGGGCCAAGCCCAGAAGATCTTTATACAGCTTTGCTGACTAATTACAACTAAATCAGTGCAAATCGGGTAAGTTTAGATTATAAACAAGTTGATGACCACAAACCATCCTATCTATAGAAAACCTAAGCAAGACATATTCCTCCAACTGTTATCACTTATTTTATATTGGATTTGATAGTTTATTTTTTCTAAACAGAAATATTACCACCGGGTCAAAAGCAGTGCCATCAATATCTATGTGAAAACAATCCAACCTTTTCAACAATATTGTAGCATATGGCTCTGTTAGACGGATCTAGTGGCCATCTGGGTAAGGAACACTAATTATCTTCTCAGGTTTAGGCATCTTCTGGGTGGGGAATTTCCAAAGGTCAATCATTTGCACAGTTGATGACCTCAAGTTTATAATACTATCATTAAGCATCTTGTATAACTTTGACTGATCACTATGTTGACAAATTCATATAATTGACAGTAGAACATCTTCGTTACTCCCTCATGCAAGATCCTTTAGAAGGAATAGATATCCAGCTTTGTTGTTGTTGTTTAGTCGTTCAGTCGCATCCGACTCTCCGTGACTTTACGGACCACAGCACTCCAGGTGTACTGCAGCATCTTGTTTTTTTGAAGCTAGGAACAATTTTTTTTTTAAAAGTGGAGCCCTTACAGGGAAGCTCCCCTGGGCGGCTGCCTAGTTGGCCTAATGGGTAATCCGGACATGTTCATGAGGAATAAATCTAACAGATGCATGTACAATGGATTGGATTTGGAGAGCTGTGTGAGGAGAAGAACAATTAGGAGTAGGTTTCAGAAGTCATATTAAATCTCATGTTTAATATTAGTATTACATTCAAAAGGCAAATTAGTGTGTAGCTTATCATTATGTTATTTATTTATTAGTATGTTCCAATGATATGCAACCATTTATAAGGGCAGGGTGACACTGCTACAAATTGTTTGTGTATTTGTTGACATGTTATCCCTTATTGTATTGCTTCATCTTTATCTTTAAGAAAAAGATTGAATAAAAAAAAAAAAAAAGGCAAATTGGTACAAAAAAAACCCTCCAAAATCAACCCAGTGTTTATGTGGTGATATGTAAATTAGTAAATGATCTAAGTACAGATATCTAAATAAGGAGATTCTCTATTTTTACAAAATAAAGATTGTCCTGGGAACTAATATTCTGTGGAAATCAAATGGAGTGAGGCCTGGGATCTCTTATTCCCAGAGGATGGATATATTCAATCAAGATGTTACCTCCTAGATACACAAGAACCATATATTAATGTCTTAAGTTTATATCGTTTATCCTGATATGAAATATATTGGTGTTTTTAAGTAAGGACTGGTTGTTTATGCCATGTAAGGTCTCTCTCATTTTTTGGGAAGACTGTTTCCATCTATAAGACTGGCTCCTCTATATTACAGAGGTAATAATATGGGAGATAATCCTATAGATGGACATTTCTCAGACCTGATATGATAGTTTTGTCTCTTAATAGTAAGATAATATAATATCACTATGTAGAGAAACTTGCTACTAAACCCTGCAAACGACCACTGAAGTTTGAGAAAAGCTTCAAATGTTTGTGAAATATATAACAAACTAACCGTATTAACAGTAGTGTAATCCTTAAGCTTAACATCTTTGCTTATATCATGCTTCTCTCTTCCATGATGAAGCTCTAGAACAATATTTGTTTGCCTGAGTGATGCTCACTGCCATTTTTTTTATTCAGCAGTGAGAGGATGGAGGATGGGGAATTATTATCTAATTACAGACATTTGACATCTACCCACTTCCAACGCACATGAGCAGTACCAGGCAACTGCATTATAATCCTGCTCTGTACTCATTTAATGAACTGGACAGGAAAATAACAAGCATGTCAGCCCCTATACACTAGCAGACTCTGTTTAAATTAAAATACGGATACCAATCTTTACTACTTAAGTTATGAAAACTTAGCCATTACAGTAGCTCTCTTAGTATGAGCTTTTAAGTAGATTAATTATGTCTAAATGGGCATGTTGATTATGAGCTACCAAAATAAATGTTTTTGATGTATATATGCACACATGGTAAAATGGAGCAACGGTTTAAATTAAGTTATTTGCAGTTAACTTCTCCAAAAGAAAATAGTTCACCACAATTTTTCAGTACTCATATTTCACATTCCCATAAAATCAAGCGTAGATTTGGTTACAGAAGAATTAGGGTATTAGAGATACTGAAGAGCTTTTATGCTCCTAAAAAATCTTTATCATAGTTAAACATGATATAAGGATGTTGCTGAGATTGACAGCTCTGAGGGTCCTGCCTGGCATTGAGTCACTGTACAGGCATTCCAGCTGCTTGAGCGGGACGCTTGGTGGTAAAGGTTAATACCCTCTAGCTTGGTAACATAATGGGTCTCCTTCATATCTCCATGAATGGGGCACTAGTTAAGAGCATGGCTCCCCCCATCTGGTCCGACTCACTTGTTCCCATGTCTCTGACGTTTGGGGTCTTGTTGTCTGGCTTGTCCCCACCACTGGGTGAGATGACAGGAAGACGGAGTCTTTGTCTAGTTGTGTAGACGACATACATATATTACTGCACAAAAACACAGACATGTCTGTTTATCAAAAATAATGGGGATATCAGAGGCCCATAGGGCAGGGTAATGGAGGAGGCTGACCAGACAGCATAGGTCATCACATTTTACTTAAATTAGTCTGTTTCTAATTGCCAAGTCATGAGATAATTCCTCAGCAAGGTCTCTGTAAGCAGGACGAGTGTGAGTGGCACGTGTTGGGAATTGTCCAGATGGAGATATTGATCAGATTGCTCCTGATTGAGGTCACTCTAAGTAGGACAAATCTGTCATGAGGAGCAGATCTTCATGTGACCAGACACAACTAGATTTGTTAATACTGCATTTTGAGTTTAATAAGAGTGTTACAGTGTCCAGATTAATCTGCCTTCTGTACTCAAACTGCCCATATCCATTGCAGAATTGTTCATCCACTTACCTGAAACTGACTTCCCCATGTGTCTATAATCAAAATAAAGAATATTTATCTTAACTTGTCCTCTCCAGATCTGTCTTCCCCCTACTTCAACCCCCCAAACCCACATGTTCTTTCCCTAAATAAAACTCACCTACCCTACCTCAGATCAAACCCACCTGTCTTCCTAAGCTCAGACTCACCTGCCTTTCCAGCTAAGACCCACCTGTCCTCCCCAAGATCAGATCTTCCTCTAGATCACACTCACCTATCCCAGATCAGTCACCTGTCCTCTTCCCAGATCAGATCCACCTGCCCTCACCCAAATCAGATCTACCTGTCTTCTTCTAGATCAGACTCACCTGTCTTCCTCCAGACAGGATCACCTGTCTTCTTCCAGATCAGACCCACGTATTCCACAGATCCAACCTATTTGTCTTCCTAGGTTTATAATTGCCTTGTAACCCCAAATCAGATCCCTCTGCCCATTTTACCTTGTTTATTTATCTGCTGAGAAGTCATGCACTGGTTACTCAAACCCCAGCACAGACAACCTGCTAACAGCAAAGCTCAGCGAGAAAGAGGGGTGCAACACTACTAAAACAGGGTGAAACTGGGTTTTCATTAAACTACAGATAATAAAAATAAGGGGAAATGTCAACACAACTGTATATTCATTTACATTTTTTTTATATATTTTGTTGTTGTTTAGTCATTCAGTTGTGTTCAACTCTCTATGACCCTATGGACTGCAGCACACCAGGCACATCTGTCAGCCACTGCTCTTCTGAGATCCGTCAAGCTCATGTTCATTGCTTCAATTACCTCATTTATATATATATATATATTTATAGATAGATAGATAGATAGATAGAGGGCAGGGTCCTCCATTTTTGGCATGTGTTTATCTTTATTTTAAATCTGGTGAGCCTGTCTCTTTAGTACATAACAGGTTTGTACATTTTAAAGTACACAAATATTGGTCTTAAATAAATAAAAATCTCCTGGGTTCATTCTCAGACCCCAATACACAACATAATCAGAGCTCTGAGGCCAAGCTCTGCTGGGTGGTCCCAAGACATGTCTGGTATAATGTAATTTGCAATAACATGACATTTAATGGGGCGTTTTCTATTTTTCTGTTGTGGAATTATTAGGCAAAATATGTGTTCACATGTACAAGAAAAATAAACAGAAGAGAGGCTCACACATTGTACAAGCATCAGGGAAGTCCAAAGGGGAATGGCCGAGTCTGGGAAACTGGACAGGCCATTCAGTATTGAGGCCAGCCTTGTTGGCCATTATGCAAAGTGTTGATATACAAATTCATTGATTGCCTAAAGGCCACTTTAGTCCAAAATGTTCTATCATGCATTAACATTCTCTGGCCCAGAAGCTCATTACTTTGCAATGTGTTGCATGCCATCTTATAGCGGCCTTTCTTGGTCTCAGAATGAGTCTGGGGTGATATTGTGTTCTCTTTCCTGGCATAGCAGCAGGGAGCTTTTGGAATTCATTGTACATTCACAATTTTTTTTTTTTTTTTGCTATTCTTTTTAATGTAAGACTAGCTAAGCAAACACTAATAACAGATTGATTATAACCCATACATACACTTCCTCTCAGGGTTGTTTCAATTCAGTAGTGAGGTACAACAGATCAATCACATGGCTTATCGTCTATTTTACTGTTGCTGTTGTATTATTTTTTTTATTTTTCATGCTTAAAAAGATTTAATGTATAAAAAAGCTTTAATCCATGCATGTTTGAAAACTTGCAAGTGACGTGTCCCTTTAAAGAACAAGAGACTTAAAGAGCCAGTGTAAGTACAACATAAAGGGCTGTGTCTAGTGTAACACTCGTTAGTTCAAGAAATGTTTATAAAATCTACGATACAGCCATCTGTAAATACAATGGGTTTAAAATGAATGTTGTTTGCCTGTTGTAGTGGATCCATCTCCACCTCCCTCTAGTCACATGATATATTCAGTAATTGTCCAAGTTTTTTTTTTGGTTGACTGATTTTCCAAGCAGTGGTTAACAATCATGCCAGGTGAAAGGGATGTCGAACTCACAACTCCTAAATCATTTTTATTATAATTTTGTTGAGGCTTCCAGACAAACAAAGTGAGTTATATGACAGGAAGGAGGTGGAGATAGACAATAGTCAGGTAACATTCATTTAAAAAAAAACATTTTATGTACTGTTGACTTTATTGTTGTCTTTATAAACACACATTTATTGAACTTACAAGTATGGGAACTATATACAGCCATTTAAATGGACCTATAAACCGTAACAGTATACCTGGAGGTTTAACCTGTCCATTGGCATATGGACATTTTAGAAAATGGGCAGCTGAGTTGGAGGGAAGGTGTGGAGAACCAGGGGATCAAGGAACTAAAGAGATTCATGAAGAAGAGGACGGAGGTAGATTGATCAGGGCTTGAGAGTAGGGTAAGAGAGGTCTGAGATATGAAAGACAAGGGAGGAAGAGATCCCTGAGTAAATACAATAGAACAAAACATGGAGGTGGAGAAGACATAGCTGCCATAATACCCTGTGTTTCATAGGTGGAGAAGGGCATTATGGTAGAACTTGTTGTTTTTGTTGTTGTTCAGTCCTTCAGTTGTGTCTGACTCTCAGTGACCCTATGGACACAGCACTCCAGGCACATCTGTCTGTGATTCTGGTTGTGCTTATCCATATGGTTTACGTGGCAAACATACTGGAGTGGGTTGCCAGATCCTTCTCCAGTAGACCACGATTTGTATGCCCATCTTGGATAACCATACATCGTATAGCTCACAGCATCATTGAGGTACACAAGCCCCTTCGCCACGGCAAGGTAGCCATCCAGAATGGAATGGCAGAGCTACCTGCATTTTATATACATATTTTTTAAATATTCTTATTTATTATCTGTATTGTGAAGTAAATGTTTACTGCATTTTAATGTAGATTGATATTTGCTCATAGTCATCACCCCTTTAAGCATCACGCTTCGGACTGAAGTGTTTGTTTTTAGCTCCATACTATGGTTGCATTCACACAAGTTTTATCAATTTCATCTTGTAAATAATATTTTTTAGAATGTGTAGTTTACTTATGCTATGCTATATTGTAGCTATGCCATATTTTTTGCAGGAAAAAGGAGAGAGTGAGGGAGAAAAAGTCAGGGGTGAAGAGGTAACAAGGACAGGGGAGAAAAGGGAGAATGGAGAAAGTGGAATAGAAAAGAGAAAGAAGAGAATGGAAAGGACGGAAGAGAGATGGATAAAATATCACTGCAGCTTTAAAATCTTCACAAATTAAAACACATTAACAGCTGAGTTGGCCATAAAAATAAAAGCAAATAAGAAAAAATAAATAAAAGCAAAAGAGAAAATCTTAATTTGAGCAGACTCTGCTTCTGTCTGAAGCCTTCCATATTGGGGCACTACTTGCTGTTTTGGAATAGGGGATTCTACTGGGAGTTGCATGTCCATTGTGACATTATGACATGCTTTCAGTAGAAATGAATACCTTATTGTTATCCAAGGTTCCTCTGATATGACTTATCCTCTTAGAAAAAAAAGAAGCTAATGGTTCATTGTTAAAGGAAGACTGATTACAAAAAATTAAAGGCTGTATTCTTTTTTCTTTTTACTTAACCCATGTATAGCGCTACGGAATATGTTGGTGCATCACATATAATAGTTTTCAAACTGCGAGACGTCATCACGCTTTGAGAGGTGCGTAGGCGCTCATCGCTTGCGAGCCTCGCGATGCAAGGCGAGCTGTGAAACCGTAGCACTTAGCCGCTGCAATCCTGGCAAAGCGAGACGAGCCGTTAAAATATGAAATGTGGGACTAAGAAAAAACGAACTACGAGAAAAAAATATACAAGGCGCAAAAATCTACGAGATTAGCAGCTGAACCAAAAACCCGAAAAAAACACTAAATACACCCCAAAAAAATCACAAAACATCACAGACAGCATGGGGCAACAGCCAGGATGTCTGAGTGAGGTGGAACGCGAATTTAACTCGATTTAGACGATTTTCGCCACACACAAATTGCCTAAGCGAGAAAAAAATGGCCGCAGGAAAAAAATGAAAACGAGGCTACATGACTACGGACCGCGCAAAACACTGCAAACCGCGTAGCACTTTACACATCACACTACGAACTAAAAGATACACTATTACAAAAGCCGAAAAATGCTCACGAGACGCGTACCACATTAATAACATTACGACTATACATTACACAATAAACCAACGGCTTTACCTCGCGCACGCAGCCTATTTAGAATGCACACTTGGAACATTCATTACACTTTATAAGCAGGGCACGAACACTCACAATGTATATTCTATGCAGCCGCAAAATACAAACAGATTATTAGCTCTTCAGCCTATTGCTCACTGCATATATGAATTATAAATAAAGTATATTAATTTATTGCATAAATAATTAATTATTAATTAATTAATATAAGAAATCATTAATTATTACTTAGCTACATATACATAGAAATATATATCTCTCTCAGAGAAAGGCGCTCAGCGCAAGACTCGCAATGAGCGAAAAAAGTCCTCACAGTACAAAACGGTTTCAATTATGTCTCAAACAGCATTCCCATGGCTTGAAATGTTATTGCCCCATCATTTTTGGCGGGCAAGTCGCTAGTTACAAATAAAGATCATAATAATAATAATAACATGACATAAGTATGATCACATAAGTGTCAACTTGTTCGGTTTACAGTTTCTAATATGGATCATCATTTGAATTGTATATCTGAGTTTTCCCACACCAAGCACTTTTATGGCAATGGTTACAACTAAAAACCCTGTAACTCAACACTATTTATAGATTAGTTACACATATGTGCTCTGTGGGATATGTGACCTTTATGCTCTTAATGTCACTTGCCATAGCTCTTGAAAAATGTATTACATTATGTTATCTTTACTTAATAACATAAACTCTCTCATGGTCATAAAAAGGAGGGTTTAAAGATTCTTTCAAGAGCCGCTGTAGTTCAAAACTTTCTATCATGTATGTAAAAGAGTGTGTTTTATACATTATACATTTTTCTTTTAATCACAAACAACAGACAAGCAGATAAAAAAGAATGTGTTTGATCAACCTATATTTTACCAGTGAGTTAAGAGTTTGTGTAAATAAGGACTTATGGAGACTTTGTTAATTATGATTTTTTTAATTGGATTCACATTAAAATCAATGCCAGCAAAAACACAACATGCTGCAGTTCAGACAACCATAAGGCTCACTGCCTACTGTGTCCTGTAACATGCCAAGAGAGAGGAGGAAAAAACAATCCTACAATGTCCATCTATTAATTTCTATATATAATTAATCTATTTTGCTCTCATTCCCTTCACTCTCACTAATCCTCAAGGCTTGCAGAAACGGCTATTAGACTGGCTACAATCAGTGGATGTAGTCTTTTTGGATTTTGCAAAGGCTTTTGATACAGTGCCACATGGAAGACTATTGTGCAAATCAAGGGATACAGGACTTGCAGGAAATATCTGCTCATGGATTGAGAGCTGGCGAAAAGACAGGAAGCAAAGGGTTGTTGTAAATAGAAAATACTCAGATTAATGTGGTAAGTGCGGTCCCTCAGGGTTCAGTATTAGGTCCTTTCCTTTTTAACATATTTATTAATGACTTAGAAGGAGGACTGGAAAGTATTGTCTCTGTTTTTGCTCAAGTTGTGCAAGTTGTTCAATGTAATTAAGGTTGAGCTTGATGGACTAAAAGTCTTGTTTATCCTCAATTAATATGTAGCTATCTATCTATAAATGTTCTTCAATGTTTATCTATGTCTATCTAGGTGTATATATGTGTCTATCTATCTATCTATTTTTCTAGCTATCTATGTTTATATCTTTCTATCTGTGACTATCTATCTATGTCTATATCTCTCTATATATCTATCTATCTATCTTTCATCTACTGAACTAGTCAATAACTCACTGGTTCTCTAAAACGTGAATTGCCTTCAGATTAAACATAAACTGAATTACATAAATGTTGCTACTTTCCCAGACTACAAATACCCGTGAAACGAAAATAGCAGTGGGCGTGTCCTCTCTGAGACCTGATGTGGATAATGGTGGGATCCAGTTACCAATTATTCTGATAGATAATATTTAGCCAGGCTCCAAGACTTGTTACTTGTTTGACTCATTAAATCCATTATTGTGTGAACTAGATCATGCCTGTCCATGAAGGCTGTTGTTCTCACATTGAAACAGTAGTGTTGTTATAACTATAAATCCTGTGGATATGAATCTCATCACAAATCCTAGGAGACTTTCAAGCCTGGAGATGTGTCATATTGTGGCTTTACTTTAATTTCCTTTATTGTGCGCTGTTTGTCTTAGTTGCACAATCCCTTTGGCAGGTCCTGCAAGTGTCTGTTTTGCATTGGGAGGTTTATTAGACATTTCCTGTAACCATAATGTGTAGCGTAACTGTCAGCCGGCAAATATATGGCAGATAATGGAACCCACTACAGAAAATGAGACCAAATAACCTATCAATGTATTACTTAACTGTCATTGAAATGTCAGTGTTTCCCCAGTGCTCATCAATTCTATCTTAATCAATAAAATTAGTTAAAGTAGAAATTAAATTCAAACTCCTTTTGTTATGTTTGCCAGCTGTTTGCTTTTGAATAAGAATAACTATAAACTGTAAAAAAAACAAACAGATTATAGCGACACAGATTTAGCCAAAGCACTTAAAACCACTGTAAATGATAAAAAAAGATTCTTGTACATTTATGTATATTTTACTTGCATGACCCATGCATGATCCACTAGGCTTAAGTTAGTAAACAATGGACACAACGGACCACAGCTTTATTTAAATAACCAGTTTAACAATACCATAAATACTGTATTTATATATACATCAAAACAAGGGGGAGGAGCACGGCCACGGACAGTGACCTCACACCTTGGGCCGTGCCCAAGGCCCCCAATGCTCACACTAAGCACGCCCCGTGAGGTAGGGCCACGCCCCTTTAGGCCAATGGGCCGGGCAACTCACCCCCTGCCACAGAGCAAACAAGGGACCCCTCCTGAGTCTGCAATCCCTCCCTGCTGTCCAGTAGCGCTAAGGCCTGCACAATGCTCTTCCTGAACTCTAAAATGAGCAGCTCTAAGCCAATTTTGTTTAGGTGTACCTTATCTTTCCCGAACACCTCGTCTGCGCCGACCGATTCAAAATCATTATAGTGGATGGCTACGAAACCTAACTTCCTCACAAAGCATAACAACTGTTGATTGATTTTCTGGCGAGATCTGTCTTGCCCAACGGGATCCCAAGCGTTTCTCCAGGTACGCCCCTTAATCATTTCGGACCATATGATAAACATGCCGGAGAACTTCTTCACCCAACTTTCAAAGTTGCATTTCATGACCCTCAGCATCCTAGGCATAAGGACTACCACAAGGTAGTTCCCCCCAGCGTGTATGAGTAACAAATCAGGTTGTCCATAACGCTGTGCGTACAAGTCCAATAGTCCATCTACTTGAGACCACCGCAGACCTTGAATCCCAAACCATCGTACGTGCAAGTTAGAGACAG
This sequence comes from Discoglossus pictus, assembly GCA_027410445.1. Classification (NCBI taxonomy): domain Eukaryota; kingdom Metazoa; phylum Chordata; class Amphibia; order Anura; family Alytidae; genus Discoglossus; species Discoglossus pictus. The sequence continues at coordinate 30,478,817 of CM050168.1, forward strand.
GAAAACCCAGTTGTGCCTTGTTTTAGGTAACTGCCACTAACCTGTGGGCCCAGTACACGTACGATTGGCCCACGATCCAAAGTTGCTCCTTTTCTCCTGAAAGCAGAAAAGAACATCTGTTAGACCACTGCTCCGGGCCGTACATAGGACCTCCGATTCCGATCTAACGATACGCTTCACCACAGTGTCAGGCAAGCCTAACCTCGCCGCTTCCATGGCAGCCCCAATTTGGAAGGAGTGCGTCCCGAATTCTGACTTTTCCAAGCCCAAATGGAGAAGTGCACCTTTTAACACCTTCTCAAATTGATAAGGCTGTACCATCGGTATGAATAAACAGCTCACACCGTCCCACCGGTCTCTGGTTAAGGTACTCTTCCACACACGCATAGGGGCAACACTCTGTGCCCACTCTATGCAGTACCACCTCTCTACCTTTTCCAGACTGGTCTGTCTTGGAACTCTGCAACCATATCACCACCGTGTCATCCCTCAGACAGGTATTCACTAACTGCAAGCCCCCAGAACCCTGTCTGCTATTCGCGACTAACTCACCTATTCAAAACGCTCCGCAAGCCAGCAAAAAAGCTGTGTGGAAAAGCAGAGATTCAAAGGGATTCCTGCAAATTACCACCAACACCTGTGCCAGTCGCAGTAATAAGGGAAAGGTAATCCGCCGTCTACCATACGGCCTACGATCACCATTAAACATGCTACGTACTACCTTACGTACTATGAACTCTTTGGTAAGGTCCCTCTGCCCAGCTAGCTTAAACATAATAGCCAGAGCCGTGACCTATCGCCCCACGAGGGCTTTTGACTCGCCTTCCTCAACATATCGCAACAAGAACCAGAGTAGAATACCCAGTGTCTTTTCTTCTGACGTAGCTTCCCCCCCCCCCCCCCCCCCGGCCACCATAACTAAATTGTTCCCCTTTTACCATACTCTTCTGTACGCGGTCCACATTGCCGGGGGGAACAGACGGTCTGTTAAGTCTCTTTACCTGACTGCTCCAAGCTCCCAAATCTCCCTGGGGATGGCCTCGCCCTGCACGCTCACCCTCGGGGCCAAGTCCCTGAACCGCCTTTCCTGGAATCGATAGAGAGCGTCAGCAATGCTGTTTTCTAACCCCGACACGGGCCTGGCCTGAAACCATATATTCAGGTGTAGGCAGCATAGTACCTAGTGATGAAGTAGACGTACTACTGGGAGTGATGTTGCCGTGAGGCTATTCACCGCCTGTACCCCCGACATGTTATCTGTGAAAAATAACACACGACGGTCTCGTAACTCCGAACCCCATATGTGAACTCCTGCCACTATGGGGAATAGCTTGAGGAACGCCAGGTTCTTCGTAAGACCTACCGCTACCCACTCCCTGGGCCATGCAGCGGCGCACCACCTACCCTGCAAGTAAGCACAGCACCCGATCTAGACGCGGCCGTGTATAGCTCTGACTCAGGGCTAGTTGCACTCCCTGTCTGAATAAGCGTGGTCCCATTAAAATCTGCGAGGAAAGACGATCATATCCTTGCGTCTTCACACATAGCGCCTGAAACCTTAATGATGTAATGATGTCTCGAAACGCCCGCCGTTGCAAGCGACATTTGCCTGCAAAATATCCTCCCCATGGGAATGATTTTGCTGGCGAAGTTCATCTTCCCGATAATAGACGGTAGCCGTCTCAGTGACACTCTGTCTGCCCTTTCCTGGCCGCCGTGCTCCGCTTACATGTCTGCCACCTTTTGTAAAGGAAGACTGCATCCCATTTTCATGGAATCAGTCTGATTCCCCAAGAATGTCAACTTTGTCGTGGGCCCCTCGGTTTTATTATAGGCCAGTGGCACTCCAAAGTCTTGACTTCAGTCTCAACCCTTTTTCGCGTCAAAGGAGTGTGGGGGAATAGCAGTGGACTATACCTGCTTGTAGTCTTCCTAACCCTGGTGGGGTGCACCAGCCTTGCCACCGCGGCCGTCACCGGCACGTCATCGATGATCACAATGATGTCCTGGCTGTTCATCTCGCTGACGACTTTGTTCCTCTTGTCCAGCATCGTCGCCATGCACAGCTTCACACTGTTACTCCGTCCCTGCAAAGCACCAGAAGCGCTGTTAGAATAGGAACTAGAGGGGACCGCTGAGTCGGCATAGTGATGAGCTGTAGGAGCTTTTTTAGAGCTCCCGGCTTTTCTATTACCCCCTGCGCCCCTTTACGGGCAGTAATGGGGTGTTCTTTGTCCTCTGACTTGGGCGTGACCCTTTGGGCAAAGTGATGGGTGGTGGCCGGAGTTCTAGGCCCTCGCCCTCACTGCCCGTGGGCCCAGCCCTCTCTGGCGTGGGGGGTATTGGTCCCTGACTGCCATGACCTTCAACCCTCCTGAACCTAACCTCTGTACGGGGATCTACTCATGGTGGGGTGGGGAATTAACCCATCAGCCCTTCCCGTCAGCCACAGCAGGCTGGGCCTGAATAATGTGCTGAGGGGCCTCCACAGAAGGCATGGGTGAACCCAGCCTGTCCTGTATCCAACAGACCCCTTGGGATAAAGCCTTAGCCCTAACCTCAGCCAACAGCACCTCCAGCTCATTAGCTTCCATAATAGAGGCCCATTAGCACCACACACCCAGCTGAAAAATGAGCAAGACAAAACAACAAAAGCATACAAAAAACACACACAGAAACACACACACAACACACACACGCTGCCCCTTATGTGCTTTTAATAGCTGGGGTTCCAACTTCTAAATGTTTTACTTCCTGACTTCCTACTTGCACTTGTGAAGAGCCCTGCAGACCTCCGTCCGTTCTTAAGGAGAACCAAGCCTAAGTGATTAGCGTGCGAATACCGGGCGGAAGTCCCACCCCCCAACGCGACATCATCACGCCGACGCCTGCTCCGCTGGTCACGTGATGCTCCTGCTGACCCAGGGAGCCTGCGCAACCTACGCGTCGGCAGGAGGCTTCCAGCTGGCAGAGTTTTAGTATGGCCATGATTAGAGCTAGTGCCCTAATACCACCAACTGTAATCTCATTATTTAGCAAAATCCCTCTATGTTGAAATCTAGCTTAGAAAGATGGCTATGGCTACCCACAAGGAAAATATAGATGAAGCTTAAAGGGACATTGACATCATTTTTTCTTTGATGCATCTGAATTAGGTAATGTTGCAAAATGAAGCTCCTGGTGCAGAATATACCATTCTGAAGTTGTAACTGTCTTTGGGGCTTGTCTCTGTCAGCCAATGTGCCTCAATATAGCTGTATGAGTCATAAGTGTCTGCCAATGAGATCTAGAGTCGTACATACTCTCTCCTCACACAGAGGTATTTCCTTTTAGTTTAAACAAGTATTACTAAATATTGTTTTGTGAAAAGGAAACTTTTATAATATGTAAAACATGCTCTTTTCAATGTATGACACAAAAACTTGCATTCCATATCCCTTTAATAACGTTGTATTAACTTTGTTTTACTTTGTAAAAGCATTTTCCCCATTATTGAAACTGGCTCTTATTGCTGAGCTTTTTTTCCCAAAAAAAAAAAACATTTGAGGAAAATCTTCAATATTTATTTTGTTTAGCTCTAAAGTCACGTAGACACTTTAGAAACATAACATAAACAAAACTGCTGAACCAGACAAAACGGAACCCTCTATAGGCAAACATCTGCAAAACTTACAATACTTTATTCTTAAATAGTGCTATTGAGTTTTTTACTTACCGTACATCACAAATATGTGAGGTATTTCTTAAACTCACTGGTGGTAGCCAAACCTTGAGAGCCTCTGGACTTTGGGATTTTATATGGAAGCTAATGGTGCCAGTCAGTCTGGATGGGCCGAGAGGGGGGCTTTTATCTCTCACCAGATCAGCTTGTGATGTACTGTGCCCAGAGCATGTATGTCACTGTGCCCCCAAGGAGGTCTTATACAGATCTGAACGCAGAGATAAGACATACGCACATAACATTACCTCCCTCCCAATCCAACATAAGATCCTATAACCCCCTGAAATTATTGCAGTGTTTAAAACATGATCTTTTAAATGTCTGAAAAAAACTATTTGTGAGACTTATGTACTTTAAATGAAAAAACAGTATACAAATCAATAGTTGCTATATTTACTTATCTCAAGGGATTTTGATGTCTTCAAGCGTTACTGTAAGTTTGTAATTAAACCCATATTTCCTTTTTGTAAGGGGCACATGTCTCTAAATCCTGCGGATTAACCAACCACTGCACAATAATACATATATATATATTTCAAAAAATTTAATCTGACTAAGAGCATAATTGAGAGGGAAAAAGTCACAAAGTAAGTTTTTAATTAGAGAAAATATGTGCTGATGTCTGGAGGAATCCATGACACTGTGGTGCAAATTGTGTGTGTGAGAGGGGCATTTTGCAATTCTGCAGAGCTACGGTTGCATTCTTTGATGCAATATCCTGATTCTGGGCAGAGGTGTGGTGTCAATTCAAACGTATCCAGTTATCAAACAAAGGCCCTGGACTTCTACCTGTTCCCTTCCCATCACCCCTCCTTTCAAATATAACTACAAATGCCCCCCTTCTCACCATCATTCAGCTCATAGGATGTGATGTAGAAACACAAAATATATCCCTGCACTCTTCCAAAACTCATATTTTACAAAAAATATGTTTTATGTCCACAACTGCTCATATTGTTATTTTAGTACATACCTGACATACAAGTGTCTTTTTTCTTGAATTGCAGTGGTCCTTTAAGTTCATTGCTTAATGCCAAGCACTACATAAGCATTGCAAAAGTCAAGTTGAGTGTGAAAACGTAAGAACTTCATATCTCACTGGATCTGAAACTTGGTGGTGTCAGGACTGTCAGTGGTAGGATTTACTGGGTCGATCACTCTCTTCGCTTCTCTTCACTCTTTCAGCCGTCACTCTCTCTTCTCTAGGCAGCATGCATATGTGAGCACTCTATAAGTTATGAATGGGAGCAGATAAGACTTAACTTTTATTGCTGTTGCTTTTTAGTTGTTCAGTCGTGTCTGACTCTCCTTGACCCTATGGACATCAGCAGGCTAGGCACATCAGTCAGCGACTGCCTTTCTGAGCTCCATATCCGCCTCTGTCTTTTTTTTTAGGGAATGCTATATTCTCATGATCTGGCCAAAATATTTGAGCTTCAGCCTCATGATTAAACCTTCCAGTGAACAGTTGATCTTGATTTTCTGAAGTATGGATTTATTGGATCTTCTTGTAGTCCAAGGGACTCTAAGTAAGTTTTCCAACACCACAATTCAAAGGAATCAATTCCAAAGTGTTCATACTTTTTTATGGTCCAGATCTCACATCAGTTTGCTGCTACTGGGAATACCATAGTCCTAACAATGCAGAACTTTGTTGATAAAGTATTATCTTTACTTATTACTAGCTTGTCCATACTTGCCATAGCTTTCCTTCCCAGAAGAAAAAGTCTTTTAATTTCATGGCTGCAAACACCATCTGAAGAGATCTTGGGTCCCAGGAAAATAAAATCTGTCACTGCCTCCACTTCTTCCCCATCTGTTTTCCAGGAACTGAGATTGCTGTTTGCCATGACATTTGTCTTTTTAACATTGAGGAGCAGGCCACCTTTTGCACTCTTTTCATCAATTAGTCCTTTAGTTCCTCCTCACTTTCAGGCATCAGAGTAGTATCATCGGCGTATCTGAGGTTGTTGATATTCCTTCCAGCAATATTGATTCTGGCTTTGGATTCATCCAGTCCAGCCTTACGCATGATGTATTCTGCATATAAGTTGAATAAATAAGGTGACAATATACAACCTTGTCGCACTCCTTTTCCGATCTTGAACCATTTGGTTGTCCCATGTTTGGTTGTGACCGTGGCTCTTCGGTCAACATACAGATTCCTCAGGAGGAGGATGAGATGATCTGGTACTTCCATCCTTTTAAGAACTTGCCACATTTCATTGTGATCCACACAGTCAAAGGCTTTAGAATAGTCTATGAATAAGAGGTAAATGTTTTTCTGAATCTCTCTTGCTTTCTCTATTATCCATCAGACATTGATCTCTTGTGCATCTTCCTTTGCAGAACCTGGCTTGCACATCTGGTGGCTCCCAGGCCATATTGTTGTTGTCGAGCTTGTAGGATCTTAAGCATTACCTTGCTGGCATGTGACATGAGTGCAATTGTTTGATATTTGGAGCACTCTTTGGCACTGCCTTTTTTGAGATTGGGATGTAGACTGAACATTTCCAGTTCACTGGCCACTATTGAGTTTTCCAAATAATTTTTGCATAAGGCAAGCAACACTTTCATAGCATAATCTTGAAGAATAATAGAAGGTAACCTTTATTACTCAACAATAAAAATTTTTTTATTAATAAACAGCATACCATTTCCCTTTAGGTGGAGGTGGAAATCTTAAATCAACATATTCCTCACATAATAGAGCTCAAATATACACCGCCTGCTAAAGTAAGTACTGGTATATATTATTTTACAAAGTGCCATAAGTCTGTCCATAACTTTGGAATCCATTCATCGCCTTGAAGCTCGGACATTGATACAATTTGTCCAATATGGATTTTATAGCGTTCAATCAGCCTAGTAAAGAGAGAGAGCGAGAGAAAAGAAAAGAAGAGCTTTAAGCATTTAGTATGCCCAGTTTGCTGTGGTGTCATTGAATGCTATTCCACTGGGTGATACCCAGAACCTAAATATACATAAAAGTCTGTCACCCTAAAATCACTTTCTTTGTATGTTATTCTCAAAGAACATGAAACAATAGGTCTACATTGTATCAGACATTTTTTCTAAAAATAATGGTTCTTGAGATATTCAGTATTGTTTTTAATGTATTCTTACATAAATTAGTGATTCCTCAGTACTAATTAGCTGTTTAGATATGCTAATTAACATTACATCAGTTTGTCTTCACTTCTCTCCTCTCTCATTCTCGCTCCGACTGTCCCTGGGTATATATTGCTGTAGATAACTCTTACTATCTACCTTTATGTACCCTAATAATATGGGGTTTATTTTTAGATGCCGTGGATTTCCTTCAAAGACTTTCGCGGCAGGGGTTAATTTTTAAATGCATCAGGGGTTTATTAGTTGTGCCACAGGGGTTTGTTAGGGACCCCCGTGGTAGGGGTTAAGATTAAAGTTTGACAGGAGCCTTTTAAAGACCCCTGGGTTAACAGTTTAGGTGCCATGGGATTCTCAATGGACTCCCATGGTTATGTAGATCAGGGAATATGTGTGAGTGGGGAAGGGGAAACCTGGGGATTCCCTTTACTGCATGCATGGATGGAAGGAATCCCCAGGGATTCTCATTGGTGGCAGTGCATTTTGAGCAACGTAATATACTGTAGTTCAATCTCAGCATTTGGCGTAATCCTGCGCCGTGTGCTTTACTGACAAGGCATGGGTTTACGAGTTGCGTGTGGGATCAGTAATATTACGTCTGGGGAGCATTGAATGTATGTATAACATTACTGAAAAAATCACTTGCAGTTGCACATTTGGTATTTTTGCGACTTACGAATCTATGTGAAGTCTCTCTATAGATCTCTACATGACTGTGTTTCTTTCTTTCCTTCTATTTTTCTGTGTGTATATATATATATATATATATATATATATATATATAAATATAAATATATATATATATATATATTTGTTTATTTATCTTGTTAATTGATTGATTTATCTAATCATTAACCACTTGCCAAAATCTTTACATGCAAGTGAAATATGCAGGAAAATATCAACAATGGCAGGGATATAAAACCACTTTTAAAGGAAATCTTATATGTAGATTACTCTGATTTTATCAAGGAGGATTTCCTGTTTGATTGCTATTCTGTCTGTAGGAGTAGGCGTGTTATTATATGGGGTTTACTCTGCCATTGAGTTCTATTTTAAAGACACTATTTGAAGAGGATGTTTTAAAATAAGTGAAAAGTGATCTTATTTGAAACAACAGAAACTCCCAAGTTTCTAATCTTTTTTTATAAATGCAAAATGTCTGTGATCACTAAAGCTCCATTGAACACAATAGATAAAAACTAAAAGCTGTAATTATTTATTTAACCTGTGTAAAAACATATTGCCCATTATCAAGTCACATTCGTCAAACTAGCAGACTATAAATATGACAAATAATGGCAGCATCATTTTTTTTCTCATTGAACTGCTGAGCAGAATAACTCATTTTATGTGATTAAGTGAGTGTCTGCTACTGATCATATTAAGGCATAACCAGAATCCGGCCTGTCTCAGAAGATAACAAATTATGGTTTGATATTAAACTTGAATGGAAATCGTTTCTTCACCTGGGAGCTGTAGATAAGGGTCAAAACATCCAGAAGGTGCACACCATGAATCTTAACTACAAAGAGAGCAGCAGAGGCTGCTAAAGGGACACTCTGGACATATACAGTATTTACATTTCATTTTATTTTTATTGTTTTAGATAAAGAAAATAACAAATTTAGTTTACATGGCCTATAAAGATAATAGACTAAAATTTCAAATAAATATGAATTTACAAAAAACGGTAAAAAAAAGTATATATCACATATATAGTTGTGAGCATACGAGCCGAGCGAAGCGAGGGTCGCAGTTGCTGGCAAGGAGCGCCGAAGCCGCTCCTTGCCATCAACTACGACCCTTGCAAAATTTACAAGGGTCGCAGTTGCTGCCAAGGAGTGCCAAAGGCCAGCAACTGCGACTCTCGCAAAATTTACGTCGTAACGCAAACAAAATACGAGACACGTTACTACCCATTACGACCTCGCAAAAATCGGCCGCAACACGCGCACATCAAAACATCAAAAATACAACAAACACACACAACAAATACATAAAAAGCTTACTTACAGGAAGAGGGAGCATCCTGGACCTCGAAAACTAAAGTTGCAACTCAATTTATGCCAAATTAAAAGAGATTAGACACAAAAAAATTCTCTAAGCGAGAGAAAAAAGGGCCGCTGAAAAAAAAGAAAACGAGGCTACAGCGAAACACCACCAAACACCTACGTATTTGCCAAAAAACACCTACGAGATTAGAAAACAAGGACGCATCCCGCGCAACCCCGAAAACATTACAAACACTACAAATACAAACAACAAACACATAAAAAGGTTACTCACGGCAAGGGGGGGCATCGAGGACTTCTGCAAGTGAAGTTACACCTCCATTTAACCAAAAATTTCGGAGTTTAGAGACCCGAAAATCACCTAAGCGAGAGAAAAAATGTCCGCCGAACAAAACGAAAACAAAGCTAAAGGTCCCTAAACACACAAAACACCACCAAACAGCTAGAGATATTCCAAAAAACTTGCGCGACATAGAAAACGAATATTCCGAAAAAGTCGCACGACATAGAAAACGACGACGCTACATCAGCCACATTATATACAGCAAACACCCTTAGCTCACTTACAATTTCATTGCCGTCATTTTTTGACGGGCAATTCGCTAGTATATATATAAATAATGATGAATAAATACATAAATAGAAACCAAGGTATAGTACAGTTTACCACAACAAGAGTTACATTTGGCACAATAAAAGTAATATATCGCTCTCTCCTTTCTCTCTTCCCTTTTTGTGTTTTTCCCTCTTTCTTCTCGTTCCCTCTCTGTCTGTCTCTGCCCTCTTTCTCATCTTTCATTCTTTTCTATCTACCTCTCTCTTTCTCTGTTTTGTCTTCCCCCACTATTTTATCTCTTTTCATCTCTACCCTTCACTCTGTCTCTATTTCAGTCTCTCTTCCTTGTTTTTTCTCTTTCCTCTCTCATCTGCTCTATCTCTCTTCTGTTACTCTTTCTTTCCTCTATTCTTTGTTCTCTTGTCCTTTTTCCCGTCACACTCTCCTTTTTTCTCTCCTCTCTTTTTGTCTCATTCTTTTATCTCTCCATTTCATTTTTACTCCTTTTTATCTCTATCCACTTGTCTCTCCTTCTCTGCTCTTTCTCAATCTCTCTTTTACTTAACTCCCTCAACTTTCATCACTTACTCTTCCGTTCTTTATACCTCCTTTCCCCCTCTGTTTATCTGTTCTATTTCTATTTTTTTTCCTGATTTTCTCTTTTCATGTCCTTCTCTCTTTTCTCTCTCTCTATCTACCAATCTCTTTTTTTCTGTGTCTCATTTTGCTTTTTCTCCTGATCTGCATCTCTATATACTCTCTTTACTCTTTTTATCCTTCTATCTTGTTTTTTTCTGTCTCTTTCTTTCTGCTTGTTCTCCCTCTCTACTTTTTCTATCCTCTTTTGCTCTACTTCTCTTTTCTCGGGTTCTCTCTCTTTCTCTACTTCTCTCTCTCTCTCTTTCTCTACTCTCTTCCCCTATCTCTCTCTCTACTTCTCTACCTTTGTCTCTCTACTTCTCTCTCACTTTCTCTCTTTTCTACTTCTCTGTACTTCTCTTTCTATTTCTCTTTATCTACTTCTTTTTCTCTACTTCTCTCTCTCTTTCTCTACGCTCTTCCCATATGTCTCTCTCTGCTTCTCTACCATTGTCTCTCTACTTCTCTGTCACTTTCTCTCTTTTCTACTTTTCTCTGTTTCTCTTTCTCTACTTATCTTTCCCTATCTCTCTCTCTCTCTACTTTACTCACTCTACTTTGGCCACTCACTACCTTCTTTATCTCTCCTCTGTTCTCCTGCTCTGTACTTTTGTCACATATTTCTCTCTTCTCCTTCTTCTCTCCCTAGCTGTCCATTTTCTCTCATGCCTCTAGTACACAGTATATGTCTTTGTTACCAGAGCCATTTTTAACAACTGTTACTTTTTAAGTTTCTCTTCACACAAATCACTTTTAAAAATGTTTCACAAAAAAATTTTGGCGACCGATCAAATGTTTATTTTACAATTAAAAATTAATTAAATATGGCATAGTACGGAAACTTTACATTTGGAACTTGCTATATCCATATGTATGGATACATAAATCTGGAAATGCTTTCAGAGATGAAACGGATGAAGTTTTTTCCCCCCTCAATCTGTGTTCATATCCAGGAGCTAACATGTTGCCAGAAAAATCACTACTGAGTATAACTGCCTACGTTAAAGACCTCTTGCCTAGTCCCTAGACTTAGACATGTTAGGCTTATGTCATTATTCTAATATATGCCATCTTCCACTGTGAGAGGTAATTAATATTTAATTTATATTTGCTAGGCAAATTAGCTAGTTGCAATTAGAAAAAAATAAATTTTTGCAGATTCTGAAAGTATCCATGTTACTTTGGTGAATTTGTTTTTATGAGAGGTGTGTTTACATTTTGGGAAAGCAGGGTTTGCATTTATACTTGAAAACAGCCTAGTTCTAAACACGTGTGGGGGGAAAGGGGGTAAGTGTCAAATATCAACACTTTCAATTATTTAACACATCCCACTGCCCTCTCACTCCTCCTCTCTCCACCATCCCTCCCTCTAACGTAGATAAAAACATGCCACACAGTGTTCAAATGAGAAAAAAGGGACAATTTCTATACTTAAACAGAGTCTTCAAAAATAAGATTTTCTCTAAAATTGTTTTATGCTTTTTATTAGATACTGCTTACATAGAAGCTAAAATAGTTTACATACTTCACAAACGTGTAAAGTTCTTAACATACAGTGGTCCTTTAAAAGTTGTTATTATTTTAACATTTCAAGTAGGATTCTGCCCATTATCAACTCTCATTCTTCAAAATGGCATTCTATATATATGGCCCTTGGCGATCCTTCCTTGCCAGGATACATCAAAGTAAATCTGGTGTTTTCTCCAAGCAGACTCCAGAGAATCCTTTTAGAGCACAATTTTATGTTTAACAATTTCCAAATCATGTCTCATAATCTACTTCTAGTATTTCAGGTTTTGTTTAGTATTGTCAAACAGCCGGAAACTAGATGAGGGCTCTTTGAGTCTTGACGCATTTGTATTGAGGTGTTGGCGAAAACTGCTTAGAGTCCCTTGGAATGCAAGAAGATCCAATAAATCAGTACTACAGGAAATCGAGGTAATCTGTTCACTGGGAGGTATGATCATGAGGCTAAAGCTCAAATTGTTTGGCCATATCTTGACAAGACATGATTCCCTAGAGAAGAATCTGGTACTGGGAAAGATTGAAGGCAATCGAAGAAAGGGAAGGAAGAGACGGAGATGGATAGATGAGATAATTGAAACAATGTACATGAGCTTGATTGAGCTCAGGGGGTAGTAGCTGACAGAAGTGCCTGGTGTGCTATGGTCCAGCACGCCAGGCACATCTGTCAGGTCACTTTATCATCAACCTTCCCACCATATCCAACTTGTTCATGAATCCAACCCTGTCCCATTATCCCCCACTGCTACGACATGGCACAATGACCTTGCTTAATAACCATGACTCAGTCTCTGGCCGTTCACATTAACTCCCTCACCTATTATCTGAAGCATAACCAGTCACATATTATGCAACAGTTCTGAATGATTAGGTTAACTTGGCCTTCTTATTTAGTGATCTTAACATGTTACCAAGTAATATTACATAGTTACATAGTTACATATTAATTAAGGTTGAAAAAAGACTTTCAGTCCATCAAGTTCAACCTTTTAATCTGGTCTGCAATATGCGGATTAGTTATTAATTAATTAGTTGTTATTCATTGCTAATTTATTATTAATCAACTATTTATTTATTTATTTATTTAAATTATTATTTAAGCCAGAGGAAGGCAAAACGAAAAAAAAAAAACGCAAGTGAAACTTAGCCGATAGTCTTAAAGGGGAAAAAAATGAATTCCTTCCTGACCCCAGATACTGGTGATCGGATTTCTCCCTGGATCAATACTCTCTCTCTAATTATCCCGGATAACTGTGAATTCCATTTTTAATTAGAAATAAATCCAGTCCCCTTTTAAAGTCATCTATCGAATCCGCTGTCACCACCTCCTCTGATAGAGAATTCCACAGATTAATCACCCTTACTGTGAAGAACCCTTTCTTTCTTTAAGGTGGAATCTTTTTACTTCTAACCTCAAGGGATGTCCTTTTGTCAGTTGAAAACCTCTAGGCACAAAAAACTCCCTTGACAAATCTTTATACTGACCCTGGATGTATTTATATAAGGTAATCATCTCTTCATAGACACCTTTTTTCTAGAGAAAATAAGTTTAATTTGGTTAGTCTTTCTTCATAACTTAGCCCCTCCATTCCCCTTGTTAGTTTTGTTGCCCTCCTCTGTACCTTTTGCAACTCTAACTCTGGTGCCCACAGTTGTACTCCATATTCCAAATGAGGGCGTACTAGAGATTTGTATAGTGGCAGAATTATATTTGCTTCCCTTTTTTTCTCTACCCTTCCTAATACATGCAAATATTATATTTGCCTTTGCAGCTGCTGCTTGGCTTTGAGCACTGTTATCTAGGTCAAATCCCTTTCAATATCTGGTACCCCTATATTCCAATATCTGGTACACCTATATTTGCTCCATTAAGATTATAGACTGCATGGCTATTTTTCCGTCCCAGATGCATAACTTTACATTTATTTGTATTAAATCTCATCTGCCATTTAGATGCCCATTCCTCAATTTTATGTAAATCCCTTGGGAGGGAAAATACATCATTATCTGATTTAATTACCTTGCACAACTTTGTGTCATCAGCAAAAATGGAGACACTACTTTCCAGTCCCACCTCTAAGTCATTAATAAATATGTTAAAAAGGAGAGGACCTAATACTGAACCCTGAGGAACCCCATTTACCACAATAGTCCAATCAGAGTATGCTCCATTTACAACAACCCTTTGATTCCTCTCTTTTAGCCAGTTCTCAATCCATGAGCAGATATTTACTGCATTTCCTTTATCCCCTAGTTTAGTCTTCCATGTGGCACTGTATCAAAAGCCTTTGCAAAATCCAAAAAGACTACATCCACTGAGTTGCCTTGATCCAGGTTCCTACTAACCTCCTCATAGAAACTAATAGATTTGTTTGACATGACCTATCCCTCATAAATTCATGTTGACTCCTACTTATAATCCTGTTCAAATAGACATATTCTTGTATATTATCCCTTATTAACCTTTCTAAAAGCTTCCCCACTACAGTAGTGAGGCTCACTGGTCTATAATTTCCCAGATTTGCTCTTGCTCCCTTTTTAAATATAGGTATCACATCTGCTTTTCTCCAGTCATCTGGTAGAGACCCTGTGTTCAGTGAATCTTGAAAAATCAAATATAATGGTTTGGCTATTATATTACAGAACCCAGTTCCCTCAGTACCCTTTGATGTATTCCATCAGGACCCAGGGCTTTATTAACATTTATTTTTTCCAACCTTTTTTTGGATTACATCCTGTGTTAACCAATTATTCGGCAAAGGTAGTGTAGCCCCATTATGTTGCAGTGTCCCAACCACTGGTACCTCCCTTGTGTACACCAAAAAAAAGAACCTATTTAGCTCATCTGCCTTTCCTGGTCACTAATTTTCACTATCAATCTATCTATCTATCTATCTATCTATCTAGCTATCTAGCTATCTAGCTATCTAGCTATCTATCTATCTATCTATCATTCTATGTTTCTGTATGTCTTTCTATAAAATATGACACTTTCAATTTATATATATTGCGAAAAATTACAATTCTCTCTTTGTGCTTTTATGGGGGAATACTAATAGAGGAGGACATAATAAATTTTCAAGTTTTACTAAAACTTTAGCCAGTATTACAAAAAGTATATAAAAATAATAAGCCAAAAACAAAGAAAATAACAAACTTAGCTTACTCCATCCTGCATCTTGCTTCTGTGGTTGCTGTCTTAGATTATTGATGAAGGGATGCCACTGCCGCCACCAGTTTATGAAGATCTTCTTTCTTCAGTTGGGCTTGACAAGGCTTGATAAGCAGACATTTCAGGTTCTTATGATCCCTTCACCAAGACAAGCGATGTCTCTAAAATGCCCTTACTCAAATGCAGTATTTAGTAATATGAACGCAGGTTCAGAATTATAAAAAAAAATCAGGGAACTGAATATATATATATATATATATATATATATATATATATATATATATATATATATATATATATACTGTATATTCTACTAGATATATAGTTCCATATGCATATTCACCTATTCAGAGACTGTGATACCTGCTCCCCTCATTTTATGAAGTCTGAAGCATAACTTAACATCCACTTTAGTAGTATCTTCTGACTCATACATATATCTTCAAGATATGTTATCTTCCTTTTCTTTAGGAGCATACACATACTTCATAGAGCTTCAAGATATGTGACCTCCCTTTTCTTTAGGAGCATACACATTACTTTATATATCTTCAAAATATGTTACCTCCCTTTTCTTTAGGAGCATACACATACTTTATATATCTTCAAAATATGTTAACTTCTTTTTTCTTTGGGAGCATACACATACTTTATATATCTTCATTCAGTGCAGACTCTTCCACACAACAGGATACCAACTGACTGATTAAATACCTGAATTTATCTGGCAGTTACTGACTGACATCACAACATTCTAAATTATTTAACTGTTCATGAACCAAACATGCAGCATAACATTAATTAATATACATAGGGTAATCAAAATAATATAACATATTGCATAACTATAAAACATACTATAACATGGGGTGGTCAGGGTAATCTTGACAACATATCTTACACCTAAGCACTACCTTTG
Source organism: Discoglossus pictus (assembly GCA_027410445.1). Classification (NCBI taxonomy): domain Eukaryota; kingdom Metazoa; phylum Chordata; class Amphibia; order Anura; family Alytidae; genus Discoglossus; species Discoglossus pictus. The sequence continues at coordinate 30,494,492 of CM050168.1, forward strand.
CTCTTGTATAGTTGCCTTGCAATCAAGCTCTCATCTTGCTAACCGTGGAAGGAGCAAAAAAAACATTCCAATAGTTACACTGGCCTTTATTCTTTAGAATGTCTTCTTCAAGTGTTCGTAAGTTCCAAGCTGCTGTCTCTTTGACCAGACAAAATGCACACTTCTCTTTGTGTGTCTATTTTTCTGACTCTGATGCAAAGCAGCTGCACACACTTCTGTGTTTGTGGCCTTTTTCAACTCAGACTAACTGTAAACTTGCAAACTCCATTCAACAACCACACCCAAGATCCAGCTTCAGTCTTTAATTACTTAACTCTGTTCAGGTGTAACTAGGCCACTGCGCTTCAGGAATGTTAACCACTCCAGATCTCCTGGCTTTCCCTATATTTAAAATTTAAAAGCATCCAAGAGAGAAAAGCATTTGAAATAAGGATGATCACATTCTTCAACTCTAAAAACACAGGACTTAATATAGATTTGGGCTTTCTAACACATTATCAGAATTTCATGTGATTTTTTTTCTTTTTCTACAATAACAGACTTAGCACTCTTAGTGAGGTGTTTGTCCAACAGGAAAGATATCACCGTGGACTACAGTGCTCTGCTTTTTCATGTATATATTGATGTATATGTGTATTTAATATGTGTATATATGTTTCCTTTGCTATGTTGTGTTTATTCCCCATATTTGAATTTACCTGATGATTTCAGATGCTGTTTCCACTCTCTCTGCATCTGCTGTTATTATTCAAACTGAGGGTTCCATCTCATGTAGTATTGCTTGAGACTTGATAAAGGGAGGTTAAGCCTCTCGAAAGCTCGTCATTATAAATATAACGTTTGTCCAATACAAAAGGTATCAAATTATATTGCAATACTCATTATTAATCTACATTTATATGGATTAATAATTACTAAATTACTATATATATATATATATATATATATATATATATATATATATATATATACAGCATATATGTGTGTGTGAATAAACAAATATATACATCTATATATACGTATATGTATATATATATAGAAGAATGAAGCAGCCGTGAATGTCCAGTAAGCTAGTAATTTAGTAATCATTAATCTATATATATATATATATAGATTAATAATGAGTATTGCAATGTAATTTGATACCTTTTGTATTGGACAAATGTCTTGTTTATAATGACGAGCTTTCGAGAGGTTCAACCTCTCTTTATCAAGTCTGAAGCAATACTAAAATGAGATGGAACATGATCAATCAGATTTCAAACTCTCCACCATGGCCAAGACCAAAGAGCTGTCCAAGGATGTCAGGGACAAGATTGTAGACCTACACAAGGCTGGAATGGGCTACATGACTATCACCAAGCAGCTTGGTGAGAAGGTGACAACCGTTTGTGCGATTATTCACAAATGAAAGAAACACAAAATAACTGCCAGTCTCCCTCGGTCTGGTGCTCCATGCAAGATCTCCCCTCGTGGAGTTTTAATGATCATGAGAACGGTGAGGAATCAGCCCAGAACTACATGGGAGGATCTTGTTAATGATCTCAAGGCAGCTGGGACCATAGTCACCAAGAAACCAATTGGTAACACAGGAGAACTGGGTGAAAGTCTTGTGGTCAGATGAGACCAAAATTGAGCTCTTTGGCATCAACTCAACTCACCTTGTTTGGAGGAGGAGGAATGCTGCCTATAACCTCAAGAACACCATCCCCACCGTCAAACATGGAGGTGGAAACATTATGCCCACCTGATATGTGTGCAAACCTAGTGGCCAACTACAAGAAACGTCTGACCTCTGTGATTGCCAACAGGGGTTTTGCCACCAAGTAGTAAGCTGAAGAGGTCAAATACTTATAGCCCTCATTGACCTGCAAATCAGTTTATAATTTTTTTGACATGAGATTTTCTTGTTTTTTTTAAATTATAGACTGATCATTTCTTTGTTAGTGGACAAACGTAGCTTTGGAACTTGCCCATTGTACCCACTCTATCTGCACCTTCATAATGTAGAGTGAGGGAAAATGCTGGAGCTTTACATATACATATATAATGTGTCCATTCCAGGTTTTATAGTTTTATGGAACATGCCATTTTTTCCATTGTATTAGTGAGCTCTGCAGAATGTTAATATATATATATATATGTTTATACAGATATGAAACATTTTCACATTTTTGGATTTGGCAGTTAAATGGTTAAGGGTTTGCATCAAATGTGTGGTACACTTGGGGCTGAAGGGGGTTAATTCAATTGCCTTTTCCTATAAAAAAAATTGCCTCTGGGTGACATTTACAGTAAATGAGTAATATGCAGGCTCACTGTGTACTGTACAGAAGGCTACCATAGCCATAGGGGTATGCCTGGGTCTATGTGGCATTCAGAGGAGTCTGATGCTCTCATGCTACTACCACCGGGTATATCATGAGTGGAAACATATGATTATTTATGAGCATAGACTGCATGGTCAATGGTTCTTCCTATTGTTTTCTCTCATTCTAGAACAACGGTAGGCAAGTTTGGTCCTGGAAAGCCACACGCAGGTCTGGATTTTTAGAATTTCCTTTCTGTGCACAGGTGAGTCAAACAGCATGACAGAAGAAGTGATAGTCTAGTCTGTACGCAACAGTGATATCCTCAAATCCCCGCCTGTGTGTGGCTTTCCAGAACTGACCTTGCCTACTCCTAGTCTATATACCCTGGATAATAGTACTGTATAATGCTGACATACTGTAATAACTTAATAATAATATTGGGGGGAAAACTTGAAGTGCAGAATATTGTCCCTATCACTTCTGAGACAGAGAAAACTGTGAACTTGCATATGTGGCAACAGCTGAAGAAATTACATTGAAGTTTGCAACTGTCCACCAGCTTCTCTTATACACCCAATAAGGACATTTGTATCTCTTGCTAGTTGGAGATCGGTGCCAGGAATTACTCTCAGGGGTTCAAATTCTTTTGTCTTCAGTGAAAAGTCACATGATAAATGGAAAGAGTGGGCATGCTCAGACCTCAGGAAGAAACTAGACTGGTAAATTACTCCTTGGAGTCTAAGCATGCCCAAGCTTTTCTTTTTCACATGGCTTTTCACCTAAGACAATAATAGAGAAATGATCAATCATTGTGAATAATTAGCCCATTAGAAAGTCATATCACACCAGGCTTAGTGGGTGGATCAGCATTTTTAAACAACATTTAATTGATACAGTACTTATAATTATACTATATATGTTAATTAAAGAAAATCACACATTTCTAAATGTATTTATACAGTTCAAGAATACTGTATATCTTGTAAGTAGATTCCTATTAGTGTCTTATTAAACTTGATGTGACATACTTCACCATGTTCGGCTCAATGCACTCTCCTTTTTTAGTTACATCTGATGAAGATTATGTGATTTAGTTACATCTGATGAAGATTATCTGGTTGGAGTCATAATCTTAGAGGTGCTGAAAAGGTCGGATGGAAATCTTCACTAACAATGAGGGATTAGCACAGATAAACTTCAATAGGAGCAGAGTTGTGAAGTCATTACAAAAACAGACTCACTGATAAGGTAATTAAAGACTAGTTCTTTATACTGTTATGAATCCCTGAGGAAGTTGGATCATGACGAAACACGTCAAATTACAGATTGTGGTGATTTATATTGTGAGTATATATATTTTTTTTAGCCCAATACTACACTATAAAGGTTACTCGTGCAGATTGTTTTGAATTGTTTTTCACGGTTACTATAGTGTAGGGGTCAGTTTGCTAAAAAAAAAAAACATTACTGAAAACTCCAACAAAATTGACAGAAAACAATTTTAGATTACCAGAACTCTAAATGGTTCAATCGCAAATGTTTTTCTTATCTTGAGATGACTGACAATATTATTCTTGTTAAAAAGAAGTTACACTTTAAAGGGCCACTCTAATGGTCCAGCTTTCTTGACTTTTAAAGGGTCAGTGTAAGCACCAGATAAAGGGATGCGCGTATCTAGTTCAACGCTTGTTAGTTCAAGAAATGTGTGTTTATAAAGGCAGCAATAAAACCATCTGTAAATAAAAACAATTTAAAGCGAACATTACCTGCCTGGTGTGCTTTGTCTGTCTCCACCTCCCGCCTGTCTCGCATTGTTTGACTAGAAGCCCTCTAAGTCACCTGGAGTCTGTTTACTTATTTTATCTTATCTCCTACTATACTCCTATCCCTCTACTGTGTGCCCGTGTTGCCATGTCTCAACCTCCCTTATGTTATTAGTTATGTCAATGTTTTTTTTTTGTCACAACTCATGAATAATTAATCAGCTACGAGAAAATGCAAATGGTTTCCAGACAAATAATTTGATCCATGTTACAGTAGGGAAGTGGAGACAGACCCCAGGCAGGTTAATATTACATTTAAACCATTTTGTTTACAGATTACTTTTTTGTTGTCTTTATGAAACACATATTTCTTGAACTAAAACGTTGTGAAATTGATACTCAGAACTCCTTACCTGGAGCTTACACTGGCTCTTTAAGTAGTAACAATCACCCCAGCCTGAGGGGTTGTGCTTTTGTCTACTGAGTAATGGAGGGACTGATGGAGGATAAGTGAAGAGGGGGATTTGTTACATTATTGGACTTTTATTATTTGGTACCCACCACCATTCATGCTCAGAACTGCAAGCCTTGGTTCTGCAGAGATGTAAATGCCCCCCCCCCCCCCCCCCCCACCTCCCCCCAAACCATACCACACACACTGACTAGTGGGGGCATCAAAATGTATTATAAATAATTAAAAACTGCCTTTATGATATTTTCTTAACCTAATTATGTTTTTTTGTCATCATACAGTGGCTATTCTGGATCAGTAAAGTGTAACACTACCATCAGCAGAAAAGAACAATGGAGGAAGCAGATTCAAAGTGTGGGGTGAAATAACAACTTCTTGTAAGTTTTTTTACTACAAATCAAATTTTGTAAATTAAAATAGATAAATATTAAATGTTGTATATACTAATGTTTTGCACTGAATTTTTCACCATGCAGTTGAGCAGTGGTGACCCTTTAAATGTGCAGACAGTACAAGGAACGCCCTGCAGGCCCCCTGTGGCCCTCAAGGCCCTCCTGTGGCCCCTGTGGGCCTAATGTGGCCCCTACGGGCCCTCCCGTGGCACCGCAGGTCTTTTTTGGCCCCCAGATCCCTGTGGCCCCAGCTTATCCTCTGTGGCCCCCTGCAGGCCCTCTGTGGCTCCCGTAGAACCTTGTGGGTCCCCTGCAGCCCCTTATGGCTCACTGTGGCCCCCACAGGCCCCAGATGTCCCCTTTGCCCACTTCAGGCTTTGTGGCCCCACAGCCCCTGCAGACCTCCAGTGGGTCCCCTGCGGCTTTTTATGGCCCACTGTGGCCCCTATCAGGCCCCAGGCGCCCCATATACCCCTTGCAGTCCCTGTGTCCCTCCAGCCCTTTATGGCCCCCGCGAACTTCCAGTGGGTCCCCTCCAGCCCCTTATGGCCCGCTGTAGCCCCCCACAGGCCCTGTGCCCCCCCATGACACCCTGTGTTGCCCCTCATGGACCTCTGAGGTCTCCCTCTGCTCTCTGTGTTCCCCCTCTGTCCCTAGGCTCTCTCACCAGCTCTCCAACCAGCCAAGTGTGGTGCTGCAGGTCTCTGGAGTGTGATGTCACTAGTGAGCGACGCCAGTTAGCGATTAACCCCGCCGCCCGCCACGAAAGCTTAAATCGGCCAGTAGTGGGCTGTAGCAAGCAGGTTGATTACCACTGATCTATGGGTTGGGAAGAGGAAGATAGGTCACTATGGAAGTCACCTAGAGGCCAGCAGATAGAAATTTAAAAAAAAACAGTAATTATCTATAACTTAAATAATGGCAATAATTGATCAATACAACTTAGTCTTAAAGGGCCATCACTTGTTGCACCTCTGTAGAGTGTCATTAATAAGAAACAAATACAGATATTGCCTTACAATGTGGCTCTTTATTTCAATTAACCAGGAGATAGAGAATTATTGTTTTGTGTGCATGTTCTCATAAATAAAGTAATTGCATCAGACATTCAGACTGTGGCTGGAAGCTTATTAGCTGTGCATCTTTGTTTTAGTTTAATTAGGTGACAATAAATGGTATTGTCTATTGAATCCCAAGTTTAAATTTTATTAAAGTTACTCTAGGAAAAACATTTTTATATAACGAGATTTATTTAATTATTGTGATCCTACTCATATAAAATGTACCCTCATGTGACCTGCAGCGTTGTATTTTATGAGCTTAAGGACACTCTCACAAGGCATGGGATATGTACTACCAGTGTCATGCCTTTAGACAGCAAGCAGACAGTGACTTGTTTGTTAGAAGTTGCTAAAATCTTAAACTGACAGAATTGTCAATCATAATTATGGTATGTAATCAGTTATAACGACGACACATTGCGAACATAGCAAATAAAAAATAACTGGGTAAATGTGAAAACCTTGTCAATTTAGTGTTTTTAAGCTTGTAAAGCATGACACTGGTAGTCTAAATCCCCTCTCCTGTTACAGTGTCCTTAGATAACAAATGCAGTTTTGCAGGTCACTAAGATGGCAGCCTGTAGGAGAAAATACAGAGAGAAAGGGGATGGATCCAGAAGCTGTGTACATTGTATATGAAATTGCATTGTGAAATTACCCAAAGAGTTTATTGAGTTTATTTGTACTTTTTAAGTACTAAACTTGATAACTGTCTAAATGTTTTTCAAATCAATTTTATATGGGATTATTAATTACTATGCAGAAAGCAGTTGTCTTTTTGAGCTGCTCATTTGACTGTTTTTTTGTTGTTGTTGTTTTTATGTAAATTAGTGAGATTTCCATTATGCTGCTGAAAGAAGTGGGTTTAAATAAGTACATTTTCATTGTAGCAGCTCAATGTATTTGGGGTTACTTCCCACCTGTTGAAACTGGTGTGTAGAAGAAAGTTGTCAGCTACCACTGTATATAATAATTCTGTATTGCTATTTTGAGTGTATGCAGTAGTATACATATCTAAAACATGAACTTTTCATGTAAAAAGTTATTCAGGATTTAGAAGACTTAAAAGGACACAAAGTTTTCTTCTCCTTGTCATGAACTAGTAGATTATACGAAGTTAGAGAAAGCTTGAGATAATAAATCAGACTAATAAATGGGATAATAAATCAAAATAATGTGGTTATTAATACAACTGAGATAACTGATTTAAAGGACCACTGTAATGCCCTAGTAAAACTAACTAGTTCTGTTAATTATGCATTGATCATTAATAAAATGCATATTTAAAATATTTTATAATAGCAAAATTCGATATTACATTTATTTTCAAAGTTTAGCAGCGTCCAGCTGAGACATTTTTCTCTAGCCTGAGAGAAGGTTGTGGGATTGGCTGAGAAGTTTTTAAGAATAATCAGATCTGATAGGATAATAAATCAACAAGAAAAGCTTCTTAACACAACAAGTCTCCTGACAACAAAGACCATTGTATTGGTGGTAGACCTTGTGTTTGAATTTTAGTATGGCCAGCTTGACAAAGCCTCCTCCTCCATTGAACTTTGACAGTAAGTTTGGGTAAGGTTATGGATCTACAGTGGTAAAAGGTGTTAATGTAATAGGTCAGGGAATCCAGGAGGCCCATCTTGTGAGTCAGGAGCACAACCTTTTATTAATAGCTCAGTTTTTTAACACAGTTTTGTCCAGTTTTTACTACAGTGCTATGGCCCTGTCTGCCCAATCCTTAAACAGGACAGACTATTTTTTGTATTATTACTCTTTGCAATCGAATTCTCAACACTAAAATTCAGAGATTGTGGTTTTCTCATTAAACCTTGGAGACATAAAGTGGGAGACTCATAATAAAATATCATATTGCAGAAGATTAATTTGGCATCCCAAAAATCCAAGAAGTAAAAAACCTATCTTGACTTGAGTAGGCGGATAACATGCTCATCAGTTAAAGGTACACAGTCATTCAGTTTCAGATGCTTCTACTAAATTGTATATAATATAATCAAAAAAATATATATTAGGGATTGTTGGTTTGTCTATACTATTTAAAGTTCCCATTGCATATTAAATCCTCTGTGTGCATTGTATTGCTAGAAAGTGAAAGAGTTCAATTAATTCAATGAGTTGTTGACAGGTTTTAATGGGTGGTTTTAATAGCTAGTGGCTGTAATGGGGTATGTGGGCTAAGTGTTTATTATTTCATAATTGTAATAGTTGCTGGCAATAATAAAGCTATCATTTATCAAAATGACTGTTAAATGCAGATAACAGTATTGATGTATCTCAAGGCCATATACAGTTTGTCCTCGTACAACCCTATTAAATAATATATTTTATTTTATATATGGTAGTTGTACCATGGGGGTAGTCTCACAAAACAAGAAACACAAAATAAAAGTGAATGAATAGTAAGTATATAATGTATGATGAACAGTAAACAGATCAATAAATATAACTGCAATATTAGACTGTAAGTGTTAGATAACTGAGCTTGAAGTTAAGTATTTTAAACCATTTTCAAACACTGTTGGTGTGTCAGAGTGTAAATCAGCTCTAAATCACAACATACAATCAAGGTGCTAATTCAGCTCAACAATATGTTGTAATGACTTCCTGGAGGTAGTCATACTGAAAAAGCTGCTCATTCACGGAGGAAATCATAAATACACAAATACCTTTGTTAAACATCCATCAGAGAAAGCTAAACATAAGCAGCTTCTATAGTGTATAATATTGCATGGCTTTTTACCTTCCACTATCTGGACTACAGAATAAGGCTACTTATGGAAATTGCACCCTATTCCCTGACCAGCTATGGTCAAACTTCTAAGATGGAGATGCTACCACGCCAGTTATCTGTTTTCCAGCCTGGACTCCCCTTTTTCTTGTAACTTGCAAAACAATGTTTTCTACCTGTCTGTGATCCTAAACACTAGTTACTTGCTTCCTCTCCTGACCTTAGATTTGTACTCCTGTCAAATGAAAATATTTTCTAAAATACAGATTTGCCTACTCTCTATTCCGAAGTTAATAAATTCACCTTCTGTTGTTTAATCAGGGCCAGTTTGACATATCTTGCGCCCTTAGGCACAATCTTCTTAGCTGCCCCCTTGGTGCACAAGCACATGTGCATCTTTGTTTTATACCACTGTGATCCTCCACCAGCAGCTGTATTTCTAACAAATCAATTGTGCTGCACTGATTATAATATCTACTTGTTTTACTATAGTGCAGAACACTGCATGTCTGCCACTTCATACTCACCTCTTCCTCAAAAGAACATGTTCATGGCATTTGGTTAAAGAAGGCTTGGCTATATAAAATTTAAACAAACTGAGATATAAAGATATTGTTATTCAAATTCGGTGCCCCTCACAAGAGGCAAGCTTGGTGGCTGTCTTGTTTGCCTAGTTATAAATGTGGCCATGTATGCAATCACCGGCCAGTATTACATTTAATATGTATAGCTTGGAGAAAAAAAGAGACAATAGATATATATTTGTTTATATTATAGAAGTCAAAGAAATATATCTTTCACAGAAAGACAAAAGAGACCATTCTATAAAGTTAGAGAATTATTTTTCAAATTATTACTACTTTAGTCAGAAACTGTTATATAAATGGAATCAGAAGTATACCGCTATTTATTTATATAAAGCATGAAATAAGATTTCACATAAAAAAGGGAAAAGTAAATGTGCCAAAAAGTTTTTAGTTTTAGTTTTTCTGCAGTCACATTTGTATTTATATACAATGATGTGTTTGAGAATCCTAAAATACTCTAGGAGATCATTTAAGATCATTAAGATAATAGTACATATTAATACAGATAAATCTACAAAAAAAAACAAACACCTGTTAAATATAGCTTGTAATATCTGCAGCTTCTCATATGTACTTTTAGCCCAATACTTCTGATTTCTCATGAAAACTGAACACATTCAGCAACTACTGGCTTCACATTTTGATCAAAAATCTTAAATGGGTGCATTTTCCCTGCAGTTAATCATTATTATGTATCCGGAACTCAAAGCACTTGTTAACCCATAAACATCTATGGACAGCCCTGTCAGAGGCTGGACTTCTTGGGAATGTTGCTGCATAATCCTAGTCCCTCCCCAAGCTTTCTGTTGCACAGGCACATAAGTCTGTTTCTATGTGAGATTGAAATGATCCATGCATTATTTCCAGCTTCTTTGCTAATTTAGCCTGATTGGCACCATGGCTAAGTAAGCTAGCCACACCCTAGTCTCCCTGCCTGTTGTCTGTGTATGCGGGCTATCTTTGGAGTTACTGGCTTTCTGTTGCTGTGTTCCTGGGTAGCACTGAGTATCCTGACTGTTCTAGTGAACTTGAGAACACACGCCTGTTCTTGGATAACTGTGTATCTTGACTGTTCCAGTATGCCTGTATATCTGCATAGCTTTCAATAAGTCCTGCTACTGGATGTCATGATTACATTGTTTAGTGACTGTAATATTACCATTAATTATGGATATGGCCAAGGGAACATGACATTGTTGCATTGTGATTACGTATTTTTGTGTATGGTTACATGTTGCCTGTACATTGTTATCATGTATACTAGTTATAATATGTTATGGAAGAAAAATGTGATATAGAACAGGAGAATAAATGAGGAAAAGGTAAAATGCTCTGCAGATAAGCGTAACTGCAGGACATTGCATCCTCACACAAGCAGGCCTTGATAAACAGCAGCCAAGACACATACATGCACTTCAGGAGTCCTAAGCAAACACTGGAGATTAACCTCAAGGTTGTGTCACTAGCCAGTTATAGACACCTGCCATGTAGTTTAGACATTTACAGCCTTATTAAATTGTGATTCTGTACATTTAAAAGGGCTCTATTTAAGCACACAGCATATTTTTTTTACAGAAGTTTTTAGTTGGTGAAGACCTTGCTTTTGGATAAAAGTTCACTAACTAAAAACTTCTGTAAAAAAATATGCCCTGTGCTTAAATAGAGCCCTTTTAATATTACCGAATCGTAATTTAATAAGGCTGCTGGTGAGTTTTAGCTTAAGAGCTTCTATAGCAACCGAGGCTACAAGGCAGATGTAACTTAGTGCTGATCTCACACATACACAAATGTACACAAGGGTGTGGTATGGGAGATAGAGTATAAATATGTTGGGTTTATGGTTCAATAAATGTTCAGTTCTGGTTTCACAAATCCACAGAGTGAGGTTGGTATAGTGTTTGTATCCTGAATTGGGGAGTGGTCTTGCCAGAGGCCACTAGTAACCTGTATCCAGTATTCTCTGCCTGTACCACCTTGAAGAAGCAGACACTGGATATCTGCATTTGTCTTGAAACCTGGCTACTGTGACACCTGTCCTGCTAGCTGGTACCTAAATAGCTTTCCATCAGTTCTGCACTGCTGTGGTACCTGCTTGGGTTTTCTTTTACTTCCAATATTGATGGTACTCCTTTGTCTAGTGTAGTAGTTATCCCAGTCCTACAGCCTATTAAATTCCCTCAATGTGTAAAACCGTAGCCCGTAATGTAGCCAGCAAAACTTACGGCCATTAAATTGACCCCGTAAAGCAACCCGCTAACGTCCTGTGGGTTACAGGTGGAAAAACCCTATGGGATGTCGAAATCTGAACTCCGCAGCCACAAATACTTTGATCTGTCAAGCCCATAACTGTTACGTTCGAAAATCACTATTAAATTGCTACAAATCTACTGGCGTTCACATCCGTAAATGGAGCCAAAAAGCCAATGGGTATTAGATAGGCCCCGCAAGGGGGTTAAAGTCCTATCCGTAGCAGTGTAAATGCAAATATACACACACTACTGTATTTTAAATTAAAGGAAAAGCGATGTTAGGTATTAAAATGAATACCACAACATTCTCAAGCTCGCAAATCGGCAATATAGAATACTTTTTTTTCTGTTTAATTTCTGTGTTGTATCGATCCCGGCAATCAATCTGTTAATACATATTATGGAACTTGCATGGATTAGAATATAATATTTACTGATTTATTAATATTGCATTATTTCTGTAATGCGGGTTCGATCGAAACTCGTAATGAAAATCTGCAAGGCTTTGAAATCTAACCTCCATTTTTCAGTGCCATAATGATGACAATCTCCTTTGCCATTGGCTCCGTCTAAACCTGTAACTACGGGTTTGACTAATTGATAATGTTCACGGCCACACATCCAACGTGCACAAGAAAGGTTTACTGGTTTGCATCTACGGCCCGTAACTTGCAGGATGGTTCAATTTGATAGCTCTGTAACGCAGCCTTTGCGGGTGTGCCGATGCCACTACAGGCTTCGAATTTAATGGGGCTGCTAGAGTGGTGTCCAGGACTTTCCAAAACTTTTGGTTTGCCAGACCTTGTGTCTGGACTTATCTTTCACTGTAGCTTTCTGTCTAAATTGTTGCCATGCCATGCAGGTTTTTTGACTAACTGTGACAACCAATTACTAGATAAATGACTGAACTTGCAGAACTTTAGTGATCTACTTGGTGTTGCTGTGCAAATGAGACATGTATTATCATTCCTCTTTGCTTTCAGCTATAAAATTTAACATTACAAAGATGATTTTTTTATGTGATGTTGCAGAAAATTACAAATTACACTGTCCTGCAAAGAAGTGATTTGATTTGTTATTTTTACGGTACTGCTGGAATGTAGTAGATACAATTAGTTCCCTTGCATTGTAGCACACCATACCACCACCTACATTAGCAGCTATGTGCCTCTCTAATTAGCGGTCTTCGTTACAATTGATTTTACATTCTTCCTACATTCATTCCTATAATTACACGCTTGCACGATGACGCCTGACCTTTCATCTTTAACCCTTTCATTGCTACATTGCTTTTACAAAGCAATGCGTGGCTGGCCCCTCTGTCAGGGTTAAGGTTATCCTGACAATACACTTGCTTTTCTTGCTCTACATAGAGATATATATTGTATGTTCATTCATGTTTTCTGTACATTGTTCTTGCAGTTAAAAAAGTAAAATTCTAAAAACAAACTAACTCAAACATATATAATCTTGATTATTATTTAAGCGAGTAGATGGAAATATCCATCTTTATCACTCAGGTATAGAATTATTGGTCCTTTCCCTCTTCACCTACGCAAAAGATTGGCAGCAGCCAACCGCTAGATGGCGCTGACAATTTCCGGAATCCTGCTGCACATTGCATATAAAGGCCGCCGACAGACCAGGCCTTGAACTATGAGAGGGCGTCCGAGGCCATCGAGGGCCGAGTGCCTGCGACGAACATATCGATGGCCTCGCTATTGATTTAGAGCAGTCGAGTTGCGCCACGTCGGATGGGGGAATAATTATAGGCCTTCTCTGAATCCTGACGGTCGCCGTCTAGTGGCTACTTTCTGGCACTGCAGCTGTCCGTGCTGGCAAATTCTTGTGCATACACAAGGGATAGATCCAAATTATCTATACTATATCAATATATTATAAAAGCCTCACAGGTAATGACCCAAAATATACCTGTCAGTTAACTGTGAATATATGAAATAAACATCCCATTGCATATTAAATCCTCCCTGTGCATTGTATTGCTAGCAGTGAAAGAGTTACATTAATTCAATGAGTTGTTGACAGGTTTTAATGGGTGGTTTTAATAGCTAGTGGCTAATGGGGTGTGTGGACTAAGTGTTTATTATTTCATAATTTTAATAGTTGCTGGCAATAATAAAGCTATAATTTATCAAAATGACTGTTAAATGCAGATAACAGTATTGATGTATCCCAAGGCCATATACAGTTTGTCCTCGTACAACCCTATTAAATAATATCTATTATTTTATATATGGTAGTTGTACCATGGGGGTAGTCTCACAAAACAAGAAACACAAAATAAAAGTGAATGAATAGTAAGTATATAATGTATGATGAACAGTAAACAGATCAATAAATATAACTGCAATATTAGACTGGAAGTGTTAGATAACTGAGCTTGAAGATAGGTATTTTAAAGGGACACGGAACATAATTATTTTTTAATACATTTTAAAACAGCATACGGTACTTTAATCATTACCAGAGTTGTGTTTTGCATGATAAAATATTAGGTAAAACCTGTTTAAACGTCATCGGGAAATGCACAGGCTATATATATGTCTGTAAATTTGATTGGCAAACACATACATCGATATTATTGTATTACTGCTCACATTTGTATACTTTGAGAGTTTCAATTGAAAAGAGAAAATACACAGTGGTACATTATCAAATACTCACTTTCAGTTGCAAAAAAGGAAAAATGCTTTCAATGTCCCTTTAAGCATAAATTTCCTGAAATAATCCTATCTCTGCTACAAATTTATTTGAGGTGATTAATAAAACAATGAATTACCCTAACTATATATTTTAATTAAGCATTGCTCTTTAGTAAAATTCCTATTCAATGATTTATAATATTGTTATTATTCAATATAAGCCTGATTCAGGTCATTTATGTTTAATACCATTTAATACCATTTTTTTTAAATAAAGGAAATAGTAATAATACCAATGCATAATTCAGATATAGGACCTTTAATGCATAACACCAAATTATGCTAATGCAAAATATATTGGGAAACGGAATTAAATAATGAAATTCATCATTCAATTAGTTTACCTAATTTCTTTTGCATTCATTTTTTTCTAAATTACTTAACTTTCAGGCTGCTTCTGGACAATGTATTTCCAAACTGTACCACAAAGATGGGTATCATAACTTTTGGTAGACAGGGTGTGAGTGATGACCCCCTCCCCACATGCAAGAACAACAGCTGTGCCGTGGAAATTTCGATAACCAGACGTGGCATTCCTCACGTATTAAAAATGTTATAGACAAAAAGTATATTTTAATTCTTTTCAAGGGCTTTATTTTTCATATTTTATTTATTTTCTCGATTTTACATCCCAAATTCCTGAAGATTACCATCCTAGCTCTTCCCACCAGACTATACAGAATTTTAATGATATTAGCATAAATATCCCATGTCAGCCGTTAGACTATCTGTGGGTGTAACAAGTTCCCACACATGACCACAATTGGGGGAAGCTGGCATGGAGACATAACGTGATTTCTCAAGTGCTCTGCCAGCTTCTCAAAGATACAGCATGGGTGGGAAGTTGTATTTGGAAAAAATGTCAAATAATTTATTCTCAACTCCAATTTACCTATTTACAAAATCTTATAAAGCCTATTAGAAGGACCCACTGTGCCGAGTGGCATTTTTTCCCACTGCTGTCTTTAATCATTAAAACAAGGAGAAAATAGAGTCTTATAATAACACAAAGCTGGCTGTGTTCAGCTGCCTGTCTAAGGGCATGTAGGGCGGTCAAGTGGGCTTCAGCGGGCAGCTACTGTAGTACAATGACTGGGTCATGCTTGAAAGCATTAAGGACGCATTGTGTAGAGTAGACTGAAGAGGTGGACAATAAAAAAACAAATACATTTTTGGAAGCAATAAACAGGGCAGAAAATATTTTAAACATAAAATACAAATTTTTTGTGCATTTCATAAAGAATGTTTTCAGTTGAAAAAATATATGAAGTAAAATCTGTTTAAACTTCATTGAACTTATACAGAGCTTGACTCTTACTGCGATATCACTGCTAGTTGGCTGAAAGAGGCAAGCCCAGAGCAGTTTATTGTGCGCTGAGTGCATCATTTAAAAAAAAAAAATATATACCGTATTTTTCGCCATATAAGACGCACCTGCCCATAAGACGCACCTAGTTTTTAGAGGAGGAAAACAAGAAAAAAATATTCTGAATCAAACACAAATACACTTCACACACATATATACACCTACATCACACACAAATATATATATATATATATATATATATATATATATATATATATATACATACACACACACATTTGGAGCATTTGGGAGCCTCCAGGAGCTCTTGACCCTCCCTGACCCTCCTGATCCCCCCTGCCCCTCTTGATCCCCCCCCCTTTCTTCTCTTGATTCTCCCCTCTGCCCATCGATGATCATCCCTTGGCCCATCTTGATCTCACCCCATCACGCAGCGCTTCCTACCAGCACTCCTCCTGTACTGCAGCCTTCCCTTGCGTCGCGCGTGTGACGTCACTAAGACGAGATGCTGACGAGATGCAGTTCAGAGGCATGCTGCTGGTGCCGTAGGAAGCGCCAATGGGGGGGGGGGGATCAGGAGTGGGGATCTAAAGGGGTCAAGGGAAGGATCAGATTGGTCGAAGGAGGAGAATCAGGAGGGGGAGAGGATCAAGAGGGGCAGCAAGAGGCAGTTTTAATGCAGGCAAAATGTGTATTCGTCGTATAAGATGCACCAACTCCCCCCCCCCCCAGTTTTGGGGAAGAAAAAGTGCGTCTTATAAGGCGAAAAATACGGTATATATATTAGTACAAAAATAAATATAATTGCATTTGGTTGTTAATATACATTTCAAGCGTAAATGTTCCATAACTGAGCGTGAAAGACAGATACTTTAAATATAAATTACCTGAAAATTACCCTCTCTCTCTAACTGTTTTTATCTAAGGCAATTTATTCTTACAGTGCAGGCGATAAGGAGGAATGATAAGAGTAATGCTCTCTGATTCTTTTTAATGTATGGAACACTTTTATGTATTAAAGTCTGTTTAAATTATATTTTTTTGTCTAATAGTTTGTTTTGCCATTTGCAAATGCATTTTTGGTGTTAACTATGGTGAACGAAAAATAGTTTAAAACACTAAAAAAGGTACAGTTGCCATTTAATTACCTTTTTTTTTGGGCTACACATACGCACAATACAGAAGATAAGTCGCCACTTCTTAATAATAAACAGCTATCACCTATCTCATTGCACCCAGACATACTTTGTGCATCATGTGCAGGGATGGCGGTGGAGACAGACCCAGCACCTCAGGCAGGTAAGACTGATTTTAATTACATATATCTTTATTGCAGAATTTCTTGAACTAACAAGTTGTGGACTAGATATGCACAGTCCTTTACCCTGATCCTTAAATGGCTATTTCTGTTGGACAGGTCAGTGGCTCATCTGTCCTCATTCTGTGACCTTGCACCCTCCATAACCCCTAAGTAGTATGAGGACTGATATCAGTGCTGTTTTGTCAGCTGAATCTCCATGTGTATGAATTGAATCCACATCTGACATCTGGCAGCCTCCAGAAACAAACATCCAACCCAGGGCTTCTTTATAAGACAGATAAGACGGGCAGAAGGAGATTCTTCCTAACCACACGACAGGCCTTTGGCACGTGTGTTGTTGTGCTGTGTGTTTATCTGTCTTCATCTCACTTCGTATGAAAACAATTAAGTGGAAGATGGCGCTTGGAAAGCAATTTGTTTGTAGATTTCCAAACCACTAATTGTCTTATGAGTTAAAAGGACACAGAATTCATTAATGGTGCTGTACATCATCAGCACACTGATTTAAATTGATACGAATTTCACAATTTTATACAAGTTTTCAGAAAGTTATTCCTCCAGCTACTCCTTGCTGCATACAGGTTGTTTATTGGTGCAGGTTCTGAAAGGACCAAAAATCACAAGTCATCTTTTTCCTTTGTTTTTTTCTAGAGTCACTAACATCAAAGGAAATAAAAAATGAAATATATGATCACCGTAAAAATAGTATATAGCATGTAAAGCTTCTATTTTAACTACTTCCCATATGCTTCATATATTGTCCTGTGCACCTCAGATGGAGAAAACACCATATTTGATGACACATTAACCCTACACTATGTCAATCAATTCGGAAATAGTGAGATGAACCTCAAATGAGAAACTTCTCCACTTGATTTAGACTGATTTAAATGGTACAAAGTTGTATCCATGAGTTCAGTTAACATTACCATATACTTAGGGCCTCTCCAGTGTCCACTTAGTAATGTGTAATCTTATGAATATAATCCAACACGTTATAGAATGTATATCGACTAATTCCAACCATCAATACATTTTCTATAACATGAAAAATACAGCATGTTGGAACTTTTCACTTTTGTTCCATGACCTAAGCAAGGCCCAGTTGGTATGTGCATATAAGAATTTATACCCCATCACCCATTGAATATAAAATTAGACACAGACCACATCTTGGGAGATAACTGGCCACAGAGGTAAACATGACGTAATAACCATAACGATAAATAAATAAACATAACCCAGAGGGGAGGAGCCTGGACAGAGACCGTACACCCTACGCCCTGAAGCCTCATCCAGGGCCTACCGTGTTGGAACATCCGTACCACCGTAGGGTAGGATCTCCCCCATTTTTCCACTGTCCCGGCTACTCCCCTCACCACCCGCCGATGTGACAATATAAACAAACAAACTTTTGATACCATATAATATATACTTAATGATACATCCACAACAACGAGTACTTCAGACAATAAACAACATAATCCACAACTTACTATTCATCTTTTTTTTATTTTATTTATTAACAGTACAACATATACATTACAACAATACTTTAGGGATGGGTAGGTGGGCATCTGCTCCCATGGCTAGCTGGGGGCAAACTGGTGGAAATTGGCGCCAAAAGCCTATCATGGCTCCACCTCCCCCAGCTAGCCACCTCCTGCCCCTCCCAGGTCCTGCCAAGTCAGGTGGTCCCTCCTTCCAACCCCAGGCAAGCCTGAGGTGGCCTACGGGCCCTTCATGAAAAGTTAGTGAACTGAATATTATTTATTATTATTATCATTTAGTTGTAATGCACCAACATATTCTGTAGCGCTTTACATGGGTAAGTTCACAGAGGAATCTTTTATTTTATATTTTATTCTGCAGAACAGGCTTTTCACAACTATATTAATTTGTCAAAATGTTTATAAATCTTCAAAGCCAATCAAAACCTGTTGTAAGAATCCGCCTTTTGGTATGAGCTTTGCACCTCCCACCAGCAGGTGTCCCCCTCTGCTCTGCCTCCTCCAACATGGCTACTTGACCTGGACATGTGTCTGATGCCAAGATGGAAACAACCTATGACACTATTTAGCCAGCCTACCCCATTTAAATGACCACTGAAGATCATATTTATAAGATGCAATTGGGAAGAACATGACTTGATAATGTTCCAAAAAGTGTTTACACAGTTTAAAATAGATAAGCATTACAAATAAGGCTAGTAATAATAAGTACAGCCTTTAATTTGTAATTATTGGATTCAGTTTTGTTTTAATGATGACAGACATTTTCTCTTTTTTGTAGAATAATTAGAAAACAGTTTGAGAGGGACAGTAGATGCAGATAGACGCATTTTTCTTTAAAAAGTAATCTTCAAATAGCCCCTTGAAAATAGATCTCAATGGCAGATTAAAGTCCTATATGATAACCTGCCCCCTCAACCCACAGACTGACTAGCAGTCTAACATGGAATCCCACATGATCTAATCAGAGTCATACTAATGATTTTAGTTTATTGCAGAATTATAAGCATGTGAAGTTTTTACCAAACTGTAGTGGTCCTTTAACGCTCTGTGGATAATATGGCTTTTTCAAACTATCTACATGATTTTTGTTAACGAATATCCCAGGACATTGTTGAAAAATATATTTAACTAGTCGTTTGCCCGTCATAAGTGACAATATAATATTGTCTTAAACATTATTTCTTCTGTTTGTGCGCCCTCTCTCTGTGTACCCTGTCTCTCTCTCTATGAGCCACCTCTCTCTGTGCCCTCTCCCTCTCTCGGTGCTCACTCTCTCTCTGAGTGCCCTTTCTCTCTCCTTCTCTCTCCCTTCCTCCTTCTATCTCTCCCTTCCTTCTTCTCTCTCTCCCTTCCTCTCTCTCTCCCTTCCTCTCTCTCTCACTCTCTCTCTCCCTCTGTCCTTCTCTCTCTCTCCCTCCCTCTGTCCTTCTCTCTCTCTCTCTCCCTCTGTCCTTCTCTCTTCTCTCTCTCTCTCTCTCTCTCCCTCTGTCCTTCTCTCTCTCTCTCTCCCTCTGTCCTTCTCTCTCTCTCCCTTCCTCTCTCTCTCCCTCTGTCCTTCTCTCTCTCTCTCCCACCACTCTCTCTCTCTCACTCTCTCTCTCTCTCCCTCTGTTCTTCTCTCTCTCTCTCTCTCTCTCTCCCTGTGTCCTTCTCTCTCTCTCTCTCCCTCCGCCCTCTCTCTCTCCCTCTCTCTCTCTCTCTCTCTCTCTCTCTCCCTCTCTCTCTCCCTGCCCCACTCTCTCTCTTTTTCTCTCTCTCTCCCCCCTCCTTCTCTTTCCCTCCCTCTCCTTCTCACTCTCCATCTCTCCCTCTCCCTTCGCCGCACAATATGAGCCTTGCAATTTTGCGAGCGTAACACACACAACAACAATATTAGTGATAGTTGTATATTTAGTTTTGGAATAATAATTCACCAGACTTTTATACAGCTTATTTTTAGCCATTCAAAATGAAATCTTGTATTCAATATGACATTTTAAATGATAAACCTTGATAATAGGAAAATGTTTATTTGCATTTTTATATGCAATCATTTTTTACTGCGTGGCTCCATTTATTTCTCAGCTGATTATGTTTACTACTATCTCAGGAAGATGTGAACTTGTAAACCGGTGAGCTTTCCATCACTCCTATTTTTGTTTTAGTGAGTGATTAATAAAAAATAAAAGGAGTGTAGATGTTGTGCAAAGAAATGATAATGTCCTTATTCTCCAGTTACCAACAACCTTTTCTAAAGTCTGCCCTTCAAAGATTAATTTCACATCAGATTTGCAGGTTATTTTATGTCCATGCAAAAAATAACATTTTTTTATGTTTAAAATATCTTTATTAAATGCACAAGTTCAGTGTCCTTTTAATAACACAGTTTACCGTATACCTTACATTTATATCTCAAGGTATCAGATACCTTGTCCCCACACTGTCTTTCATTAGCACTTTCAGAGGTCACAGACCCTTCGGAGTAGGTTTATTTTTGTTATTCTATGTTATTTCTTTTACATTATTTCAAAACGAAAAAACAACAATCAGTTTTCCTGGAAATAAACTCCAGGCTTCATTTATTTTCTTTTTTTAATCATTAAAATTGGATATTTCCAAATTACAAAAAAAGAGTAGACATGCTTTATTAATCTTGTACAGCTAAAAACTGCAAGTACCACTGTAGTCACATATTGAATATATACTATTTTGAAGAACTACGCATAAAAACAGGTAAAATGATTTTAGGTTATAAAAAAAAAAAATGTAGTCTTTAATTCAGTAGTGGGCAACAGGGCGCCTGGGCGCCACAAAAAAAAAAAAAAAAACATTCAGTTTTCTGGAAATAAATTCCAAACTTAATTTATTTTATTTTTTTTATCATTAAAATAGAATATGTCCAAATATTGGAAATTAGTTAAGGGTGGGAGAGAATGACCTTTTCAAACAATATATAGACCATTACATCTCTCTAAAAATAGCAAATACCGTAATATAATTATACTGCTAAATACTGCTAAATTCTTCTCCTCATTATCTATACGTCCATTACCAATTAAATAAATTTCATACAGTGATTTTACTATTTTGCTTTGGGTAATATAAAAAGGTTTAAAGCACTATAAGACCTTTCAAGGTCTCAGGGGCCACATATGAGCCCCTTCGAGTGAAATAGCTTGCCCTTCATTGATTTATTACCTTTTATATGGAAATATGCTACAGAAGAATATACAATTTTTTTTACAACTTATCTTCTTAAGGGGGTGGGAAGAGACCTTCGATACACAGGAAGCTTGTTGCAATAAATCTAGTCATTGCTTTTAATAGGACTAATAAATAGCTCAGTAGTTTACAAGGACACATCCTCCAGAAACAGAAGCTCCAGTAAGTGGAAGTAAATGGAATACCACAATATAGAATAATTGCATACAAAAGAGAAAAGATTAAATAATGTGTTCAGTAGAAAGTTATTATTCAATGACCCATATAGAAAAAATAATGACCACAATTGTCTGTTAGTCGACAGTAGAAAATTGCTTTATTTTTCTCTGACACCATAATGCCACCATGCAAGGCCCCCCACCCCCTTCCACCCTTCTTGGCAGCTCAGCACACTGGGGATGTGTTTCAGGGAAGAGATGAGAGAGAGCAAGAGCTGGCTCACAGCAAAGTACAGGTGGGTTTTATGAGAGGGCAGCAAAGAAAATCTTTTTTACTCCTTACCCTTGTGAGAAAGGCTTGAAACTTTTTTTTTGCACTGTGGTCCTCCATTCTCTGTGTGTTAACGTTACTCTAAAATAAATCTATACTGCCCCAAAATAGTGATATAGGAAGAAAAAAAAGGGATCTGTATATTAAATCAAAATAACATACTATTTCCGCTATATTCTCTGTTTCTACGATATTTTCTAGAGTTTATATATATGTGTGGTGTGTGTGTATGTCTGTGCATAGACAATTCCATTGTCAGAGATAACATCATCTGTTATTAGATCAACCTCTTGAATAGGAGACAGAATGTTACGCATAAAAGCCGTTCAATAGCTGGAAGAGCTCCAATGTTTTGCTTTCTCTGAGGAGCAGTGAATGGATGTGGAGGTGAAGCGCGCAGACCCCCTGGGACAGGATTAAACAGCTGACACATGATGTATGTTCCCAATTACCTGCTAAAATCAATTAGTGAGACATTTTAGTGAACTTGAAGAGTGTGTTAGAGCACACTATTGGTTTATCTATCTATCTATCTATCTATCTATCTATCTATCTATCTATCTATCTATCTATCTATCTATCTATCTATCCATCTTTATATATGTGTCAACCGATCAACACATCACTGCATCAGTCTTTCTATAATCTAATCTCTCTTTTCTTACCCTTTTTTTTTGTTTTGTACATCTCACTTTTTTCTACCCTTCCTTCATTTTACTCTCTCATTTCTCAAGGTCCTTTTCTCTGTCTTTCCCATTATGCTATTACCCTACTATACCCCTTGACTCCTTATTCTATGTTACTTCTAAATCTCCAGTGCTCTCTCTCACTCAATGTAAGTTCATATTAAAAAATAACAGCACCTCCATCAATGTGTGTGTACTTGGGGAGCATCGATGTAGGAACTGGGGGACAAAGAGGACAACCCTCCCTTCAGATTTTTTCTATGTGTATATGTATTTGTAGATAAGATGTACCCCCAGATTTATTTCAGCAACTACACCCATGTTGGGGGTCTATTGTACATAAACCTAAAGTCATCAGTAGAGTGGGAGAACATTTTAATTTGTTTTATGCTTAATTTACTCAACATACAAGGTCAAATATTTAACACTTCCATTAAAATTTGTAATAACACCAAGATATAATTATATCTATTTATATGTACTTTCCATTTCTATATTAACCTGGAACTTTGCTGTGTCACTAATTACCGTATTCTACCCTGGTGGTCCAGTGGTTAGGATTCAGTGCTTTCACCACTGTGACCTGGGTTTGATTCCAGTCAGGGAACCAAGAGGTGAGACCACCCTGAAGCCGAGCAGTGTTGTCCTAGTCAGTACTTGGATGTAAGACCAGCTAGGAATACCAGAAGCTGTATGCTGTGGACCACTGGAGAAGGAACTAGCAACCCACTTCACTGTCTCTGCCATGAATACCAAGTGGATCAGCATGACCATGGCCAAAAAGATGTCCTGGTGTATTACGGTCCATGAGGTCACGCACAATAGGAAACAACTGAATGACACTAAATATATATAATAACTGTATTCCTTGGAATTCTGGGCATGAAACAAGTTTTTTAACTTGTTTTAGAAGTTTAAACGTGAACACAAATGTACTATTTATTTACTTTACTACTGTAAGATGAAGGCTTTTATCGCTCTTTTGCCCACCAAAAATTAAATGATTGTTGTGGTAAACAACCTCCTCAAAAAAAAAAAATTACTACACAAGTTAAGGAACTGGCCCAACACTGATGATAGGCACTAACCTTGAAATTGCTGTACGTGGGTGGTATTCCTGGCTTGTGTATAATCCAACCCTAGCATTGCTCAAAGCTGTGTGATACAGTAGGCATATACTTAAGGGAAGCCATGTTTGAAATGGTTATGGACTGCAAAAGCAAAGCCTTTGTGGGCACATTTGTATGTCCCTGCCAAGTTTCCCAAAATGCAGTGTAATAACTGTATTTCTCGGAATTCTGGGCATGAAACAAGTTTTTTAACTTGTTTTTGACATTCAAATGTGAACATAAATGTACTATTTATTTACTATATATATATATATATATATATATATATATATATATATATATATATATATATTTATCACAAGACAGTTAAGGGTTAAATACATCAAACCACAAGTCACTGGATGAGTCCATGAGTCACTGGATTATCTGTGTCTGGCTGTGTGGAGATAGGAAGGAGAGTAAAATGAGACCTTTATTCAGTTACTGTCCTGAGGGGGAGGGGAGCTGTGCTACACCCTCCAAAAACCTCTATCGTGTTATTTACCAATTCTTTTGGTTTATTCCTGTGGCCAAGGAAAATCTGACTAAAGACTGAAAAAAAAGATTTGAGGCATAGATTGTGTATGCCTTGCGTAGACCGCCTATTCTGATATCTATTCGAAAACTTTGGTTTATATTCCCCTATATACAATAAAGAGAAGCACTATAGAATTACGTGACCAAATCCCATCTTACTCATAGGAAATAGTGCAAATCAAAGCACTCTATAGCACATAACACCTCCTGCAATGCTATAAATATCCCCTTTAAAATCCACCTGCTCACCTGATTGGCTCGTGAGCTGACATTTACATTTTTGACCCAATCAGCTCTAAGAGCTCTGAAACCGTGCCAACAATCCATCTTAAAATGGCAGCTCCCACTCTCCACAAACATGGAGGAGTAATTGCGAAACCTGGCAAGTTCCATAACTTTTACGTAGAAAGTTAATATTCTATAAGGGTGTTCTTTAATATAAAATAAACTTAATTTTAGGTGGAACTTCCATTTAATAACGTGTATGCCTGTGACGATAACTGATTTTAATGAACTCTTGTAGATGAGGAAAGACTTCATATGTTTGTCAAGTAACATACTAACAAAGGGCCCTATTTTGTTGCCCAATTCGTAAATGTATACACACTTAAAATAACTCTTAATATTGCCACTACAATCCCATTATGAGTTCCCCACCCACACTTACTATGGGCCAGCAAAAGATGCAAATTTGGCCTGAGAACTCAGTTGGTTTATGAACAGCACAAATATTACAAGCTCTAAATAATTAGTTACACAAAATTGATATTCTATTAGACTAGGGGTGAGCAATTAATTTCCCAAAAGGGCCACATGAGAAACTTGTAATGTTGTGGAGCCCGAACCATAGGCTGAACTATATTCTGCTCAGTATTAATTTTATAGTTATATTTTATTTTCTCAGTGCCAGGAGCAGTATCTACATAATGCTATCCATCCCAGTTAGTCACAACACTGCTGCTGTATACAAATTGCCCCCTTTTACAATTGGCAGTGTTTTTTGTCCAGGGCCAGATGTTGCCGCGGGACGCACAATGCCCAGGTCTGTATTAGACCCGTAGCTCTAGCTTGCAAATAAAGTCTGACCTACAACTGAAAAAAGTATCAAGATTGTGTTAAAAATATTCCGAGTACTAAATAGGACTCACAAGGGCTTTTTGAAACACTTATTAGAGCTGTAACAGAAATTAAACAGAAAATACTGTACTATAAAAGCATGGACTAAAACAGATGCTCTAAAGCATTTTTTAAAGTGCTTGATTGCGAGCCCGATTGGCAAATATTACTTACTATTGACTTGCCCGTCAAAAATGACGGGGCAATAAAATTTGAATGCATGGGAATGCTGTTTGAGACATAATTGAAACTGTTTTGTACTGTGAGGACCTTTGGCGATCATTGCGAGGCTTGTGCTGAGCGCCTTCGGCGCTCATTGTGAGCCTCTCCTGTCGGTTGGTCCTCTGAGAGAGATATATATTTCTATGTATATGTAGTTAAGTAATAATTAATGATTTATTCAATAAATGAATTAAGTAATAATTAATGATTTATTCAATAAATTAATATACTTTAATTATTTATAATTGATATATGCATTGAGCAATAGGCTGAAGAGCTAACAATCTGTTTGGATTTTGCGGCTGCATAGAATATACATTGTGAGTGTTAGTGCCCAGCTTATAAAGTGTAATGAATGTTTGAACATGAAGTTTTGTGCGGTGGTGTGTGGCGCCGTAGGAGTAAGTGCTGCGAGTTAAGGTTTGTGTGTGGGAGTTTTGTGGGGGGTTTGAAGCGCCGTAGGTGTAAATAGCTGCCAGTTAAGGTTTTTGTGGGAGTTTTGTATGGTGTTTTGAGGCGGCGTAGGACAAAGTGCTGCGAGTTAAGGATTATGCAGAGTTGTGTTGTTCCAAAGTCATGCGCCGTAAAGCCTCCACCTTCCGCAAATGCGTCCCTCTCTTCGCGAGGGACGCAGTTCTTCAAAGCGTGACGATGATTCGTAGTTTGCCAACTATTATATGTGATTGACAGTAATTAATTCTTAGCCTACGATTGCAGATTACCTCTAACTTCCATGTTTTACTGACGTCATAATGACAGTCTCATTTACTATTGGCTGTGTCTAAGACTTGATTAATTATTGTCAGATCATATGATTACGCCCCCTGAAATCAGATTTAAAATGGCAGGGTTTAGGTGTTCAGTCTTAAGGAGGTAAATTGTGAGCTGGTGTCAACAGAATGCAGCTAAACATTTAGAGAAAAAAACACCCACAGCCAAAATTACAGGTTAGAGGCACTTGCGAGATTCTAATAGAATAGGACTCATAGTGTTGTCATACTTCAAAGGAAATCTTAATTTTGGAAGACTCAGGAAGCTGCCATGATTCTTATACTTAATTTTCAAGCTTGAGGGGCAGGTACAGAGCAGATCAATCATGACTCACAAGTTTACTTGCAAAGCACCCGCTACCAAGCATGTATGGGAGAAGGAGAAGATGTAAAATGCTAAAAACGTATCTGAATCCACTAATGAATTAACAAATCTCCCACCCCCCTGTCCTAATATCCCTTAAACAAATGCACTCCTCAGATTTCAAGCAACCAGGAGGTGCAAGAGACACTAATATGCGATTCCTCAAGCAAAAGTAGTCTACTAAACTAAATCATTCTTATATGTACAGAGCAACTAATATTGTTAGTTTGTTAAAAAAATTCACAAACATGTAAAATTTTCCCCAAACTACAGTAAAACTTTAAGAAATTCCTTACAATAAAAAATGGATTTATTTGATAAACAACCAGTAATTTTTTTTCAGACTTAATATGCACAACACATCTATCACCCTCCAGTATCACACCCAAACCCTTTAGATTTAGTCATTTTGTGAGTTTTCCATCTTGAGTCGGTGCTTTGGGAATAAGCAATGTGTACGTTTGATTTTAAGCTCAAAGACAGGACCCTCCATACTTTTGCAATGTGTTTAAATTATTTTGCATTGTACTAATCCCTGTATCTATGGAATATGTTGGTGCATTAAAAATAAAGGATAATAATAATATTAATAATATAATTACAGAAGCCAGTTATGGGCATTGGAGCTCATACTCCAGGTTAAGATAATCTACCCCTGTGTGTCTTTTACACTCCAGTACAAATAACATTTTTGTATCAACTTTATCCCAGAACAAACACGCAAGTATAAACCTGTTCATAATAACATTCCAACTGCACAAAAGTCATTCCAAATATTTATTTATGAACATCAGTCATATGCGTTAAAAAAATTCAATTTACAATTAAAATTAGGTTGTAACCGAAACATTATATATATATATTTTTTTACAATTTTCTGTATCGACGCAAGTTTAAGCATATCATAAATTATTGTGTTTACCCATTTTGTAGGGTTAAAGGAAACTAACAACGAAAAATTGTAGAATATACATTAATGTAACAGCATATTAAGGTCCTAATGTTAAAAACCTTTTAGAGCATTAAAAAAAAAAAAAATTAAAAACATGTAATGTGTAAAAGCAAGACCGTAAATAATAATGTTAATTTTTTTTTTATTCACACTATTTGTTCTTAACTCCTCCTGTACTTGGCTTAGAGTGAGGCGAGAGCTGTGCATTTTGTGGCTGCATCTTTAGATGCACTGCAGCTCATGCCTAAGTACTATATTTAATATTACAGCCAATAGCAGCTGCTTGGGCAGCAGTGCATCTGTTGTTATTTATCAATTTACCTTGATTGGGCTGCAGTGCATCTAGAGATACAACAATAAGCAGTACATCTTCCTGCCCACAATGTACACATGTAAATAAATGATGAATGAATATATATATATATATATATATATATATATATATATATATATATTCTTAATTTTAAACATGCTTTTAATTTAATTGGTCTTATCTAAATATTTATTACAAAATATCACTTTATTATTAATATTTCACTTTATTATTATTATTTTTTTAATTTGCTAATTAACAAACTCAGTTTTTCCTCTCATTTTCAGAAGTGCAGTACAGAGTTGACATTTTACCCAATATCAAAGGCTTTGCTGATAACAAGTTACGAATATTCAATGGTAGAAGAGTCTAAGAAGCACTTCTGATACAGAAAGGCAAAAATTAAGATTGTCGATCAGCTGAGATGTGAATGTTAAACGTTATCAGGCTGTTACGTGACCTTTTAATCTCTTATCATTTTTCTTTAACTCTAGGAATGTTGTTAGTTTGCCTTAAAAAATGAAAATTTTACACCAATGGGTTGAACAATCTGTATGTTTTAGTGGTAACATTAAAGGGCCACTGTAGTGCTCCTATAGAAATGTTTTATTTGTTTATTAATAACTGATTAGGAATAAAACCAGAAATTGAAGAATACAAAATAACAAGCTTTTAAAAGTCACATTTGAACTTTGGTGTTTTAGACCTCAGCAGACCTTCCTTTCTCCGGAGGGTGGTAGAAGATCTGCAAAGGCTGTCGTGATAGGAGTATTGTCAGTGGCAAAGCTAGTGAATGGAGGGCCTGGTGCTAAATAATTTGAGGCTCATCTTGCATCCTCTATACACCTATGTATATGGTCAGATGACCTCTATGGTGATCAGGTTACCTTTCTAAAAGTCATTATCTACCATTGCCATCTGATAAATTAAGATTTCTCCTTTATTGGCAGTACCAGAGGGTCCCTACGCTGTTTGCACCTGCTGCACTGAATATTGTCTCTATCACCGCAATTTAAATACTTTTATCAGGACCGTCTCTTGGTCAGATACTACATCTTCAACAGGAAAAGTTGGACTCTTCATAATGTGTTTCTCAGGCAGATCTTTTCTCACCTCCTGGACACCTTATGGGGGCTATAGATAATTATTGTTAATCAGATACTAAATCTAGACATTAATACTATTGTATGATCACCACAGTGGTCCTTTAACAGAAAAGTAATAATATAATAAAGTGGTTTATTACATTCTGCGAGATACATACACAAATTATACAAAAGCAAAACCAGTTTTATATATATATATATATCTATATCTATATATATATATATATATATATATATATATATATATATATATATATATATACCAAGTAAGCTGTATATGTTATTTACAAGACTGAACAATATTTCCACCAGATTTAATGCGGCTTGGCATGATAAAAATAAAAATACATCTTTACAAATATGTGTAATGCATTGATTCAATGATGAAGACGGTGGAGGCGAGTATGGAGCCAGTAAAAAATAATAATAAAAAAAAATGCATGACTATTACGTACTATATTGTGTATTGTTAAAACACACTGTAATGCCATAACAAGAGGAGATAATTGTTTTAATTAGGCATTGCTCATTAAAAATGTCATATATAATGATTCATAATAGTAATATGTAATATTCAAATAATTTGCAACCAGTATCAGCCTTCAGTTGAGCTGTTTTGTCTCCACCCTGATAAGGTTATCAAGGGAAAAGGGGGATTTTGCTAAAAGAGTTTTAAAAACAATTTGATCATATATGATTCTGACTGCCTTCACTTCTTGTTGTGCAGGAGTAAACCACTTTAAAACAGCCAATGTAGAAAATTGTGTTGACATAATTCTGCACTGCCTGCTAGAAAAAGTTGTCTCTCCCACTGACCTTATAGTGGGTGGAGGCAAGAAGCAGCTGAATCTCAGCTTTGAAAGTAAGTTTAATATTATTTTTTTTAAATGATGGAATGTGAATTTTTTCAATTGTCCATATCTAATTAAACATTTATCTCATGTAAGGATATTACTGTGATCCATTAAATAAACATATAAATGATCTGCATTCATTCCTGTCCCTGAGTCCTGGGATATGTGACTGAGACAGACCAAAAAAGGGATAAAGTTTGAATTTTTGATCAGCCTGCTGAAAACATCTGCTATAATATGTCAACAATAAGAAAAAAGAAGGAGATTTTGGAACCTTGATCACATATTTTTTAAATTTTTAGAAATGTACATTAGATTTGCTTGCACAGTTTTGGTGATATGTTCCCTGTGTACATTATTTTTGTGCCCATTTGTGATATTTTAATTGCTTCCAACCAATGACAAATTGCCACATCCAACTAGACAATATGGTAGAGCAGATGTACCCACAGCAGCTGCAGATATTATGCACTAGAAACAAACCCTTGCATCAGTCATCAGAAATATCCATTAAAAATGGCAGTTATACTACCCATATAAAAACCGGAGGAATTAAAAAAGAATAATAAAAATGTAAGCAATAACAAATTACAGTTTATTTAAACAATTAAATGTTGAAGCAGGGAAACCAATTTTACAGTATTTGGAAACCTTGGGCAGATTATAATAATTTAGAATTAACAAAATTTGGTTACATTCTTCCCTTTTATACAAGATTAAAGATAAAATATAGAGATTGAGGTGTGACTTCATAAGTTAGAACTATTTTGTCATGTAATGCAAAACAACATTTAACTATTATTTGCTTTTATTTATGATCTGTATGTACAAAAAAAGAATGAAATAGTAGTTTAAAATAAAAAACTATATGCAATCATAATTTTATCATTGCAGATTAATTTAAAAAACAATACTGAAGATCAAGGTCAAAAAGACTGAAGATCTGAGATAGACTTCTTTCCCCCCAAAAATATAGAAAAATGTAAAAACAGTGTAGAATTTTTTTTTGCAATGTCTTTACGTTTGCAATGAATAGTGAAATAATAGCTAATCATTGCTATAAACACTCTCAAGTCGGCACATGCTTAGCATTATTTCTAAGGGTGTCTTTCAGACCGAAAACAATTTGTGCAGACACACAGAGAATAATTAGTAATTATTACATTCTAGCACAGCTATAATAGCAAATACTTGGTGGACGAGAAAGCAAAAAATTACAAATGCCAGCTTGGTCTCACTGCAGGGGCATAGGAACAGGGGGGGTGATGGGGACAAATCCCCCCCAACCCCCCCCCCCCCCCGCCAGGGATTAAATGAATACGGGACACAAAAAAAGGAAAATTAAACTTAATCATGCATTACAAGATTTGGCCACTAGGAGCAGTATGTCTTTCCCATGAAAGTGTTGACCCAATGGGGCCCCCTAGAGCTAAGTCCCAGCCAGTGCATTGCGCCGGATGCACCGGCGGTATATTCACCCCTGTTTCCTGTCCTAGGAGTAGAGTTGAATTATCCTCCCCCCCCCCCCCACCCTGCAATTTTCTTTTATATCAGATACTTAAGAAACTAATGGTTATTACCTATAGTTTTATATCGTACTATATTTGGAACCTATGCTATTCTGGATGATTATTGCCAACACCTGCTAAACTTCAATGTACTTTTATAGAACTAAATGAATAGTTTTTAAAATATTTCGTTGATAAAGTATGTGTTACTACCTACAGTTTTAAATTATGTTTTGAACTTTTGCATCTAATTATTAGTGCTATACAAATGGGTGATTGTTACCAATAATTGCTAAATGTCAGTGTAAGTTTACTGTGGCAAATATTATTTAGAAAAATAATATTCAGTTTGTTATTAATTATAACTTTATTATTTACCATATTTAGAATATTCTGTGTCACATTGTAAAAAAAGCACACAGAGTAAGATTAAATCCATTTGTATCTCCAGTCCCCGACAGACAAGCCTACAATGCAGATCTGTTTATTCAAGGCTGTAATCCATCTAAAAACACATTAACGCCAAATGTTTTGCAAGCGGAGACTCGTAGCTCTCAATCCATCACTGAGGACTGTGTTTACCTGTTAAATATCCCAAGTTTCCTGCTTGAGATTTGAGTAATTAACCTTAAAAGCAAAAATGACAAATTCTTACGTGAATATAAAAAAATAGAGCACTTATAGATGTCAAAAGTTATACTCAGTAATACTATACACTGCATGTCGAGGCTGGTTAGCTGTCTGAGAAATAAGTTGTTGCTGCCATGTGTATAAGAAATACATATATATATATATATATATATATATATATATATATATATATATATATATATGTTAAAGAGACACAGTAAAGGTCCCAGTTAATGTAGAAAGCAAAAGTACACATATAAGGGAATTTGTTCTTTAATTTCTTGAGTGGAATTGTCAGGTATCTTAATCATAAATCATGTAAAATGGTACTCCCTCTCTTCGAAAGACTTTATCTCACATTATAAAATATCTCTCACAGCGTAATAAGCCATAAGAACATGTCCAGTTGGAATAATAATGAATAATAATATTCACAGAGAGTTTTACGTATATATATTTTTTTTTATCTTTGTTCTAACCTATAAACTGGGCATGCTCCTGTCTCATATAACACCAGAATGATACAAAAAATTATTCACATGAGACAATGTCATTAGTAGAGGAAGATGCCATTTTTATGTAATTATGCTTAAAATACCCAATTTACAAAGTCAACTATCTAATAAATCCACTCAAGCTTTTTTTTAACAACCAATAACAAAATATATTTACTTATAAAACTACTATTACTAACAAGATATTATCTTGTCATAAGGGAATAACTTTTCCGAAGTTTGGTATTTGAAGTGAAATGTTATTCTCGGTAAGACAATATATTATTGTATGTTGGAAGCTAGCTGGTTGGTATTGACTGAAAATGGTTGATGCTATTATATAGTTGAACAGCATGTACTTGTAAAAACAACAAATTAACGGTAAATGATGTGTTTTCATTGAGGATGCTTTCATTGATGTTACCATACAGCCTTATATTACCATCATGGGCGGGTTGCATTTACGCCCCCAAGTTACAAACCAAGATACTGATTACTGATTCATAGATTTTCTATAAATGGAATAAAGAAGCCACTATATAACTTTTCCCCTTTGGTGGTCTATGGGCAGCCA
Source organism: Discoglossus pictus (assembly GCA_027410445.1). NCBI lineage: Eukaryota > Metazoa > Chordata > Amphibia > Anura > Alytidae > Discoglossus > Discoglossus pictus. Next base: position 30,527,881 of record CM050168.1, read on the forward strand.
GTTGCTCATCACTGATTTGTGTTGACATTGTTCCATCTCCTTCATTGATGAACAGGCCTAGAAGTCATTGGGGTTAAACTGAAAAAGATAAGATGTCAAAAAGCTGACAATGAGATAAAAGCTCCATTATATGTTGAGGAATTCCGACCAAGGCCCATTCAGTCCTTTACAACTGTATTTTGTTGTTCCACAATGGATTAGTCACACAGCCCATTGGTAAAGCCTTTAGACTTTTCATGGCAAGAGCATATCGACCTCCTAACAGTCAGAGTATAATACTTTAGTTGCTCCCAAGCAACACGTTAAAACTGATGTCTGAAAGTGCTTTTTTTGTGTATGGCTGAACAAAGTCTTTATGAGCCACTAATTAAATCAGATGACAAAGTTCACTCTGTACGTCAACTGGTGTCCATTGTCCCAAGCATAGAGCACCTTCTCTTTTGGATTGTAGTCAATTTGTGTTGTGAAGGCATATTCATTAATAAAAGGCAACCTTGGATCTGCTTCCGAGTCTGTGTGTGTGTCATACGCATATGAAATCTGACCTTCCTTCTGGTTGTAAACGTCAACGGCATACAAGATCCCACAAATAATAAAGCAGTTTCCGTAAGAGTTGCGTTTTAGGCCTGTTTTCCATGTGGTTTCCTTTTTCACAGAGAGGTCATTGGGGTCAAGCTTGCTAATAACGATGACCTCTTGTTGAGAATAATCGTAGTCTACAGATGGGTAGATGACCCAGAGGCCACTTTCATCAACTGCAAAGTCGATGTCGGAATGCCCCCTCCATTTCCATGGAGTTGTGTCTTCGTAGACCACATCATGAAGGAGGGTCCAGGCAGCCACAAACCTCTGCTTCAAGTCATACTTGATGATGTTTTTGGTAAAAGCCCGGTTATAGTAAAAGGCTCCTTGATACACCACGTGGCCAGTTCCAATCCAGTTGTATGGGACTTTGTAGAGATTACTCCATCGACCTGAAATATGAATGGAGATTTATTGGAAATGTGCATTATTACATAATTAAAAGACTACTTAAGTGTCATATTTATAGTACAGTCTTGTGAAGAAAATGACATGATAATGTGCAAAATGGGTTAACAAGGTTTAAAGTTAATAAATACACCCTTTAATTTTTAACTCTTGTATTCAAATTTGCTTTATTGCACACATTGTACAGAATTAGACATCAAGGAAGAAATGGGAAAAACCATATGTTCTGTTGAAAGACTGATACGTTACATAGTCCCTTTACAGTAGAACTCAATAGAGTACGCCCTAGTAGGATAACCACTCCCCTTTCCTTTGATTAATATTATTAAGTATTAATTGATTACATTGGTGCTAACTTCAAAACTATGTTTAGTTTTCCCCAACCTCCAGTGGTTATTTAATGGGCCATTGAGATCTCATAGGTTGAGTATGTTATTTAAACAACTACACAAGATAATACTTTATTATAAGAAAGTAAAATAAACATATTTTTTAATTTATTATCATATACATTATTGGCCATCTCAATTTATGTTTTATAAAATCTTTTACCTGTAAGCTTACTTATCTTATTAAGCAGATAAGTATTGATAATGATTAGTTCTAATTTTGTATACAGTTAAACAGGGATGATTCATTTTGCGTATATGTTTTTTAAGCAGGAAGGAACCTTGGAAGTTAAACCTTAAACCGGCAAATATGATACGTTTTATTTATCCGTCCTTTTCAGTAACTAAAATTGATAGCAGAAAAAGTTGTTTTTTTTTCTTTAAATAAATTAACACTCTATATCTGTAGTTTTTATTTGCAATTATTCTTTACTTGGTGGACCCATCAGCTCTTCAGAGCTGATACTCTCTGCTACCTTTTTAGGAGGATGTGTCCTTGTAAACTAATGAGTTTTCTAGCAGTCCTGTTGAAAACACTGTAATATTTCTGTTATGCAGACAGAAGCTTCCTCCCCATATTAGTCTCCTAGATGTGCACTCTAAACTGCAATCCACGTGTAGCTTTCCCATTACAACTTTCCCCAAGCCCATTCCATGCTAAAATTTGTGTGATACACTTTAACCTTAAATGTTCTTGTAAGTCCTCAGATTGTCCAAAAATCTTACGTGTAATGAGACCTACCCCAAGAGGCACAAGGAGGAATCTCTGGGGTCTCTAGGCTCATAGTGGGTATTGGGGAGGGGGGGTCCTAGGACTCATAGGGAGTAGCGTGTTATAGGCAGAGGGAGCATAAACCCCCTGCATTAGATTTTATTATTATGGCAGAGAAGGGGGTTATATGGATATATGAGCAAAGGGAGGATGTTAGGGCTGGAGTAGTGTGTGGTGGGTACCATTCTGCAGCACTGCTACTACTGAGCTTCAGACTGAAGTCTCCCACAAGGAGGCTTATTGCATAGTACGTTGGGCTGAGAGCAACGGGTGAACAGCTTAGATGCGTGTTACCTAAGGGGGGTTTAGGAGAACAGTGTTGGAATGGCTCCCCCCAAAAAAGCTCCTGCAGTTACGAGGGAGCCATTTCTCGCAACAACATTGCGTTGAGACGGAGCTCTTAATTAGTCACCTTAGATAAAGGGAGCAGCAGAGGAGGAGGATCGATTTAGGTGCATTATGCTTAAAGGAACATGGTTTCTCGATTTTACTAGGTATATAATATGGCTATGTATCTATTTACTTTTATATACTTTATGTTATTAGGAAGTACGTGTTTTTCAAACAAATGTTAATTGCTTGGTCTGGTCTCTTCAGCTCATAAAAACACATACTTTGCTGTAACTCATACTAACCAATCAGTGACCATCTCTCAGCAAAATTCTGCAACACGCTGCAGAGGAGGGGGGAAAGAGACACAGGGGAGGGAGGAGGGGGGGAAAGAGACACAGGGGAGGGGGGGAAGGGGGGTAGTTGGGGAGAGACACAGGGGAGGGGGGAAAAGAGACACGGGGGAGAGAAACAGTGGAGGGAGAAGAGACACAGGGAAGGGAGAGGGGGGTTGAGAAACAGAGGGGGGGGGGGAGTGACACATTCAATGTTATCCTGTTATTTGACGGGCAATTGACTAGTGATATATATGTGAGAAAGCTTTGGCGGCGGGGTAATCGCTAGGTGGCGTCACTGACGAGTGACGGCACATGACGGAGACCCGCGGCACCGTGCTTGGCTGGTTGGAGAGCTGGTGAGAGAACCTAGGGACAGCAGTCAGGACCGGATCACTATCTAGTAAATACAGGGCGATACATAGCTAGGGTCATAGAATTTATGTAACCAGAAATTAGATTTTACCATCAAAAGTGGGCAGTAGGTATTAAAACGTTTAAGACCCCTGGTCTAGACAATCTATTTAATACCTTTTACTATTTGATTTTCATTCTAAATTCATTATCGTCTGTGCTTTTTTAAAATGTATTAAGGAATTTATCTTGTCCTAGATAAAGGAATATGGGGGCAAACAATAACATATCCAGAGGTACTTACCTTGCTTGAAGTTGTCCAGGTTCCTGAATTCCACCAGATTGTTCCCATAGTAATAATTGGTGACATAGATTCTATCATCCTTGGCCACAGGGTCTTTCATCCAGGCCCCCTCATTACGCCCGTAGCTGTGATATTTCTTTGGCGCCTCCACTGATGCAATGGTTCCCTCGCACTCCCCTTCCCGGACTGTCGGAAAAAGGTAGGTCAAACAATCTGACAGGATCCGCGCTAAAAGTTGACACCCACTATCAAATTTATTTTGCCTTACCCTAAGTGGCTGCAGCTGTGAGATTGTCATTATTCAATAATATTAAGGTAGTTATATCTATACACAAACACTAAATTGTACCAGGCAAGGAACCATTGAATTGTCATATTTATAGTATGCCCATTTTTACTACATACAGTACATCACAAGCTCTTACCATAATACAGTAATCCTTTTAATGTAACTCCATTTCTATCCTAGAAGAATGCCTGTAAACATTAACCACGTAAGTGTCTATTGTGGCTCTTAATGATCTGACTGCTTCAATAATTTACAAGTACACTTAGCCCTGTTAAAAAACAATTAATGTATTGCATTATGGGAAATATACTCGTCTTTGCAGCAAAGCCAAGCTGCCAAGTATGTGCTCTAGTTTTCCTTGGCATATATCTATAAGGTAGCAAAAGGCGCACTTTAATTTTGTGAATGCCATCCTCCATCATCTAAATAAATATGGATTTGATGATAATTGGGAACATTTAAGGCTGATTCCTCAATTTGTGAATAACTGGAATTGTTTCCTTGCTTGTTAATAAGATTTGACATGTACAAGATAACAGTATGTTAAAGGTGTACTCAAGAAAAATTAGCAGTGAACCAACCCAAATAGAAAGATGCACCATGAATCTGACCCATAATAAAGTTATATCTGCATTTTAACCCCCACTTCCACCAACAAGTCAGTGTAATTCTCATGTTGGCTTCTCAGCCAATCGCAGGTGGTATCCTGGGATGTTTGTTTGTTTTGTCTGTTATTAACTAACAAATGTAACATGCAATACTATAGCGGGATAAAAATATGGCTTCCTTTGGAGTAACGGTGCCTGCACAGATTGTTTAAATACGTATTCAATCATTCCAGCTAATCAAATATTTATGAGGAATGAATCTCTAGCTGAGATAAGGAATAGTACTGAATGTTGTCTGTTGATGGGAGATTTTCTTTAAACATTATCTGTGACATATCTCACATTAAACACATACCACGCTTTGAGCTTCTGTATAACAAGGCTTGAAAAATGGTTTTATAGTTCACTAGAATATGTGCAAGGATTCTCTGTACTGATCTCTGGATCCACGCAAACAGTAGAAAAATGCCACTAAATCTCAGTTAATCACAATATGATAGCGCCGGCCAGATATCTCCTTGGCTGCACGCCCTAGTGCAGACTAATCGTGCAGAGGCTTGTGGAATTAGGAGATCAGATGAATGAATAAGTGGGTAAATGCCAGACACCTGAAGGATGCACGCAAGATGCCCTGGTATTATCCTCAGAAGATTACAATAGTTTATGTTGGAAATCAATACTAACAAGAAGAGGTGATCCTGGAATGTAAACCTCAAATAGTATGTCTGCTCTTTATATTTTTATTAATATGGTATTTGGTAATGCAGTCATTAATGGGCAAGGACCACCTAAAATGTAGTTTATTTTATATTAAAAAGTACTAAAGAAGATTAACCATGTATGTAAAAATTATGAAACTTGCCTAGTTTGCCAGTTACTCATCCATGTTTGTAGAAAATGGAATCTGCCATTTTAAGTTAAATTCACTGACACTTAGTATGATGAGCAAATTGGGTCAAAAGTTCAAGAGCCAATTCAAGAGCCAAATTAAACTGCAGTTGAGTTCTAAGCTTCCAATCATACATTAATTTGTCTATGTTCCTCAGCAACTCCCATCACCTAAAAAACAGAGGTCCTATAGCAAAAAAGGCAAGTGCTAAATCTTTTACACCTATATTGGAATTTGTTTAAGTGAGAAACTTCAACTTTATGTGGGACAACACCTATAGAATTTGTTCTATGTTGGACTATAAATGTAGTATCTGTACGATATGGTATTATATTGACAGTATCTGTACTATGTGGGACTATATCTGCAGTATTTTTGTTAGTATTTCACTACATGTTTACTACACCCTGAATGTAGCCCTTTCCCGTCTTACCTTTGTTGTTGGTTTCTGCTGCAGGAGCTGGTATAGTAGAAGGAGCCATCGTCGATGGACTTTCTGTTGTGCTTGTGGTTGTAGTTGTGGTTGTCGTTGTTGTGGTCTCAGTAGTGGTAGGAGGTCTGGTGGTAGTTGTTGGAATTCTCTCTGTCACGGTTATCCTTTCCTCTTGGATAAGATGTGTTTCTGAGATTCCTGCCTCGGTTTTGACTTCCTGTTTTTCTGCTCTTGAAGCTCCCTTGACCGAACCCTCTGAAAATACCAAACAACAAAAATATGTATTATGCAATATTAATTTTGCAATCCTTTGTTCTACTCCAAATAAAGCGTAGGTTTAATCAGTTGGCTCTTTCTAGCTGACTGATGCACGATGTTCAGATTCTGGTTAGGTTGGTTTGATTACCATGATCCGAGCCAAACTTTGATGATGTTCTTGCAGAGTATAATGTTCTGGATCCTTTGCCTTTGGGAGTGTGTAATTTGTTTGTTTATAATTCCAGAAGGATTTGGCTCTTCTGGTTGAAGTGTTCAACTTACGTGTGATATTCAGTGGTATTGTTCAGAAATTGTGACATTCTGAGAGAATGATTTAATGGTACGGGGCTAGATAACCTTTCAGAGGTGGATTGTGGAGTCTTTATTCATGTACGCTAACTTAAAAGGCAAGTTCCCCATCTTTTATAATAAAGAACACGCTCAGAGTATAGTATAGAGTGTCTTATAGGTGTTTCTTTGATTTCAAGTTTCTGAGATGCCATCCCATAAAATCACCCATACTATGTCTAAGCCCACGGTGTTCCAACTAACCTTATTAGCTACCCCAGCTTTTGCCCTTTCAAATCAGGTTACACATATCACCTCCCAACTAATCCAGGTCTCATCAAATCATCCTCATTATATCCTCATCAAATCCTCAAATTTTCACACACATAATTTCTGGTCTAGATTTGCAGCTAATGTCTTGGTAGGACTCTGGTGCTCATTATAAGGGCATATGTTCTGGTGGGTTGTGTGGTGTTCTGATAAATGAGTTTTAAACTTGTAATATTTATGGCAGTGTGGTGTTCAAGTGATCCTAGATTCTATAAGGAGAGAGAGAAACAAGATGATTTCCCAGCCTTCCTCCTTGTGATAAATAAGACATTTTCTAGAAGGAAAGAGTACATGCAGCTGCCAGCCAGGTAGAGGGGTTCTTCCAACATTGTTACTTTTGCCTGGTGCTGGCTGTCAGGAGAAGCTACAGCTGTCATATCAAATGGAAAATAGCATGCAGATAATAAACGTCTTAGGCATCTGGGGCTGTTGTGCGTCAAGGCAGCACCCGATTGTCTCCTCCTATCTCCACCACCCAAAGGACACCTGTGGGTATGGTGTTCTGGTGAGATCAAACCTAAATTCTGGTTGTTTTGTGATATTTGTAGTCAATGTTTTGATGGGAGTTTGTTGTTCTTATACTAGATTCTGATTTTTTTTAATGGTATTTCTGGTTAATGATCTGAACCTAATTTATCATCAATTTGTAGCATCTGTTTTTGCGGAAGTATGTGCTCTGAACATATCTGTGATATTTTAGTATCCAATGTTTTGGTGTGCATGTGTTTTTCTGGACCTAGTTTCTAGTTGAGTTGTCATATCTTTCCCAGTATTTTTTTTTTTTGGTGGTGTTAAATATTTCATGTCTGGAGCCTACTCTTGCTGACTTCTCAGAGTGTAGGAGGGAGCATTATCACCACCCAAACTTCCACCACTAGATATAATGAACTCAACAGAGATTATTTTGGCTGGAAAATAATTTTCCATAAATGCTATCCCCAACTCAAGATGCATTTTATATTTACTGTAATAATTTTGAAGTGGTAAAAATAAGAGCTAAAAGTGGGGGAAAAACAGTGTTATGAAAACACATAGTGTTCTTGTTTAGTACAAAAAGGGTTAACAAGCAATATGGAGATATCCTGTATATAATTTAAAGTCCTCATTGAACGCAGCCTATAAACTGGAAATTCTATTTGATCTAATGCAGAGAAGACACTTTGATATGAAACAGCTGAGCCCTGCTGGTTAACTCAAAAGGCTTGGCCTCATTCTACAAAGTGGCGTTTGAACACTGGTTCCATTTGGGTTTTTTGATGTTCAAGTTCCACTTGTAAATAGGAAGTAGACTCCCTGCAGCAGCCTCATACTGACAATCATTACAACTACAGAAAGACAAACTAAGCATATCCAGTTGGAAGTTATGAGGCTCCCAAAAATCATATAAACCAAAAAAATTAAATTCCATGTGGATTCTGAAAATTCTAAACACATGGACTTCCTCTTTATGTCCTCTTGTAGATGAGATATGCAATAAAGTCATAGAAACATAGATCTGTTAACAGAAAAAGGCCCATGTATATTGCCAATTTTAAATACCCAAATTCTCAGGATAGACTTAAACCCTTATGATACATGAGTTAATTCCTTTACAGAGTTTATGTCTTCTACCAAAATCCATATGCTCTAAACATCTTGATCGATAAAAAAATCAAATGCTACTACAAAATACAGTAGACTCTCAGTTATCCGGCATCCATGGGGTATGGTAGATGCCGGATAAATGTCATTTCTGGTTGCTTGAGAGTTACTAAAAAAGTGGCCTAGATTAGCTGCACATAGAATGCTCTGCTAAGTATATGTGTCAGTGAGCGCTGTTCTAGCAGCAGCAGCTTTCACTCCTCACTTACACACAGGTACGTTCGCCTGGAGGGTGCGGTGCTGAACTCAGGGAATGTAACGCCAATACTGCCCTGGCTCAGTCACTCGTGCCTGTCTACTTCCAGGTAACATTGAATTTCAGAGACGTACAGTGGATAAAATCTAGGTGCCTGTAAGCATTTTGTGGCGTGACAACCTGGCTCCTGGTATTTGTTGAGCCCTAAAAAAAATGTGAGTTCTGGTTAACCGAGAGTCTATTTTATATGTATTTAAAAAAACAATGACAGTAAGATCTTTTTCCATAAACAGAATGCAAGTTATTTTACCTTTTAGCAAAAACTAAAATACACTGCAAGAACTTTTCACTGTAAAGTAGAAACCTAATAAACAGTTTGTGATCTCTTTTACCCATCTGATATAATCTACAGGAACGTAAATTAGCACAATGTTCCAGTGTCTGCAAAGGATTTCAAGCTCTTTAACATAGCCAAAATATTGGATAAAAATAAAATACAGAGGGGTAATGCCAAAAATATAACAAAGATTAGTAGATCAAAAATAACCTTGAGATTTGGCCTTAAAGATAAGACGGCTAAGTCTTCTCAAACCTTTCATCCGAGAGACATAGAAAATGAGGAATGTATTATCCCCTTAGACACAAGGCAGCTTTCGTTCATTTCAAAAAATATTTAACAACAAATACTCAGATGGAATACACCTTGGGAAATCAAGTTTAAAACAACGTTTTGCTCCTAAATATCTGTGCTTCTGTTTGTGTTGGCTATTTCATTTATAGTTTACTTTCTATTATTCCAGATTTTATGGGTCGGCGGGAGACAGAGAATTCCTGGCTTCGATGTAAAATAACTGTTTCCTTTGGCCACAGATAACTAACCAATGATTAAATGCCTAGACACCTCTGAGAAGAAGAGATGTGACAAGTCACGGGTCAAGGACAAAACTAGTGATGATGAGACGAGTTTGTTCTGTGTCCAAGAAATGGAGGAAAACTGGGCTCAAGATCACTTACTGAAGAGATCATCCCTGCTATTTTTTGTATAGCTCATTATGTCTTATAGATAACTTTACTTGTCTACATGAGCGTTCGCTCTGTCTACTCTTTGCGTCTATATGACATTTCTACTTGATATTACCTCTTGTCTTCATGTTAGTACCACTCGACTACTTAACAACACCTCTTGTCTATTTGATACCAGTTTTAGCCTACTTGATACCACCTCGTGTTTACTCAAGAGCTCCTTTGTCTATATGGTATCACCTTGAGGATTTGTCTTGTCTGCATATTAATGCCATTAGTCTAATTGGGAATTTGCCTTCTTTACATGATAACACCACAAGTTTACTTGTGCCTTATAACATCAATTCTCTACTTGAAAACTTGTCTTATCTACATGATAGAACTATTAGTCTACTTGTTTGCAAGAGAATGCCAACAGCCTACTTGAGAAATCTTCTTTTTTTGCATGATATCACCACTAGGAATAGCGATCCTCCTGTATACATAGCAAGAACTCCTCTACATGATAAAACCTCTAGCCTATTGAAGACCCTCCTGTCCATGCAATAACTTAACATGACTAATCTAATCACACATTGTTTACATGATAACAACACTGGTCTGCTTAAGAATGTATCTTGTCTACTTGGTACCACCACTAGTGTGTTTGAGAATATATCTCATTTACGAGGTACCACCATTATTCTGCTTGGGATATCCTCTTGTCTGTATGATATCATCTACTATGATCTTATAGCTTCTTTCTTCTATGTACACAATTATTTACTTCTATCCCAGGGATCACTATCTTGGTTTTAAGTTTTTGAAACATGAAGCCCGAGTACAACCTTATTTAGGCTATATGATTAACACAACACATACTTTAACCATATTTACAAGCTTTCAGCACATTAAGCTACCACCCTATTTCAAATAAAAGTGTTTGAAGTAAAAGTAGTGAAGGAATGTAAAGATCTCCTTCAAGTGTATGTCTAGAAGTGATGTCACTATAGTAATATTCCTCTCATGTTCATGTCCAGAAGTGAAGTGATTGTGGTAGCAGTGGAAAAATAGAAATACTCCCCCCATCATAGGTGTATGAACTGGTGGGGACGAGGGGGACAAATCCCTTCCAGATTGTTCAATGTGTGTGTTTATGGGTAGAGAAGCAGTTGAGTGATATCTTTATAGTATATCCCCCCCCCCCCCCCCAGATTTTCTTTGGCTCCTAAACCCCCATAACCCTCCCCCAGATTTTATTTGGCTTCAACACCCATGCCCCCATGTTTATGGCTAGAAGTAAAACTATTGTGGTAGCTATTTGTTGTGTTCCCTATTCAGCCTATGATTGGTAGAAGTACTTTTTAACTCCTGTACATGTTTTTAATTAAGCGTTGTTTATTCTGAAGTCTCAATAAAGATTCCAGTTTTATTGTTGGTTGAATAGTTAATAGTGGTGTTAGGCACCTGGAACAAAATTTCTATTTGTTTATACTACATTTAAATTCTGCTATAACTAAGGGCCTCATTCAATTGCGATTTGGCCAATTGAATAGGGCTCTAAATAAGCACAAAGCATATTTACAGACGTTTTTAGTTAGTGAATTTCTATGCAAAAGCAAGGTCTTCACTAGCTAAAAACTTCTGTAAAAAAATATGCTATGTGCTTAAATAGAGCCCTATTCAATTAGCCAAATAGCAATTGAATGAGGCTCTAAGACCTTTGCTGCATTATTTTAATGCACAACTCAAATTATTAGTTTTCAACATAATATTACGTATTTAAAGGTACACTGCAGTCAAATATTTAAAATCTATTATTTTAAACAGCTACACTTGAACACAGGCAACATTTTGTTAGATTGTACACAAAATAATACAACCTTCAAAATGACATTTTATATACAATTATGCTGCTGAATGCACGTCACAATAGGAATGCGGCAGTTATAACTGCCAAAGATTTCAGCTGAATTCATACAAAGCTCATTAGTTTAAAATGGTTGTAGAAGAGAAAATATCATCCTGGAGTAGAGAAAAATTGCAAATAAAAATGTAAAGTATGTGTTTATTTATTTGCTTTCAAAATGCATTTTCCTTATCAAGTTCCACCGATAAATAGATAGGAATAAAAAAGAACAATTTTATGTTGAAGAAGCATTCACTATTTGAGCCTGCATTTATAAGGTTAATGGTCCTCGGTGTATAACCCGCTCCTTGTTCCCTCTCTGTAGCCCCCAGCAGTCTCCCACCCACTGGCACCATACGGTTTAGGAGACAGGCTTGTGTTCTGGACAGATCTGACCCGAGATACGCCAGCACTCACACAATACTGAATATACATTATTAAAAGCGCTGAAGCAGCTGACTGCGCAAACATCTGGGAATTTGTAGTAACTTCGCCCCCTGAAATATTCATCTCCTCAGTTCATCATCTTGCAAAAATCTGTGTCACAAAGAAGCCAGAATCAAATAATACAGCCTCTAATAAGTGACCTTATTTATTCTGCTATACTGCAGTGGCATCTACTATTTTAGTTTCTGATAACCAGTTTCCTGGGATAGGAGGAGACTTTAGATGCACAAGTTTTTATCTGCATAATGGTGATTAGGGATCTACAAATGCAAGTGCTTTAATTAGGTTTAATGAAAAGATTATTAGGACACAACCTCTTGAGAAAGTAACGAGATCAGAAAATGGACCCAGTAAAGAATAATTGGGTATAAAAGATAAAAATGTAAATGTTGTCAATTATCATGTTGCCAATTATCAGGTTTGGTGGAACGACATCTGGGCGCCCGGATGATGCAGCCGTTCTCTTCTCTATCTTCTCCCTATTTCTTTCTTTTCTCCATTCCCCTCCTGTCATTTCCTTCACCACTCATCTCTCTCTCCCCATTATCCTCTCTCTCCTCCTCCTCTTTCTCTCTATTTTCCTTCCCATCTCTCCCTATCCCCAGTCTCCCCATTCCACTCTCTCTCCCTTTTCGCCTGTAATCGCCTGTAATCCTGCAAGTCATAGTGATATGGATGAGGTAAATGGCACCATTCCTGATTCTGTCTCACCTCTGCTGGGTGACTATCCCCATGCCACATCTGCCTATCCCCATTCCCATTTGGAGCGCGCTGGTGTTGGTGCGCGCATTCCTCATCTTGTGCGCTCTCAAATCGGGGTGCTATCAGTTTTAGTTATTCAGATGACCATATAGAACAAGTGTGACCACAATGGCCGTTTAAATTCTGCAGTGCTAGCTTTAAAAGCCCCAATCTGTTTTGTGTTATCCTTATTTCAATGCACTGGTTAATATATTGCGCACATGGGAGAAAAAAAGGTGTAAGTTATCAGATCCTGAAGAGCTCATAAACTACTAGCCCCCTCTAAACACATACAACAATATTAAATAATAAAATTAATATGCCAGTTACTTTCCTTTTGTGGCTGAAGAAACCAAAGGTAAAAGCTCACATGGTTATTGCAGCAAATACAATATTTAGCCATTTGCAGGGTGCTTGTGATTTTGGGTCTTTTCAAAATCTGTAGATACAAACACTGTGCAGGCTGCAGTGAGGGGGGACAGCAGGAGGAATAACTGGTTTATATAAAAACTCTTTTAAACTTTGAAATATGCATCACATTTAAAACTTGATTTTTGTGTGCATTGTTTGCCGACCTAGAGCAGCATTGAATAATATCCATGTCCCTTAAATCACTTATCCTACACCCATGGACAGATTTATAACTAGGCAAGAAAGGCAGCTGCCAAGGGGCGCCTCCCTGGGAGTGGCAACCCCTCTGAGGTGAATAAGAATACATTATAAATACAGTTTGTTCATAGTCCACGTCTTCTCTAGCCAGGTGTCATGAGCAATTTATTTTAGAGGGGGGGTGAAATGTACAGCTTGCAATGTGCTGCACAGTAGCAAAAACATATTATGAATAGTAAGTAGTGTGTGGAAAATGTAATTTAACAATATATATATATATAGTAAATAAAAAGTACATCTGTGTTCACATTTGAATGTCTAAAGCAAGTTAAAAAACCTGCTTCCAGCTCAGAGTTACGAGAAAAACAGTTTATATATATATATATATATATATATATATATATATATATATATATATATATATGCAACAAGTAATATACTCTGTATGGTGGAGAGCTTCAATTACTTGTGAGTTCACCATAAACTAAATGATATATATATATATTTTTTTTTTATCCAGTTCTGCCTACACCTAACCACAGGACATGAAGCCACAGCCCCACTTCATATATTAGTTTAATCAAAAAAATATTAAATACACACTGTACCTATACAGATCTGTAGAGTCAATTATAACATTGTTATTTGTTACAGGAAAAATCTTGACTACCCAAGTCAATTTGGCAGCAATTCTAAAATCTTTACTAAGCCGTAGGTGTGTATGTTCCTTTAGGGATTGGTACAATCCAGAATAACAATGGAGGACAACTCCTTCATAGCACTTTCATGTGAGTCCAATAAATGGCTGCACTCCTCAAAACAGGGAGCTGCACTATTACACTCTTGCCAACACTTAACTGTATGTTGTAGGATAAACAACTTTGCAATTTACTTTATAAAAATGCTATTTTGTTATAGAAATTTGTCAAGTAAATTTAACTTTTTAACACAGATCTCCTCCTCACAACTGTTAGCGCTGGTCTCCAACTGTTAGCGCTGGTCTCCCACCTGAAGGAGGCTATTAGCAAATAAAATGTGTTCAGATGATTTAGCACTAGTGGTAGCACTCTCTGCCTAGGGTTACAAGGCACAGGATCAGATGCAGAGTGACATGACAGGTACCATAGTATGTGAAACTTACATTTTTTTTCTCGTTTCTGTTAAATAAGAGCCCTATTAAATTGTGGCTATGTTTTAAAACGTAAGCCCATAACTCCAGTTTTATATGTTACGGCTATCAAATTAGCCCCATAACGCATCCCGCAGAGGACGCAGCAGAGCCGAAAAGAGCCTACAGGACGTGGAATGTGGAACTTTGAGGCCACAAATCCTTTGTTCTTTCAAGCCCTTAACCGCTACGTTTCAATTGAACTATTACATTGCATTAAATTACTTGCGTTAAAACTCGTAACTCGTAAATGGAGCCAAGAAGCCAATGAGTGCTAGAGAGGACCCGCAAGGGGGGTAAAGTCCAATCCGTAGCACTTTAAATGTAAATATCACCACACTACTGTACTTTTATTAAAAGTTAAAGCGACCGTCAAAAAAATCATTGCCGATTTGCAAACTTTGCTTGTTACGTGTGCGGCTTCTATTTGTGAACGCAAAATTACTGCCGATTTGCGCGATTGCGAGTTAAGAGTGCCGATTTTCGTGCTTTAGACTGCGGTATTGAATAGCGATTTATGGTTTTAGTGATTCTAACATCCTGTAAAGCCTGTAACCTGCAAAAAAAGCTACAGTGCTAATTAGAAAGCCTGTTTCTTGCAATGGCTGATCACTTTGCGAGTCTTTTTCTCTCCAATTTTACGGGTGTGGCTTATATTTGATCACTATCTTTTTTCTATTTTTTCCCCTTTTTTTTTTTTTTTTATATTTATTTTTTTTTATTGTTTTTAGAAACAGACAACTAAAATAAAATACATACAGTAAAACAATACTTACATCTAAATCATACACAATCACCCACCTACAAACACCACACCCACCCGTTGGCAATATTCTCATTATTTACAGAAGGAGGCAATACCCGAAACCTATTATATAATTAAAGTAACTTCGCTAAAGGCAACAAATACAACAACAACAAAAAAATATCTATTAACAGAAAGGCCGGGCAAAGAGTTCTTCGTCCCATCTTGCCCATTTCTTAACCACTGATAATCTTAACTTGGAATCAAAACTTAAATATTCCATTTCATACTGTTTATTCCTTTCCATAGTACTACAAATCTCATTCCATTTAGGCAATTCCCCACTTCTCCATCTCCGTACAATCCACCATTTAATTGCCATGAGAACCTGCACCACTATCCCAATTGTTTCACTAGACCATTCCCTTGGAAAGATATGTAATAGAAAAGCTTCTGGGTTTAAGGTAACTTCCTTACATCCCATACCCACCAACTTGGGGACACACCTTTCCCAAAGCCCTTTGATCTTAACACATTTCCACTACATGTGGCTTTGGGTGCCTATTTCCGAGCACCCTCTCCAACACAGCTCACTATATTTGCTTGGATCTATTTTAGACAGAAGCTCTGGAACTATGTACCATTTTTGTGTAATTTTAAAGTGGATTTCTCTGTAAGTTGTACAAATCAAGTTATCTTTTGTTAGCTGATACGCTTTTCCCCAGTCCTCCAAATTTTTATTAATTCTAAAATCAGTTTCCCAGCTTTCCATGGCTACAGATTTTCCAGAACTTTCCAGAACTTCTGTACTCGTCTAAAATTTTTAAGCATTTCGACACTGAACTCTTATTACTTGTTCTTAAGGACAGGAATTTTTCGAAAGGTGTCAAATCCCTGACTGATCTTACATCAAAACCTTCTTTTGTTAATATCTTCTTAAGGGTCAGAAATTGCAGCCACATTGATATTGGGACCTCTTTCACTCTCCTCAGTTCCTCAAATTTAATAAAGCCCTCATTTCTGATTAAATCCTTAATTTTGTCAATACCCCATTTCCCCCACTCTACCTTATCTATTTCGGGGTGAATATCATAAATTACTTCCAGTGGTGTTAGTGGAGATGGAAAAGGGAGCAACTTCAATTTTGAGTTCATTTTGAGCCAACTAGCCCAACATTGTTTCCCTATTCTGAACTCTATCTGAGTCTTAAAGTTGGACGATTTCTTATACCATAGAGCTTGCTGCAGAACTATTTTGGGGCTTAATGCTTCTTCTAACTGGACAAGCTTGGGTCCTTCCACTCCTTCTGTCCATCTCAGAAAGTGGTACAATTTTATAGCCTCTGCATACTTCTATTTTTTCCCCTTGAACTTTACGGCTGCGGCTTATATGCGGGTGCGGCTTATATTCGGACCAATACGGTAATAGCACAACATTCTCAAGCTCGCAAATACTTTATCTCATGTTTAATTTTTTTGTTATATCGATCCCGGCAATCAATGTGTTAATACATATACTGTAACGCGCATATGATATAATATCATTTTACGGGTTTATGAATGTTGCATTATATCTGGAATATGGGTCCGATCGTGAATCGTAATTGAACCCTGTAGGACTTTGCTAATCCCACCTCCATTTTTCATAGATATAATTCTGACGATCTCTGTTACCATTGGCTCCATCCAAACTCGTAACTTTACGAGTTAGACTAATTGATCAGGTCCTTGGCTGCACATCCAACGAGCGAAAGATGGTTTACGGGTTTGCCTCTCAAACCGGTAGCTCGCAGCCTGTTCTAATTTAATAGCCCTGTAAATCCGCAAATCATCAAGCTCACAGCCATTGTGAGCTTCACGTTGCACTTACGGGGCTGGAATTTAAATTCCTCCCTTCACTGGCTCAGCATTTTACTTAATATATACTACTAGCGAATTGCCCGTCAAAAAATTACGGCAATGAAATTGTAAGGTAGCTAATGCTGTTTAGTGTGTAATAATGAAATATATAATACATTAATAAATGAATATACTTTACCTATTTTAAAGCATTGTGTGGAAGAGCTGTGAATGTGTTTTGATGTTGCTGCAGCATTAGTGGTGTGGATCTGCTGTGTAAGCGTGCTGAATGTGTGCAGTGTAACACTGTGCATGCGCGAGCCCAAACCGTTGTCGTGTACTTCCGCATTGGCGTAAAATGGCGAGTAATGTGTGGTATACGTTTGTATCGGAATATCCGTAGGTGTTTTGTGGTGTTTTGCGAGTTTCTTGTGGTGTTTTGCGAGTTTAGAGTGCTGTAGCCTCGTTTTCGTTTTGTTCGGCGGCCATTTTTTCTCTCGCTTCGATTTTTTTTTAGTCTCTAAACTGTTTTATTTCGAGTAAAATCGAGGTGTAAGTTGTATTTTTGAGGTGCTGGGTGCTCCCTCTTGGTGTAGGTAAGTTTTTTATGTATGTGGTGTGTGTATGTATTGTGTTTTACATTTTGTAATGTGTCTTATACGCCGTCACGGATTATCCGTAATGTGTCTTACGCCTTCAGGGATTAACCGTAAGTCTTTTTCGTGCTCAGAGTGCTGTAGCCTCGTTTTCATTTTTTTCGGCCGACCTTTTTTTCTGTCGCTTATTTTTTTTTTTTGTGTCTACATTTTTGTATTTTAAGGTAAATCAATGTGTAACTCGCTTTCTGCAGGTCGTGGATGCTCCCTCTTGCTATCGGTTAGGTTTTTATGTATGTGGTGTGTGTAGTTATTGTTAATTTTAATTTTTATGATAGTCGGTTTGCGGCTGTATTTTTTTACTACGTTTTAACGGCTCGCCTCGCTACGCGAGGCTCGCCTGCAATGAGCGCCTGCGGCGCTCATTGCCAAAGTGCAACGGTTTAACGGCTCGCCTCGCTTCGCGAGGCTCGCCGGGCGATGAGGCGGTTTGCGGCCGTATTTTTTTACTACGTTTTAACGGCTCGCCTCGCTACGCAAGGCTCGCCTGCAATGAGCGCCTGCGGCGCTCATTGCCAAAGTGCAACGGTTTAACGGCTCGCCTCGCTTCGCAAGGCTAATCCCGCGAAATTTCTACGGGTTAACGGCTCGCCTCGCTTCGCGAGGCTCGCCAGGCGATGAGCGCCTGCGGCGCTCATCGCTAAGCCCGCTATTCGTACGGACCACGCAAACAGCGTGACGACGACTCGTAGCAGGACAATTATAATATGTGATTCTGATTTGGATAATAAATAAAACTTATAGCATCACTGTTGTTCAGGGAAAAACTTCACAGGTTTGTGAAGTATGCAACAAACTAACAATATCAGCAGCTGTGTGATCCATAAGCATAAAAGCATTTTTTTAGAGAAAATCTTCTTTTTAGCAGACTCTGCTAATGCATGGAAGCAGCGATGACAGTAATACTTGCGGTTGAGGGAATGTGGGAAATGCAGTTTAATGGTTACTGTCTTCTAATGAGCATGTAAGGGACGATGGAAGGTGTTAAATGCTAATTCATAATTCAAATTTAAATTAACCTCCCTTTCTCCACTCCAGCATAGATAATAAAAATGAGTACAACATACTCCCTCAGCCTCAGAGCCAACAGGAGTTGGGAAAGACATAAACATGGAATCCTTCAGGCACAAGCAGTTTCTGCTAAAATTAAGATTTTATTGAAAAATGGTGATGATTTCACAGTCGCTATTGTTGTTAGCAAGGGCGTAGGAATTGGGGGTGGGAGGATAGGGGGGGACAAATCCCCCCCAGATTAAATGAATAGGGGACATAAAAAATATCAAAATTAAACTTAATCAGGCATTACCAGATGTGACCACTAGATGCACTATGGAGCAGTATGTATTTTCCATGAAAGCTTTGCCCCATAATTTATATATTATATATATATATATATATATATATATATATATACATACATACACATAATAAGTTGCCATATAGACATATACATCCTGTCCTGCGAGTAGAGTTGAATTATCCCCCCATATTATTTTGGACTCCTACGCCCATGGTTGTTAGCTTGTTACATATGTCACAAACACATGACACTACTACACCAAACTACAGCAGGCCACTGCACAATCAAAAATAATATATGTTTGAAAAATGTAAGCCTGACTAAGAGTATAATTACCCAGGAGAAAGTCTTACAGATATTTTTTTATGTAGAATGCAAAACATTTTGATCCATGATACATTGGTGGACGTTGTGTGTGTGAGATGAGGCGTTTACATTTCTGGATACTTATAGTTGCATTTCATGAAGCAAGGAGTCTGCTTCTGGGCTATTGAAGGGGAAAGGATGTAGTGTTAATTTCAATCTCATCCAGTTATCAAAAACGGCTCTGGATTTCTGCCCGTGTCCTCCTCCCCTATTTTTGCCTTCAACTGATAAATACAAACACACACACTCATCATCCAGCTTTTGTGATGTAACAAACACAAAATGAATTTCTGTACTAGGCTCATCGCTCATACAACTGCTAATATTCTTGGTTTGGTAAATTCTTGACAAACAAGAGTTTTTTTCCCTTGAACTGCAGTGGTCCTAACTCAGAGCCCATTCTCAGTACGCACCTCTGCTGCCTGCAAGGGTCTCTGTTTCCTCCTGCCGTCCTGCCTTGTAGTATGTGACCCCTCGTATAACGACTGGCTGCTGGGCCGGGGGGACTTTAGGTTTCGGTGATGGCTGAGGCACAGCTGGTTTGGTTTTGCTGTTGACTTTTTTGGGTTTCTCGCTTCTTGATGGTTTTTCCTTTGCCACTTTGGTTAAACTCTTATCACTATTCTTCTTACTGCTGGGAAACTTGGTGGAGTCTTTGGCTTTTACTCCTGCGGTGTCCTGGAAAATAATAAATTATATTATATATAAATATCCCTATATGAAATATCCTAAATCCAAGAGTAAGATACATTTGGAGACTGGTGGCTCATAAATCGACAGCCTTATTAAGTTGCAATTCTGCAAATTGAATAGGGCTCTATATAAGCACACAGCATATTTTTTTTACAGAAGTTTTAAGTTAGTGAACTTCTATCCAAAAGCAAGGTGTTCATTAACTAAAAACTTCTGTAAATAAAATATGCTGTGTGCTTAAATAGAGCCCTTTTAAATTTACTGAATCGCAATTTAATAAGGCTGTAGGCCTTGGCTGACAAGATCCAGGCCTAGGACAGCACATTTTCAAGGGGCTGCAGGCTGCCTGAAGTTCCTATTGTAGTGCCATGGAATATGCACAAACATGTCTATATCCATATGAGATATTATCTGTAAGTGTACATGGCACTTTCTGGCTTGCTGGATACCTATATATATACACTTGCAGCCTTATTAAATTGCGATTCTGCAAATTGGATAGGGCTCTACATAAGCCCACAGCATATTTTTTTTACAAAACTTCTGTAAAAAAAATATGCTGTGTGCGTAAATAGAGCCCTTTTAAATTTACCGAATCGCAATTTAATAAGGCTGTAAATTGTTATACTAAACTATTGTGTTGGTTTTCTGTTTTATGGTAACCACTGGAAGCCATACTGGAAACTGCAGTTACCCTAGGGTGGCAGATCTTGAGCTGTAAAACACAATATTATTTTCTGCTCTGAATAGTGTGATTTTGATGATTTATATGAGTGTAGGAGTTAAATAACATATAGATTTTGCACATATTTATTGCTTGGTTTTACCACTGTAGTTCTACACCTTTAAGTTTCTAATAAGGGAGTTAGGTTTACACTCTGATTTACACATACATTTTTCTTGAAATATATAAATATATTTTTTCTGTGCTTTGTCCCTCATTTAAAAAAAAAAATTAAAAAAACAAACACTGTGACACATTATCAAATATCAGATGCAACAAAGAAGAAACAATGCTTTCCACGTCCCTTTAAACCATCCATTTGCATTACAGGTTCAGTGTTTGCTCTATGTCTCAATGGTTTTCCATTTGGGTTTCTGGGGCAGTAAAGTGATGATCAATAAAGTGAGTGCATGTGTGACGATCCATTCATGTGTCTTAAATTACTCTCATTGTCCTGGTGTCACTCTAGGTTTATGTCATACAGACGGTCAAAGTGACTTCAGTCAGTATTATCTCATTACACACATCAGGGAAATCCATAGGGAGACTCTTTGAAAGTGGGGAATCCAGTTTAAGAGATATGGGGGGGTATGGAGTCAGCACTTTTATCACACTGATCAGTCATGGGGCTTCTCTATATTCAGTGAAGGGTGAAATCCAAACAGATATCAGAGTCATTGTTTACAAGTTCAGATGTTAGAATGGTGGTGGCCAACATGGACCCAAGATTGCCAGCAATAGCCCAGGATTTCAGTGTCTCTCTGCCCAGGTGGATCAACAGAATGAATGAAGCTTAGTAACTCAGTCAGAAAAATCATGCATACATAAGCAGAGAGGTATTGAAATATTGGACTTTTGCCAGCTGTTGTAGGACTTTGTTGCCAACCACTGCTTTAGAACCTCTTGGCTTGACTTTGAAGTTGACCACGCTTGGGACTTGGACTTGCATTTTTCCCATCCTGGTGAATATTTAGGCAAAATTTATCCTGTACGGATCCCACCTCTCTATAGAGCAACTTGAGTTGGAGGGTTGGGTCCACAAAGCTCTGGGTCGTGGGGAACTCCTAAGTTGGAACTCTTTTGATGGTTGGATTCCCAAGTCTACTAAAGTATATCTGTATGAAGTGTCAGATTTAATTTAAAGTGATACAGTGGAGATTCCAAAATAATATAACTGAAATGAATAGATAATAACTTTATAAACTGAATGTTAACAAAAATAATTTTCCAACAGTAAACTTACATTGCATTTTGTAATTTTTTCGTCACTTAATCTTTCTGTGGTATCTTGTGCAGACATTGCCAATAATTGATGATTATGTCTGAATGTAATTTCTTCTGTGTAAATGAATTTGAATAACAAAAGACTGGGCATGCTCAGATCCTAGGGAGTAATTCATCTAATCAGCCTAGCTACTCCTTGGAGGTCTGAGCATGCCCAGTCTTTTGTATTGCACATGGTTTTTCTATATATTTGTTGCAGTATTGTTTCTAATGTCATGCACCAAATGCATTAATATGTACACTTTAGGAAGTGACCACTTAAAGGACCACTGAAGTGTTATATTTATAGTATGTGCATTTAAAGAACATGACTATGGGCAAAATGTATTTAAATATTCGAAATAAATACAATAATTACATCCATTATATACATAAAGTGTTCATATTAAATGTTGCATTAATAATGACAGACATTTTGTCTTTGTTCCTAAAAGGACCAGAAGCCGGCAAGGGCGAACAGTGTATTCAGATAAGATCTGTATTCACTTCAGTTACAAACACCCTTTCCAAAAAGCACATTTGACAATAGAAGTCTGTTGTAGAGTAAGCCTTCACAGGATTACCCCCTCAAGCTACACACAGACTAGCAATGGGTCATCTAAATATCAGATATTCTCTGGAAATGTTTTTATGTCCATGTTTTTCATCCTACTAATGTTGCTAGTACACTGGTCCTATAAAGGACTGCTTAATTACTGTCATGACTGTCATAGATTAACACTGTTTGCTACATTTTTCTCTATAAATGTTTTTATTCTCCTGTCTTACACTGCTGCTAAAGTTAATTTGTTAGAAACATGTTATGTTTTTCTGAAACTACATTGATCATTTATGGTGGATTGGTAGAAACTCTTATGAAATTCATATGATTTGTCCTAAAAACATAAAACGTCATCACTGACAAAACTTTTGTTTGTTGAATGAAAATATTTAACTATTTAGAACGCATGGTATACTATGAGCTTTGGCGCCATGGTGCCAATGTCCACCAGATCCCCTCCCCATGTACCTGCACTTTGTTCTCAGGCGCGTCCTTCTGCAGTAGCTGGTATCCAAGGTTGGAAATCTCCTTCTTAATGCTCATCATGATTTCCGAATAATTATCATATTTCTGCATTTGATTTGCGAGGTTCATGACGCTTTCCTTCATAAAGTCATTCTCTCGAGTCAGGTTTGTCTTGATCGTCTAGAAGGAAAAATCATAGGAAGAGTTAATAGTTTTTTGGTTATAGATATAGCTGTCTGTATAATTAATTCTGGGCAAAGTAGGTGTTCCAAATATGGTATCATTTAAACCTATAGGTCATAACCAGGGCCGAATCCACCTTTTTGGAGCCCCTAGGCAGTGAAGTGGAGGAGGCCCTGCGAGTGAGTACACAAGGTATGCACGGACCCATTTTTGCATTTTCTGTGCATTTAAGATCCTTTTTCTGTAAGTTCCTTCTTGTCATAGGTTGTTACCCCTAGTAGCCAGTCAATGAACTGCAGCATTTCATTTTTTTTAAGCCAGTAACCATTTATTTTCTTTAAAAGTGGAGCCCCTCACAGGGAAGCGCCCTTAGGCAGCTGACAACTTGGCCTAATGGGTAATCCGGTCATGGTCATAACAAAAACTTTAACAATTGAATCTTTTTCAGAAAAAAAAAACATTACTACATTACATGAAGTTTGCAAGAAGTTTGTCTGTCAATGAGCCATTATGATCCCCCCTTATCCTGAGACTAATCATGAGACAATTGGCAATGTTTAAATGTTTTTTTTTTGTTTGCCTTCCTCTGGAACAATTACCAATTCACATAATGCAAGGATCAGAGGTTAAACTTGATGGACTAAAAGTATTGGTTCAGCCTCAATTATTATATTACATTGTTACTGCAAGAAAAAAAAAGTAATCTAATATGAAGCACACTTTAGTAGATCTTACCAGTTATTCATTGTCAATAATACATAGCTTCAAGAACATCCCTTTGATCTTCCAGCTAGAGTATGCTAAATAATATGAGGATGTACCACTTTAAATGAAGGGTTCTGGTTACACGGAATAAGCTTCTGGTACATGTGGCATTGATCATGGGGACTGTAAACACATGGATACTTCTCTGCACCAGAAGCTGTAAAGCAATTAAATGCTCTTTTTCCCTATTATATAATTGTTTTTTTAGATGTTGGCTTTTACAGCACTTTAGTATTAGGCTGACCACATTCCTGATAGACACAGGTAGGAGGAAACATGCAGCTCTGCTTAAGGGGGAAACTGACAGTTTAAAAGTTATGATTTTCTTTTACTTTTATTTATTTTAAACTGAGCGTCACTGATAGACACAGGTAGAAGGAGATATGCAGCTCTGCTTGGGAGGAAAACTAACAGTTTAAAAGCTAAGATTTTTTTTAACTTTTATTTATTTTAAACTGCATATCCCCAGTTCAGCTGCACTGTAATAATACATTTCAGCCTTTTTTGGTCTTTACATTTAGTATTTCTGGATAAACCAAAGGACAAACGTAAAATGTTTGATTGCAGCAGAAACAGTTTATGTACATCTGATGGGTGCTTATGAATTGTATAAAACAGTGAAATATGCATTAATAGAGAAAAAGATCAAAAAAGCTTCTTAACTTTTTTCTGTGTATTGTACTCCAGTTCCATTTGTCAGTCCCTGATGGTTGCAGTGGCAGTGAATGAGTTAAACAGTCTCTGCCGTAGAGGAATTTTGCACACAAACACATGTGTCTAGCAACATATAAAGAAATGGGATTTCTTAGCAGTCTGTAAAAGGTACACATTGGGGGATTCCATCTCATGTTGCTAAGAGAAGTCTGCAATGCATTGTGGGGCTTTTCCAAAAAAGACACACCAACATTTCAAAATATATTATTAAACTACAGGTATCTTAAAAATACAGTATAGTAAACTTAGACTTAAGTTTGAATTTCTATTTGTCAATCAAATTAGTAGAATCTAATAATTTCTAATGATGAAACTGTTGTTTGCACATGCTCAGATTGATTGTAGCAAGTGCTTGGAGGCTGAGAACGATGTCAAGCATTTCGATGTTAATGTAAAAGTGCAAATCCCCAGGGAATATTTATTAAGGATTAGAATGTAACCCAGATTCTAAGCTCTCTGGATGGAAAACTTGAACTCCTCTGTATGATATTGCACTGTATCTTTATTTTTACTGCACACATTATATAAGGACAGATTATCAGACTGCCAGCGACATAGGCCCATCCTGCTTCCAAGCTCCATGATAGTCCAGAACACAGGCAGCGCTGGCCACACCCCTGATAGACACATGTAGGAGGAGATACACAGCTCTGATCGAGGGGAAAACTGACAGTTTAAATGCTATACAAATGTAAGCTTTTATTGATTTTAAACTGCATAGTGTTTTAAAAGTCTATGCACAGCAAACAAACATATTGTTATTATGATTATTATCATTTAGTTGTAATGCACCAACATATTCTGTAGCGCTGTACAAGGGGAGGGAACTGGGAAAATACAATATTAACAACTGTAAATGCACTACAGGGGTCCTTTAAGAAGAATAGTATTTACATTTTAAATTATAGAGTAAGCATTACCCAGTAGTAGACACTCACCTCTTCGAGACTGTTCATCTGTGACACCACTTTGTTGATGTATGAATGCACCTTCATGAGGTCCAGGCTGTAAAGAGTGCCCTCCAACAAATCTACCATAGACTGGAGCTGCAAATATACAAGAGAAGAGACTTAAAGGACAACTCTACAAATACCGTATATATATGTTTGATAACTTAAAGTCAGACGAAGAGCATAATTAGGCAAGGAAAAAGTAATTAAGAAAGCTCTTAATTAGAAATACACTTAGATAAGTATATTAAACCATGGAGGAATCCATGATACATTGATGGAAGTTGTGGTAGGAGAGTGTATTTGATAAAAAGCATCAAGCCACAACATAGGGGGCTTTCTGATTATCGTCCGGCCTAATCCCTGGTGGGGTCTCCGGTGGGTGATGTGAGACATGTAGGACGATGAACAAAAATTTTCACATGTATTTTTTCCAGTGACAGCTCGTGATATTTTCCACTCTGTGATATCAAAGGCTTCTTTGTAGAGAGCAAACATTAGAAACTTCCTACCAAAGCCGAGAAATTCTCCGGCACTGTGCGGGTCATACTCAGTATCACTATTTGTTGCAGCTGTCAGTTATGTGGAGACTTTGAATACAGAGGAAGTTTCTGAGAATGTGATAGCTAAAGCTGCCAGTACTTTCAACAGGACAAATAGAAAGCTCATTACCTTACAACAACACACCCTCCTTGGAAAGTAGCAGAAAGAATCAAAGAAAATGGAATGCTTCAGTAAAGAAGAATTATATATATAAAAAAAATGTGTTTAATCATTTTATTTTGTCAAACTAGCTTTGTGTAAGCGTCTGGGTGACATATTTGATGTGTTTGCTTACGTGCCTTGTGATGAGGTGAGGTAGTTGGATACAGATACAATTGAAATTAATTTTACTAAAACAATGCAGAATCCAAGAGCTAGTGAATGGAAGACCCCGAAGCAAAATACTTTGGGGTCCCACCTTGCATTTTCTCTATACACCCTGTAGGGGGTCAATAAATAGCCGAAATTATGTGTTAATGGTCAAATCAGTCCTAAAGTAGCCAGGTCATCTTTCTATAAAAATAATTATTTACTCTCTCTAATAAATTAGGAGTCCCCCTTTACTCCAGACAGCCAGGAGAATAGGTTTTCTAACAAGTTGTGTCCCATGTCCCTTTAATATTAAACATAAAGGGTTCAAGTATGTTATAAGAATGCATTTTCCTGCAATAAACACATACTGAAATTTAAAAATGTTACCTGTTTACCTTTCTGACCGCCTACTGATATCTCGTGGCAGTGGTAGATAATTACCTGTAATTGCTTATTATTGCCTGTGGTTTGGAATCTACTATCATCAACCTAAATAAGAAAATGCTCGGTATGCTCAGATCCCAATGCATAACTATGTTGATTAGATAAATTACCCCCTGGCAGGGGCTAGAAATTAAATTTAATGAATGGGAGACACAAAAAATAGCAAAATTAAACTTACTCATGCATTGCCAGATTTGGCCAATAGAGGGCTATGGAGCAGTATGTCTCTCCTATGAGAGCTTTGACTCATAATTTATCTTTATATATATATATAGGCCCCTGGGGTTTGTGTATATGCCCTGACACTGATCACAACATATTCAGAGCCGCAGGTGACAATTGGTAATTATTTCCAATGGTGTCTCTATTCACAAGAGATATCAGTCTATGCTTAGCAGGTAAATCAGAAAGGCTGATTAACAGTTAAAATTGCAAACTTTTAAGTAAGTTTACAGTAGAAACATGCATTTTTTCAAATAATGTTCAACTGATAAGTACTTGTTATTCCATACACGTTTAAATGACCCCTTTATTTGGAACCTCCTCTATGTCTCTTTAAGCCACAGCTGATGCAGCAGAGCACAAACACCCTCATCTGATTGGCTAGTAGTATTCTGAACTGAAAACTTGGCCGTGCAGGCTTTCTGACAATATCTAATTCATTTACATTATTATCAGTGAGACCTAGTATCCACGCCCTCTACCAAATATGATTCATAAAAATATTTAAAAAAAAGATTAGTAGATAATAAGTAGTTTATTTAATTTTAACTTTTCCACTGACTTCAAAGATGTCTTTTTTTAAATACATTTATTTTATTTTTAATTTCTTTTTGCATAATCCCCCCAAGGGATTGTCCCAGACCACAGATTCTCAGTTACATGAGATTGAGACTTTTCCCATGACATCCTGCGATGCAGATAAAATTAGCCGCTTAGGGTTTACACGCATTTCTAACACAGTTTTCCACAGACGGTCTCTGGGCTCCTATCAATCTGTTCTCTCTGCTGTGTGTACTAACAGGGACGTCCTGTTATATAGAGGGGTTGCCCCTCTCCGCCGGATGGTTTGCCACTGGAACGTCTCACACCTGCCTGAGTGTTTTATACTGTTTGTCCCAGGCTTTTCACACTGGGGCGAGAAAGATTATAAATCATTTACTGTTATGGATTGTGTAGTTAGGAGCAGATAAACATGGCAGCACCAACGCCAAACCGTGAGAGAGAGAGGGGAATGGGATGTTATAAAATATATTACTGGCATGTATTTTTGTGAGTGCCTCAAGATAGGGTGTCTTAATGTAGTAACCCTTGCTATGGTAAGGGTTATCTATTTTAATATTATATTGTAAAGTCCTTGGGAAAAGGCGTCCCATTATTCAACTAGATTGTAAGCTCTTTGGGATAAGGTCATGTATTATACCACTAGATTGGAAGAAGGTTGAGAAAGGGACTTCCAATATACCAATAAATTGGAAATACATTGGAACAATGTCTTCCTCAAACCATTAAAAGATAAGGTCCATGGGACACTAGATTATAAACTCCTATTCATCAAGTCATTGGTACAACTCAGGATTGTCACCATAGCGCAGGAACCTTAAGGAGGTCTAACATCACAATGCAGAATCTCTAATGAGCTTTTACACGGCTACTCAGGAACCCTAGGCAGATCTGATATCACAACTTAAGGTCACCTGATGCAACAACATATAGGAACCTTAAGTAGCTCCGACACTATAACATAGGAACCCTAAGGAAGTCTGACATCACAACTCAAGAACACAAAACAAACCCTAAGGAGGTTTCTCACAACAACCCCAGGAACCCTAAGGAGGTTTGCCACTACAACTCAAGAACCCTAAGGAGGTTTGACACCGCAACTCAGGAACTCTAAGTAGCTCTGACACCAAAACATAGGAACCGTAAGGGTGTCTGGCACCACAACACAGGAACTCCGAAACCCTAAACAGGTCTGATACCACATCACAGAAACACCAACAAGGCTGGAGATCACAACTTAGGAAGCCTAAGGAGGTGAGACGCCATGTCACAGAAACACTAAAGAGAACTAACACCACAACAGAGGAACCCTATGCAGGTCTGACAAAGAACCTCTTGAACTTAAAATAGTACAGTGCAGACACCCCTAGCAGGCATGACACCCAGCATGTATGTCACTGTAATTCTAGAGCCTCAGCAATTTTAGAAACCCATCTGGTCTGACAGGACAGCTCTACAAACCCCAGCAGCACTGACTACATAATCTTTAGGAAGTCTAGCTGTGGTTACAACCCTTCCTCATACCTTGAGTAGCTCCGGTGCCTGCTTCTTCAGTTTCTCCATCTTCCACTCATTCTCACAGGGGTTGAGTGAGGCTGGAGGTGCGGTGCAGGAACACTTGCAGTCTGACCCTGAGCTGACCGTCTCCACAGTGTAATAATCCTCCACTCGCATGTTGCCATCTTTAATACGGGCACAGGCCTCTTTGCTCAGGGGTCTCATGATGCACTTACAGCGGCAGTCTGACCCTTCTGAAGTCATCCGCACCTGGTCTATGTCTCCGAGCATCTGCAAAGTATATACAGTTAAATAATTGGGCACAGGCAAAGATTTCCATTTTTTTAAACAAATATTTAACAGTTTGTGCAATATTAAAGTCTTAAGCAGGCATTTACTGTGGCATAGGACTGTATATTTAAAGGGTGCATGAATCTTGAAAAAAATCTGAACAGAAAGAAACATTTTGGGGGGAGGACAGATTGGTATGGTCTGGGGAATATAGGAGGAACTGATCTGGGGATTAGGACAGGTGGTCTAATGCGGGGAGGGGACAGGGGGCCTGATCTGTGGTAGACAGGCAGATTTGCAGCCTTATTAAATTGCGATTCAGCCAATTGAATAGGGCTCTATATAAGCACATAGCATATTTTTTTACAGAAGTTTTTAGTTAGTGAACTTCTATCCCAAAGCAAGGTCTTCACTAACTAAAAACTTCAGTAAAAAAATATGCTATGTGCTTATATAGAGCCCTATTCAATTGGCCGAATCACAATTTAATAAGGCTGTTGATCTGGGAGAGAACAGTTAGGTCAGATCTGCAGGGAGGACACAAGGGTCTGATCTGGGGGAAGCACATGGGGTTTTGATCTTGGAAAAGACGGTCAGATCTGAGCTGGGGAGGGCAGAAGGGTGTCATTCGGAGGATGAAGTAGGAATGAATTGGGGAGATCAACCTTTAGCTATCACAAGAGCAGGGCTCTCATCTCCTCATATATTAAATACATTTACATTTGTGCTGTCTTGTTTTATTTGTATTATCTTCAAATGTATGACAAATTCTATCCATGTGGTTATTGTACCCCTAGCGCTATGCAATCTGCTGAAGGTATATAAAGATAAAATAATGATAATAAATAATAATAACAGGTGGGGTAAGGAAGTTTGATTGGGGGAGAAGGCAGGTGTACTTTGTGAATGGGGAAGGTCATTTTGATCTTAAGGTATAATTGAAGCCAGTAGGAAGAAACTGAGTCACTGCTTATAAA
The DNA here is from genome assembly GCA_027410445.1 of Discoglossus pictus. Classification (NCBI taxonomy): domain Eukaryota; kingdom Metazoa; phylum Chordata; class Amphibia; order Anura; family Alytidae; genus Discoglossus; species Discoglossus pictus. The sequence continues at coordinate 30,558,234 of CM050168.1, forward strand.
AAGGAAATAATTAAATTTTCATCTGAATAGAGAGAGCGCGAGTTGGAAATAGACACGCTTCACAAATAATTATTTTTTCAATGCCAGATTGTGTATAAATGTCCTCAAGGGGGATTTGGGGAAGTAAACATCTGCTTGTAATAGCTCTTTTGTAATACAGCCTGTCGGAAATACAGAACCACCTTAACTCCTTAGCTGCCATTCAATACTAGGACTAGATCTGCTGGCATGGCCACCTGCCCCAAATTTACTTGTAAAATCACTGATGTAATGTGAAGGCAGGCCTGCATGTCCTCTCAGATCAAATGTGCCTCTCTCCCCATTTAATACTCATCTCTCTACCTCTCCAGGTCAGACCTTCTTGTCTTTCCAACATCAGAGTCACCTGTCCTTGTCCAGATCAGACCCTCCAGATCGACCCATCGTTCTTGAAAACCACCCGTTCTCAAAAACTACATTCATGTGAATAGACTCTCACACCACCTGCCATATCAGAACATCATGCCCACCTTCCAAATGAGACACTCATGCCCTCTTAGATCAGACTCTCATTCCTTCCTAGATCAAATTCTCATGTCTTCCAGATTAAACTCTCATGTTGTCCCTGATCAGATTCTAATGTACCAAGATTAGACCCTCATGCCCTCCTAGATCAGGCTCTCATATTCTCCAGATTAGAGCATCATTCCCTTCAACATCAGACTCACTGGCCACCTTGGGCAGACCCTCATGCCCTTCTAGATCTAAATCTCACATCCTCCTAGAACAGATGGTCATGCCCCCAAGATGAGACCCTCATGCCCTTCTAGATGAGATCTTCATGTCCCCAAGATCTGACTTTCCTGTCCTCCTAGATCAGATTCCACTTCCCCCACATGACCATAATGTTCTACTAGATCTGACTTCACCAGATAAGACTATCCGGCTACCCCAGATTATATTTTCATGTTCCCCTAGATATGACCCTCTAGAATTCCCAGAAAATACCCTCATGTCCTTCCACAAGATAATAACTTAATTCTATACAAGATCAGATGTCCACCTTTTGTGCCCTAGCACAGACCCCCAAATCAGGCCTTCACTTGCCCTTTCTCCCTAGTAGAGACCCTCATCTCCCCATGTCAGCCTGACTTTTGCATTTAACTTCATTAAACTGTGTTTTTTTCTTGTTATATTCTCCATTCCTCTATTTCAGTCTTTGTAAAGATGTTTTATCTCAGCAACCAACAGAGCGACATGCTCTGACAAGCCACTGACACCAACCAATATTAGTTTATAAGAGGGAGGCTGCGGGTTGGTATGTGCAGTATGACCCTACCATGCAGGGGACCCAAGACAGACACCATGCTCATAAAGGATAAATATGATAAGCATAAGGCTATCATTGGGCTTACTTATGCCAAGATTTTATGTAGATCTAATGGGCAGACTATATGGGCACTCAAGTCAAATCTATGTTACTATATTAACTCTCAATTGGGTAAGGGCTTCCTTACCCAGGAAGAAATAATGTAATTGTATACCCAACACTAGACACAGCATGCTCGGTATTAGCCTGTTCTGTGCCAGCTTTCCTGCAAAAAGTTTGCCATCCCTGACTCTGCCCCTCCTCAGTATGTTTAAGTGGATTTATTTGTCATATAAATTGGGCATGTTGCTCATGGATGCCGAAATATTTAACCACAGAACAAAAATTCCATTCCAGTTATGATGCAATATTAATAAAGCTGTAAATATGATATTCTATTACATGCGAATTACAGTATATGTATTAACAAATTGATTGCAGGGATCGATATAACACGGAAATCAAACATGAAATAAAGTATTTTATTTGGTCGAGCTTGATAATGTTGTGCTATTAATTCTAAGACCTGACATCACTTTCCCTTTTAATAAAAGTACAGTAGTGTGTGTATATGTGCATTTACAGTGCTACGGATTGGACTTTACCCCCCCTTGCGAGTCATCTCTAGCACTCGTTGGCCTTTGGGCTCCTTTTTGCCTGTTACAGGGTTGAAAGCAAGTAAAATCATTGCAATGAAATTGTAGCAGTTACGGGCTTGAGAGAACAAAGGATTTGTGGCCACAAAGTTCCACGTCCCGTAGGCTTTTTTTACTCCAAACCCGCAGATCGGCAGCAGCTTGCTTTACAGGGCCAATTTAATAGCCTTAAGTCTTAACTAATCGTAGCCTCTCTGTCCGTTTACACTTTACTGATCTTTAAAATGTGATTGAAGTGGTTATTGGCACAGGCCAGTCAATATGTAACAAAATAATGCTGCTTAGTAAAAATGGGCCATAGCAGGTTACATAAAATAAATGTAATCACCTATAGTCCATAGAGAGTGGCTGGTCACATGTGGCTTTGTTTACCTCAATAGTTGTAAAATCTCATTGCTCCCTAATGACTGAGGCATCTCACATAAATCAGTTTAAAACTTCCTGTCTGTGAATCTGGCAGTGACACCAAAGTCTCGGTGTGACAGGTTTATGGAGTGTTTGTGCTATTTGACAGTTCTTGTTTATCTCTTGGTGTGAAGAGAGTCAGGAAGTGGACAGTGACCCAGGGAGGAGATGAGTCTGGTTGTGACAGTACCTAGGGACTATCGTCTGACCTCATGGACATCCCGTTCATATGTAACTGCCCAGCCTAGGAATTAGGGCTGGGACCACATTATATAATAACATATAACATAATATGACCTATTCCTAAAAGTATTTATAGTGAGGTTTAAACAGTGATCTCGTATTGTGTGGGTCTGAGATGGATAATTTAAACAACATCATTTCTGCGTATATAAAATACACCCATCTGTCTTTCCCACATGTTACACCAAATCAGGTTATCCTCCTCCCTCTTTATCATAGATCAGACCCTCATGTCCTCCTTTCCCCAGACCAGACCCCCCTGTTGTCTCCCCAGAACAGACCCATCTGTCCTCTCCCCAGAGCAGACCCACATGTCCTTCTTTCCCCAATTCACACCTCCAAGTCCTCTGTTTAGATCATAGCTGCTTGTTCCCGCCAGATCAGACCCACCTGTCATCTCCCATATCAAACCTGCCTGTCCTTCTCAGTTCAGACCCACCTGTCATCTCCCATATCAAACCTGCCTGTCCTTCTCAGTTCAGACCCACCTGTCATCTCCCATATCAAACCTGCCTGTCCTTCTCAGTTCAGACCCACCTGTCATCTCCCATATCAAACCTGCCTGTCCTTCTCAGATCAGACCCACCTGTCATCTCCCATATCAAACCTGCCTGTCCTTCTCAGATCAGACCCACCTGTCCTCCCAAGATCAGGCCCACCTACCCTCCCAGAGCAGACCTGCTGGTCTATCCCAGACAATTTAAGACCCTGCTGTCCTATCCCAGATAAGACACACATGTCCTCTCCAAAAACAAGACGCAACCCCCCCCCTCCAGATAACACCCTACTGGGTTTTCCCAGATCAGACCAGCTGGTCATCCCAAGATCAAACCCACTTGTTCTCTCTCAGATAAGACCCACCTGTCCCCCCAAAATCAAACCCACCTGACATTTCTCAGATAAGACCCACTTGTCTTCCCGAGATCAGACCCACCTGCCCTAGCCAGATCAGACCCACCTTCCTCTACAGATTAGACCTTCTTATCCTCCCTAGATCATACCCACCTCTCCTTTCTCAGATCAGACCCACCTGTCATCTGCCAAAGGAGACCCACCTGTCCTCTATCAGATCAGACTCACTTGTCCTCTCCAAAATAAGACCCACCTGTCCTTTCCCAAATCAGACCCACCTATCCTCTCCAGATCATATCCACATGTCCTCCCCAGATCTGACCCACCTATCCTCTCCCAAATAAGACCCACCTATCCTCTCCAGATCATATCCACATGTCCTCCCCAGATCTGACCCACCTATCCTCTCCCATATCAGGCCCAACTGTCCTCCCCAGATCTGACCCACCTGTCCTCCACAGGTTACATACACAAGCCCTCCTGCCTGCCCAGATCAGATGAACCTCAGTCTGACTTTTCCTGCTTTCTATCCAAAACAACGTGAACTCCCTTTACTGTATGGAAGTCTTATGAGAGTCCATTCCCTTTTTCCTTGTGATTCCCTTAGCCTTGCAGGCCAGCGTTCACTATATTCCTCTCTCTGCTATTTTACATGAACATGTCACACACAGAGACTCCTGTGAATACCAAAGTGTGAGAGGCAGGAAACCCAGCATCCGACAATTATTATCTACCCGACCCCTCCCTGCTGAGCGGACTCCTCTAAGGAGATATTATGTCTTTGTTTTTTACTGGACTATTATTGCAACACAAAGAAATTCTTAAAATGCTTATAACAGCAAAATAGAGACAGGCAGATATAGGGACACAGACAGATACAGAGGGACACAGGGAGATAGATACAAAGAGACACAAAGACATAGAGAGACACAGAGACATGGAGAGACACAGAGATGGAAGGACATAAAGACTGTCAGATTGCAGTGACACAGGGAGATAGATACAGAGAGTTATAAACTCAGACACTGAGAGATGGAGAGACAGAAGAACAGAGAGAAGCAGAAATACAGAACGAGGGACAGATGGAGAGAGAAACCTAGTGAGAGGATGTGATACTGACAGATACAGGATCACTGAGATGAATACAGAGACAGACACAGAGATGGAGAGACACATACATGGAAGGGCAGAGAGAAACAGAGACAGACAGATACAGGGACAGATGTAGAGATGCAGAGAGAGGAGATATTGACAGAGATAGAGGGAGGAGATATTGACATATCAAGACAAAGGGACAGAAAGTGGAAAGACTGGCAGATACAGAGGCAGAGAGATAGGTAGAGGCAGACACTGGGAGATGGAAGAGACAGACACATACAAGGACACAGAGAGATTAATACAGAGACAGACACTAAGAGCCGATTCAATTAGAAGCCTGCATCTCGCGCTATACAGGTCGGCGTGCGTGCTGCAGGCTTGAACTCTGCTACAATTCCGGTGCTATTCAATTGAACAAGCCCGCAAGTTACGGGCCGAACGCCGAAACCGTAAACCATGCACTCGTACATAGCAGTTCAGGGCGGGACCATGATCAATTAAGCAAGGCCGTAACCACCCATTTCTAAACAGCCAATAGTAAATGAGACATGAAGGTTACATGTCAATCAATTAGCATTTGGGGGTCCGATATGCGATGGGACTCGCAAAATCGCAAAATACAAAATAATAAAAATGAATGCTGTTCTAGTCCATGTGGGTGGCCTGATATGTATTAACTCATTGATTCCCGATATTGATATAACCCCAAAATGAGACTGAGACTGTTGTGCAATAAATTCTAATGTCTATCATCGCTTTCCCCGTTATTTACAGTGCAGTATGGATTTATTATTTGCATTTACAGTGCTACGGACAGGGGTTAACCCCCCTTGCGGGTCCTCCTAGCACTCGTAGGATTTTCTCCTACATTTGCCGTTTACAGGTGTGAAAACATTTGCGGGCTTGGGGAATTATAGCAATTGAATAGCAATATGCGATTTTAGCGATCGTAACTCTTGCGAAAGTGAAAGATCAAAGGCTTCGGGAGGCTGTACGTTCCAGGTTTAACCACCACTTCAAAGCCGTAACCAGTAAACCATTTGGAGCCCGCAAAAAGACAGCAATTGAATAGCAAATTAACTTACGGCCTCACTTACAGGCTCCAGTAACTTACAATTGCTCAATTGAATCAGGCTCTAAGAGGTGGAGGGACAGGAAGAAGCAGTGACAGGTACAGAGAAAAAGGGAGATAGATATAAAGGCACCAAGATATATAGATATAGAGAGATAGATAAAGGAAAAGACACATAAAGATCTGCAAAATCAGGTAAAATATTGGCATGTAGTAAGAAGGGTATAGATGCAAACGAAGCCAATGTAATACCACCACTATACAAATCCCTAGTACGCCCTCATTTGGAATATGGCGTTTGGGCACCACTTCATGAAAGGGACATTATAGAGCTGTTAAAGATATAGCAAAGGGCAACAAAACCAATAAGGAGAATGGAGGGACTAAGCTATGAAGAAAGACTAACCGAAGCTTAATTTTTTCTTCTACAGAAAAAAATGTGTCTAATAGGGGATATTGATTACCTTATATATAGTGTCAATATAAGGCTTTGTCAGGTAAAAATGTTGTGCCAAGAGGTTTTTGCTGACAAGAGGACATACCCTGAGGTTAGAGGAAAAAATTGTTTACCTTAAAGAAAGAAAAGCGTCCTTCCCCATAAGGGCAGTCAGACTGTGGAACTCTCTATCAAATGAGGTTGGGACAGCAGATTCAAAAGATAACTTTAAAAAGGGATTGGATATATTTTTGAATAAAAAGGGCATACAGAGTTATGTTGGATAACTAGAGAAGGAGTGGTATTGATCCAGGGAGTAATCTGATTTCCAGTATATGGGGCCAGGAAGAATGTTTTCCCTTATGAGACAAATTGTGTGGGTTTTTTGCTTGACTTCCTCTGGATCAATTAACAATTCACATATTATGAGGATCAAAGGAGATGGGAAAATGGATAGGTACAAAACACAGGCAAGGAGTAAAAGAGAGATATGAAGAGATATGGAGACACAGCAAGACACAGCGGGACATAAATACAGACTTAGACATATTGATAGACACAACAACACATCGAGACACGAGAAATCAAGAGAGGAACCGAGACATGGACAGGAAAACTGAGACAAGAAGACATGCCTGGCTAAAGAGTGGCATAGACAAATACAGAGAGATAAACGCAGTGACACACAGAGATGGACAGCTAGAGATAGAGACAGACACAGACAGACAAAGGTATAGACACAATTATGGAGAGGCATAGAGATTGGGAGTGAGGGTGGGACACAGACTTAAAGATGGAGAGATGGCTGTCAACACAGAAAGTTAAAGAGAAACACAGGAATGAGAAGAGACAGCCTCAGAGAAGACAGGCTGAGATATGGCAAAGACGGACACACTTGAAACACAAAAAGACAGCAAAATCATTTCTGAGTACACCTGCATGTATCAAGCAGACCAGGGCCACTATTCAATTTCAAGCCCGCAGATTATGTTATACAGGCCATATGTCTGCGGGTTTGAAATTTGCTACAATTACAGAGCGATTCAATTGAACACGCCCGCAAATTACGGGCCGAAAGCTGAAACCATAAACCATGCAATCAAAAGTAGCATTTACGAGCGTGAACATGATCAATTAAGCAAGGCTGTAACAGCCAATAGTAAATGAGACCGTCATCATGACGTCAGTAAAACATGGAGGTTACACATCAATCAAATAGCTTTAGAAGTCCGATATGTGATTGGACTCGCAATTCGGCAATGTACAAAATAAAAAAAATGAATGGCGATACTGTTTTAGTCCATGTGGGTGGCCTGATATGTATTAACTCCTTGATTACCGAGATTGATATGGCACCAAAATGAAACATAAAAAATAATATTTTTTTATTGCAGATTTGACAGCTTGAGACTGTTGTGCAATTAATTCTATTTTTTTTTTCTTTTTTGCATTTACAGTGCTATGAACAGGGGTTTAAACCCCATTGCGAGTCCTATCTGGTACCTGTAGGAGTTTCTTTTACCTTTGCCATTTACGGATGTGACAATATTTGCCGGCTTGAAAGGAATTGTAGCAATTGAACAGCGATTTGCGATCTAAGCGGTTGTAACTTTTGCAGGCTTGAAAGATCAAAGGCTTCGATGGGCTGTAAGTTACAATTTAGACAACCGCAGGTATTTTCAGCCTGTGACCCGCAGATCGTTTGCGGCCCGCTAAAAGACTCCAATTGAATAGCAAATTAGTTTACGGCCTCCAGTAACTTACATTTTAATAGTTGTATAGGGGCCCAGGAGACCTATTTTCCCACAGAATGTCTCAATGACCAGGGCATCTACAGAGTGGCACATACATAGATACAAGATGGAGAATGACTAGACTTTCACCATTACTGCCTGCTTCCATTGTGTGCCTCCCATGTTTTATGAACACCAATAAATAAAACATACAATGATTCTAGCAGCAGAAGGGTTAATAAGCTCCATCACACCCACTTAATTCTAATACTAAATGGCCGGTGACGTGGGCAGCATAGGATACACCTACCCCCAGGAGCCCTCCCCTGGAACATTTAGTCACTGGGTGGATGAGGCCTTATTTTCCCATTACATTGATTTTCTGGGAACAGCTGAAAGTGGCAGCATGTATCTAGCCTATATTTACACTAGCCCGAGCCAGGAAGGTGCGGGTCACAACAAGTATATCGATGTACTCAGGAAAAAAAGCTTCCGATCAGACAGTCACTGAAAGATATCACTACCTGCAGTCTTCACTGTACTTGTCTTACCACAACTGGAAACTGCTCCATATATGTACTACCCTTTCTGTAAAGTAGTACCGACAATATTCTACTGTCCATAACCAGCGTAATCTAAATTTTCCAGAAATAAATAGCTTTATTGAATTGTATCCGTAAATAAAAAAATGTTAATTTAAAAATGATTTCATTAACTGGTGGTGCAATAATACTTGATTTATGAGATACTCATTTTAATCTATCCAAAATGCTTAATTTATCCCTAGCAAAGTTTTATGTTAGCACCAGACACACTCAAGTTTCCTAACTGCTTTATCTATTATACTTTCTTTAACATAGTTCTTCTATAAAATACATCTACATACTAACTCCATATTGTATCTGTTCTTCTTCAACTATATTAATTTCCTTGATACTGTATATTCACAGATGTATATGATACCTCCCCTCTCTCATTTGTCCTCTAAGCCATACATGTTATGGTCATGAAGTCTTTCCTCATCAGTTTTGTCTTTTTAGACCATACACCATTTTATTCTCCCTCTTTTGAAATGTCTCTAATTTAATAATCTCCTCTTTTAGAGACAGTCTCAAGAAATGGACACAGTTGAGCATATGCAGCAAAGGAGGCAGATGCAGGGTTTGAATCCACAGTCCTAAGCACCAGACTCCAGTGCCTTAACCCACTGAACCAACATGGCTCTCTAAAGCCAATGTCTTGCTGTGTTACCCAGGCTGTTCTACACTGATTATTCACAGGCACACAACCCACTACTGACCATCACAGGGCTTTTGACCTGCTCTGTTTCTGACCTGAGACAGTTCACCTCTCCTTAGGGTAACCTGGTGACCCAAGTTCCCTCAGTCTCACCATATTGATACAGAGCGTAGTGTGGACACCCAATAGACATAACACAGAACCCCTGGACCCAAAGGATCTCAACTGTCTCAGCCTCCCTGTAGCTTTGATTACAGGCGCACGCCACTGCACATGAACACAGTAATCTTGATGATATCTGACTATGGATCTAGTACTACTAATATTATGCTGCTAATTCCTATTCCGGCACAACTAATTATCCTATTGGCTTTTTCCACATTGCTTTCCTACTTTTAAAGAGTTTGAAATAATAATTCCAGAGTCCCTTTCCACGTGAAGCTGTGAGCTATACCATGTAGGGTCACCCAAGATGGGCAGGTCATAGCAGAGAGGTCAGTCAAATCACGGTCCACTGGAGAAGGAACTGGCAACCCACTCCAGTATCTTTGCCAAGAAAACTATATGGATAAACACAACCAGAAACTCAGACAGACGTGCCTGGCATGTTGCATCCATATGATCACAGAGAGTCGACACAACTGAAGGTCTGAAAAATATATATATATATCACATATTATAATTGTCGGTCTACGAGACGTCGTCACGTTTTGCTTTTGCAAAGCAAGGCGAGCCGTTAACTCAGAGCACTTAGGTGATGAGCGCTCATTGCCTGCGAGCCTGGCGAACCGAGGCAAGCAGTGGAGGCAATGAAACACGTGGGACTTACCCTCCAAACACTTAGGAAACGCGGGATCGCCTTAGCCTGCAAGCAGTTGACGAACGCGGGACTTATAAAAAAAATAAAATACGAGACGCAGGACTTAGAAAAAAAAAAAATACAACAAAAACATCACACACAGCACAGGGAAACAGCCAGTATATCTGGAAGCGGATTTAAGTCGATTTTGCCAAATTTCGGCACAAAAAATGGCTGCCAAAATAAATGAAAACGAGGCTACACGACCCTGGACCGGGGAAAACACCGCCAACAGCGTACCACTTTTACCCAGGAACGTACAAGGTACAAAATACACTATTACAAAGGACGGCAAATACTCGCGAACCACATAGCACATAGACAAACTACGATATTTTACAATCCTAACTTGCCACTAACAACATTACGCATCTAAAGTAGCGCTTTACTCAAATAAACCAACGGTTTGCCCTCGCGCTCGCTGCCTATTCCTAATGCACAGTTGGGACATTCATAACAATATCTCCTCAGGCCAGCAACAGGACTGGCCATTATATGCTGCAGGACAATAAAAAGAGATTGTTACCTCTTCAGGCTACTGATTGTTACATATATTAATTAGAAAAAGGTAAACTATATTAATTTATTATTCAATTAATTCATTAATTAGTATTTAACAAAATATAGAGAGGAGCCAAAGGACACGCGAGGAGAGGCTTGCAATGAGCGCCGAAGGTCCTTAGAGTATAAAAAGCTTAACATTGTGTGCCAAACATCATTGCCATGGCTTCAAATTTTATTGACCGTCATTTTTTGACGGGCAAGTCGCTAGTTATATATATATTCCTCATTTGCACTGAGTACTGCAAATATGGTTCATTTAAAAATAAATAATCAATTACAAACAGTTAAAGAGGCTGGTATTAAATGACCACTTAAGTTGTATTTTTAAAACATACTCCTCTCAATAACTACACTTAAAATAGGACCAATATTTTTTATAGAATAAAAAAAAATAAAAAAACATCCTCTAATTAATTACTTTTTATATGGATTTTTGATGCTGTAGAATCTAATATTTTGATTTCTGCTGATCTATTTCCTGAAGTTGGAGGAGATTTTGAATGTAAAGGGAGCTTCTAACTGCACTATGGCAATATGGCATCTAAAACTGCAAGACTAATTAAAAACTCATTAGTTTAGAAGGACACACCCTCCTGAGAAAGCACGAGACAGAATCAGTAGAAAAAAATTTGACCACTGCAGTATTTTAGTGAAAAGGTAAGTCGTCCCAAGTGTGACACAGGTTAACAAAACTAGTTTTGAATGATTGTGACTTTGTGCGTAGTAAAATAAAAATTATGGAGATTCTATTATTTTACAATGTGAAACAGTGAAGTGTTTCCACAGCAATAAAATGGTGGCCTTAAAGAATTACTTGGAAGGGGTTATGTAGTTAGCAAGGGTATGCGAGCCAGAATTAAAACAAACAAGCACAAAGGTTTAGCAGATTCTGCCCGGTGTGAGTTTCCTCTAACAAAACAAGGCTAGTTTACTGCTGTCTTCAGAAAGATATGCCAACCGTGGCCAGCCATTGTGGCTTCTCGGCGCTAATTGCCCTTTTCCACCAGAAAATGAAAGGAATGTTAATTGAGACGATATAAATAAAGTTGAGAGAAGCGTGTGAAAGTAACGAGGACATCAGGAAATGATGCCAAGAGTGGCGGGTCTGTTAACTCCCTCATGCCAACAACAGAGAAGAAGCCAACCAAGTTCAATATACCACCTATACTACCTTATATAAATACATCCAGGGTCAAGAAAACGTTGTCAACTGAACTTACAACACAAGCGAGAAGAAACGTCGTCAATATATCTTGGCAAAAACCCTGAAGGAGACGAAAACTTGAGATGTCACTGTCCCAGAGAAAAACATACAAAATGGCGGACACCAGTTGCTAGAAGTTTAATAAAGTAACTCGAAAATGCTATGTAATTTTTCTACAGAAGCTTCCATCAAACTTGTGCCATATGTATTGTTTGGATGTCTAGTTTCAAGTACTACAATCCAGTGGCTCGAAAAATTATCTTGATGAACAAATAACAATTAAGTTATATAAAACACCTATAACAGTAAATGTTTTAAGACAGATTTCCCTTCATGTAATTGCAGCTCTATACATGGTCTCTATGCCGTATTCAACTATGGCATTATTTTAGCACCACCTCTGTATTTTAGTGCAACATCCATATATGAGCATTCCTCCAACTGAAAGCTTTGTCTGCTTCCTTGAAGGGCCACTGTAGTTCAAGGGAAAAAGACACATTATACACATTCAATACACAGTGGATTTACTGACACCAAAGAAGGCATGCAGAAAAAGAATGAACACATTTAAAAAGCAGTGCTACATACAATACTAAAACAAGCAATTGACATTAGACATACATGAAACGTACCCTCAATCTTATAGTATAAGTGATAACTTTATCTTTTAAATTGAATATAAATGTATATTTTAATTTGAAAATGTTCAGTTTTTATTTAAATAATAATAAGCTTATCAGCGTATTGAAAGTTTTACAATCTCACATAATTTATATTCCTCCTGTGATCTATAGCAGTGCTCAGCTTTACTGCCTCCCTGTAGTAATGGCAGCCTGTTAATTAACAAGTACGAATGGCTGCACATGAGGATAGTCTAATCTAGGACTGTGCATGAGTGATAATATAATCACACATACAGCACTTTCTATAATGAATTATGTAGTGACAGCAGAATCTTGCAGGTAAGTGCTACTACCCTACAGCACATGCATAGCTAAATTAAGTTTGATGACACAGCCATGTTTATTAACTGTAAAGTTGTATTTATAAAAAAAAGATGGATTTATATCAGATATGCTTGAGAATTTGTTGTTGATGTATTTGAATTCATGATTATTTTTTCAAACTATGATTTTTTTCTTATGTTTTATTGCAAGTGGTTCTTTAAGTTACAGAACCTCATTGTATGTAGTTGCAAGCTTGGTATACTACACTAGTCAATCATTGTCCAGCTTTTCATATTGCACTACCAGAGTTCTAGGATGCATATGGCAACTCAGAATAAGTGCTATCATATTAACCCTTTCTCTGCTAAGCATGTAGCAACAAACTTGGCCAATAGAGAAAGCGTTAATTGCCTGGTAGAAGCATAGGTTTTGGTGGTAAGCAGCTGTCCGGAGCGAATGGATTTCCACTTCAGGCTTTATGCTGCAAAGTACTGATGGAAGAAAGAATTCACAGGGGGAGCAGTGGAATCTGGGATTTAGGAATCAGCATCTAGACGTAAACCGGAGTACAGTGCAAACATTAATATTATACTGAGAGACATTAACAAGCTTTAAGCACAGCTCAAGGCATGCACAACCTAAAAAGCATGCCAGCACACATGGGCATATTTAAATTTTATGCTGGTAGCAGATCTGTAGCCCGGGACTTACCCTCCAAACACTTAGGAAACACGGGATCGTCTTAGCCTGCAAGCAGTTGACGAACGGGGGACTTAGAAAAAAAATAAAATTACGAGACGCGGGACTTAGAAAAAAAATACCAGAAAGGAAAAATATGAAGTTAACGGCCAAACCATGCAAAGAAAAAAAACACGAAACACACACACATACAAAAAAAAAAAAAAAAAAATACAACAAAATCATCACACACAGCACAGGGGAACAGCCAGGACATCTGGGAGTGAGGTGGAACGCGAATTTAAGTCGATTTTGCCGAATTTCGGCACTCGAAATCAATACAGATCAATACTCAGGTTCTTTAAAACTTGAGATGTCACTGTCCCAGAGACAAACATACAGTATATAGTATATATAGTATCTGCAAAAGGAATATTAAATCAAAAATAATTCAAAAGGAAGTCGACTAAAATATTGCATGGTCTAAAAGACAAACATATAAGGAAAAACTTCATGACCTTAACATGTGTAGATTAGAGGATATAAGGAAGAGGGGAGATATGATAGAAACATCAAAGGGCTTCATAACATTTAGAATGGAAGGATGCCAGAAATAGAGGAATGCAAGAAAAAGATGTCATGTTTTGAAGTTGGAAGGCGTGAGATTTAGTGGTACAATGAGAAAGTACTATTTTACTGAATGGGTAGTAAATAAGCCTTCTAGTGAAATTGGAAGGGAAACATACAATTAAGGAATGTAAGGATTAGATACACATAAGGCTATCCTGAGGTTTAATTAAGTCAAGCTTTTAGGAAGACAGAACGGGCTAACTAGACTATCCTTTTTGGTTCCTAAAACCAAATTGATAAATGGGAGGAAGTATAAGAAGGGATTATATGCAACAATGCAAAGAGTTATATTTATGGGAAGATTTAGTTGTATGCGTTATAGGGAGCAAAAGCAAAAGTTATAGGGAGTTATAGGAGGAGTTAGAAGAAAGGTATAAGCACTTATAATGAGCATTACAAAAAAACACACAAAGTAATGGAAGTTTTGTGTGTTCTTGTTTTATCACAAAGTGACTCAGACATCGCTCCAGCAGGGTCTTGTGACATGATAAGGACGGAGAGCAGAGCATGATATGTCCAGCACCAGTGCTGGGGTCAGTGACCTGGCTATGAGAGACAAGTTCAGGAGAACCCACTTGGATACAAGGATAGGAAAGCTGGACATTGAGACGAGAGACATGGAGAGGAGATTGCACCCAGAGATAGAGCCAGGAGACCACACTATGAGACATGGCCAAGAGATCAGAATAATATACAGGGCCAGGAATCACACTATGAGACATGGCTAGGAGAACACACTATGAGAAATGGCTAGGAGAACACACTATGAAACATGGCTAGGAGAACACACTGTGAGAAATGGCTAGGAGATCACACTATGAAACATGGCCAGGAGATCACATTGTGAGACATGGCTAAGAAGAAATCTCACTGAGAGACAGGAGATCACACTATGAGACAGGGCCAATAGATCACATTGAGATACAGGGCCAGGAGATTACACTGAGAGACATGGCCGGTAAATCTCATTGAGAGATATGGCCAAAAGATCTCACACTATGATACAGGATAGAGGGATCTCACTGTGCCAAGCTGTTTAGGGATGGCACACAGAAACAAGCAGCTTTTGTTTTGGGTCTGGGGGGTGGATTGGGTGTGATAAACATCTGCCTTAAAAATTCATAATCTATTCCATTGAGTATCACAAGCTTTAACAATTTCTCTGCCATGCACTGCTTGTGGGTAACTTCAATGTATAATGTGCTAGATGTTTCTGGATCATAAATCCCATCTAGACTGCACTGGGTACTGATTTCAAGAAATAAGTGTATAGAGGTACCCATTACCAGTGTGTAGAGCAGTTGTTTCCATATCCATTGGGTAGCAATGTAAACACCCCCTGTGTTATTGCTGTTAGCAGGGTCTGTATCATTACAAGTGCACCAAGTGCAGAATCTTGCAGAACAAGTAGTGGTTACATGGAATAACCTCCAAGCAGGTGTGGAGGAGTCTCGCACAGATACTGAATGCAAGTATGATTGTGCTGTAGACTGAAGTATCATGTTTTAATGTCAATACATGTCCAGAGAGGCAGTGTGAGCTTGGGCAAGTCATTATCTCTTGTGATATTAGGTCCACAACTGGATTGTAAGCTCTGTGGATCAGACAAGGATAGATCCCAAATAGACCTGGATACATCATTGAAATTCAATAAGCCAAGGACCATATTAGACCCAGCAATTTAAAGCACCCACACATTTGAACATCCAGCAGGCTATAACACCAGCACTCTATATGTGAGCACCCTATAATACCCTTTAGCAATGGCACCCGTATATCACCCATCACTTTATGAGAGCAAGAACAATTTGATACCCACCACCTTATTACACAATAACCATATAAAACCCAACACACACTATTACCTAGCATGCTATACTGCCTGTACCCCAATACCTAGCACTCTATAACACATAGAACCCTATAATTCCAGTACCTATAACACAGCATACTATAATACCCAGCACCCTATAAAACCCAGCATCCTGTAACACCAGCACCCACTAATAGCACCTAATAACATACGGCACATGCACTCTATAACACCCAGCAGACTATAACACCAGATTATTATAACAACACTCTGTAACACCAGTACCCTATAACACCAGTATATTACATTACAATACCCATTACCCTATAACACCAGCACTCTATAGCAACCAGCTCCATACACACCAGCCTTTATAGCACTAGCACCCTATACAACCAACTCTTGGTAACAACCAGCACTGTGTCCCACCAGACCTTCTTACCTTGCTGGCATCAGTCACACTGCAGAATAGAGCAAGCAGCACCATCTGATAACCCCACATGGTGACTGTTGTCCTGGCTGTGCTGTGGCTGCCTGTATCCTGCCTGTGCTGTGTCTCTCTGAGCTCTGGTGCTGCTCCTCAGCTCACTGACAATCACAATGTTTAGTTACAGAGGAGGAGCATTGAGTTACACCTACTGAGCTATGAGCCAGGGACTGCACCCAGCAGTGGAAGGGTTATATCTACCCAGAAGTGGGAGGGTTATATCTACCCAGCACTGAGAGGGTTATATCTACCCAGCACTGAGAGGGTTATATTTACCCAGCACTGGAATTGATATATCTACCCAGCAGTGGAGGGATTATATCTACCCAGAATTTGAAGGGTTAAATCTACCCAGCACTGGAAGTGATATATCTACCCAGCACTGAGCAGGTTATATCTACCCAGAACTTGAAGGGTTATATCTACCCAGCACTGAGCAGGTTATATCTACTTAGAACTTGAAGGGTTATATCTACCCAGCACTGTAAGTGATATATCTACCCAGCACTGAGAGGGTTGTATCTACCAAGCACTGGAAGTGATATATCTACCCAGCGCTGGGAGGGTTATATCTACCCAGAACTGGAAAGGTTATATCTACCCAGCACTGGGAGGGTTATATCTACCCAGCACTGGAAGGGTTATATCTACCCAGCACTGGGAGGGTTATATCTACCCAGAACGGGAAGGGTTATATCTACCCAGCACCGGAAGGGTTATATCTACCCATCAGTCGAAGGGTTATATCTACACAGCACTGGGAGTGTTAAACCTACTTAGCACTGGAAGGGTTATATCTACCCAGCAGTGGAAAGGTTATATCTACCCAGCACTGGGAGGGTTATATCTACCCAGCACTGGAAGGGATATATTTACCCAGCAGTGGGAGGGTTATATCTACCCAGCAGTGGGAGGGTTATATCTCTACAGCACTGGGATGGTTATATCTACCCAGCACTGGGAGGGTTATATCTACCCAGCACTGGGAGGGTTATATCTACCCAGTAGTGGAAGGGTTACATCTACCCAGCACTGGGAGGGTTACACCTTCCCAGCACTGGGAGGGTTATATCTACCCAGCACTGGGAGGATTATATCTACCCAAAACTGGAAGAGTTATATCCACTCAGCACTGGGAGGGATATATCTACCCAGCACTGAAAGAGTTATATCTACCCAGAACTGGGAGGGTTATATCTACCCAGCACTGGGAGGGTTATATCTACCCAAAGCTGGAAGAGTAATATCCACTCAGGACTGGGAGGGTTATATCTACCCAGCACTGAAAGAGTTATTACTACCCAGCACTGGGATGGTTATATCTACTCAGCACTGGAAGAGTTATATCTACGTAGCACTGGGAGGGTTATATCTACTCAGCTTTGGAAGACTTTTATCTACCCAGAACTCGGAGGGTTATATATACCCAGCTTTGGGAGGGTTATATCTACCCAGCACTGGAAAGGTTATATCTACCCAGCAGTGGAAGGGTTATATCTACCCAACACTGGTAGGGCTATATCTACCCAGTAGTTGGAGGGTTATATGTACCCAGCACTGGGAGTGTTATATCTACACAGCAGTGGAAGGCTTATTTCGACACAGCAGTGGGAGGGTTATATGTACCCAGCACTGGGAGTGTTATATCTACACAGCAGTGGAAGGCTTATTTCGACACAGCAGTGGGAGGGTTATATGTACCCAGCACTGGGAGTGTTATATCTACACAGCAGTGGAAGGCTTATTTCGACACTGCACTGGGAGGCTTATATCTACCCAGCACTGGAAGAGTTATATCTACCCAGCACTGTGAGGGTTATATCTACCCAGCAATGGGAGGGTTATATCTACCCAGCAGTGGGAGGGATATAACTACCCAAAACAGGGAGGGTTATATCTACACAGCAGTGGGAGGGTTATATCTACACAGCACTGGGAGGTTTATATCTATCCAGCACTGAAAGCATTATATCTACCCAGCACTGTGAGGGTTATATCTACGCAGCAGTGGTACGGTTATATCTACCCAGCCGTGGGAGGGATATAACTACCCAGAACTGGGAGGGTGATATCTACCCAGCAGTGGAAGGGTTATATCTTCACAGCACTGGAAGGGTTATATCTACACAGCACTGGGAGGGTTATATCTACCCAGCACTGAAATAGTCATATCTACCCAGCACTGGGAGGGTTATACCTACCCAGCACTGGAAGGGTTATATCTACCCAGCACTGGAAGAGTTATATCTACCCAGAACTGGGAGGGTTCTATCTACCCAGCATTGGGAGGGTTATATCTACCCAGGACTGGGAGGGTTATATCTACCCAGCACTGGAAGAGTTATATCTACCCAGAACTGGGAGGGTTATATCTATCCAGTAGTGGAGGGTTATATCTACCCAGCACTGGGAGGGTTGAATCTACACAGCACTGGAAGGGTTATATCTACCCAGCACTGAGAGGGTTATATCTACCCAGCAGTGGAAGGGTTATATCTATCCAACACTGGGAGTGTTATATCTAACCAGCACTGGAAGAGTGATATCTACCCAGCACTGTGAGGGTTATATCTACCCAGCAATTGGAGGGTTATATCTACACAGCAGTGGTAGGGTTATATCTACCCAGCAGTGGGAGGGATATAACTACCCAAAACAGGGAGGCTTATATCTACCCAGCACTGGAAGAGTTATATCTACCCAGCACTGTGAGGGTTATATCTACCCATCAATGGGAGGGTTATATCTACACAGCAGTGGTAGGGTTATATCTACCTAGCAGTGGAAGGGATATAACTACCCAAAACAGGGAGGGTTATATCTACACAGCAGTGGGAGGGTTATATCTACTCAGCACTGGAAGAGTTATATCTACCCAGCACTTGAAGAGTTATATCTACCCAGCACTGGGAGGGTTATATCTACCCAGCACTGTGAGGGTTATATCTACCCAGCAATGGGAGGGTTATATCTACACAGCAGTGGTAGGGTTATATCTACCCAGCAGTGGAAGGGATATAACTACCCAAAACAGGGAGGGTTATATCTACCCATCACTGGGAGGTTTATATCTACCCAGCACTGGGAGGGTTATATCTACCCAGCACTGGGAGGGTTATATTTACCCAGCACTGGAAGGGTTATATCTACCCAGAACTGGAGGGTTATATCTACCCAGCACTGGGAGGGTTATATCTAACCAGCAATGGGAGGGTTATATCTACCCAGAACTGGAAGAGTTATATCTACCCAGCACTGGTAGGGTTATATCGACCCAGCACTGGGAGGGTTATATCTACCCAGCACTGGGAGGGTTATATCTACCCAGCAGTGGGAGGGTTATATCTACCCAGCACCGGAAGAGTTATATCTACCCAGCACTGTGAGGGTTATATCTACCCAGGACTGGTAGGGTTATATCTCCCAGCACTGGAAGAGTTATATCTACACAGCAGTGGGAGGGTTATATCTACCCAGCACTGGGGGGGTTATATCTACCCAGGACTGGTAGGGTTATATCTCCCAGCACTGGAAGAGTTATATCTACACAGCAGTGGGAGGGTTATATCTACACAGCACTGGGAGGTTTATATCTACCCAGAACTGGGAGGGTGATATCTACCCAGCAGTGGAAGGGTTATATCTACACAGCACTGGAAGGGTTATATCTACCCAGCACTGAAATAGTCATATCTACCCAGCACTGGGAGGGTTATACCTACCCAGGACTGGGAGGAATATATATACCCAGCACTGGAAAAGTTATATCTACCCAGCACTGGAAGGGTTATATCTACCCAGCACTGGAAGAGTTATATCTACCCAGAACTGGGAGGGTTCTATCTACCCAGCATTGGGAGGGTTATATCTACCCAGGACTGGGAGGGTTATATCTACCCAGCACTGGAAGGGTAATATCTACACAGCTGTGTGAGGGTTATATGTACCTAGCAGTGGAAGGGTTATATCTACCCAGTACTGGGAAGGTTATATCTACGCAGCACTGGGAGGGTTATATGTACCCAGCACTGGAAGAGTTATATCTACCCAGAACTGGGAGGGTTATATCTATCCAGTAGTGGAGGGTTATATCTACCCAGCACTGGGAGGGTTGAATCTACACAGCACTGGAAGGGTTATATCTACCCAGCACTGAGAGGGTTATATCTACCCAGCAGTGGAAGGGTTATATCTATCCAACACTGGGAGTGTTATATCTAACCAGCACTGGAAGAGTGATATCTACCCAGCACTGTGAGGGTTATATCTACCCAGCAATGGGAGGGTTATATCTACACAGCAGTGGTAGGGTTATATCTACCCAGCAGTGGGAGGGATATAACTACCCAAAACAGGGAGGCTTATATCTACCCAGCACTGGAAGAGTTATATCTACCCAGCACTGTGAGGGTTATATCTACCCATCAATGGGAGGGTTATATCTACACAGCAGTGGTAGGGTTATATCTACCCAGCAGTGGAAGGGATATAACTACTCAAAACAGGGAAGGTTATATCTACACAGCAGTGGGAGGGTTATATCTACTCAGCACTGGAAGAGTTATATCTACCCAGCACTTGAAGAGTTATATCTACCCAGCACTGGGAGGGTTATATCTACCCAGCACTGTGAGGGTTATATCTACCCAGCAATGGGAGGGTTATATCTACACAGCAGTGGTAGGGTTATATCTACCCAGCAGTGGAAGGGATATAACTACCCAAAACAGGGAGGGTTATATCTACCCATCACTGGGAGGTTTATATCTACCCAGCACTGGGAGGGTTATATCTACCCAGCACTGGGAGGGTTATATTTACCCAGCACTGGAAGGGTTATATCTACCCAGAACTGGAGGGTTATATCTACCCAGCACTGGGAGGGTTATATCTAACCAGCAATGGGAGGGTTATATCTACCCAGCACTGGTAGGGTTATATCGACCCAGCACTGGGAGGGTTATATCTACCCAGCACTGGGAGGGTTATATCTACCCAGCAGTGGGAGGGTTATATCTACCCAGCACCGGAAGAGTTATATCTACCCAGCACTGTGAGGGTTATATCTACCCAGCACGTGAAGAGTTATATCTATCCAGAACGGGGAGGTTATATCTACCCAGCACTGGCGGGGTTATATCTACCCAGGACTGGTAGGGTTATATCTCCCAGCACTGGAAGAGTTATATCTACACAGCAGTGGGAGGGTTATATCTATCCAGCACTGAAAGCGTTATATCTACCCAGAACTGGGAGGGTGATATCTACCCAGCAGTGGAAGGGTTATATCTACACAGCACTGGAAGGGTTATATCTACACAGCACTGGGAGGGTTATATCTACCCAGCACTGAAATAGTCATATCTACCCAGCACTGGGAGGGTTATACCTACCCAGGACTGGGAGGAATATATATACCCAGCACTGGAAGAGTTATATCTACCCATCACTGGAAGGGTTATATCTACCCAGCACTGGAAGAGTTATATCTACCCAGAACTGGGAGGGTTCTATCTACCCAGCATTGGGAGGGTTATATCTACCCAGGACTGGGAGGGTTATATCTACCCAGCACTGGAAGGGTAATATCTACACAGCTGTGTGAGGGTTATATCTACCTAGCAGTGGAAGGGTTATATCTACCCAGTACTGGGAAGGTTATATCTACGCAGCACTGGGAGGGTTATATGTACCCAGCACTGGAAGAGTTATATCTACCCAGAACTGGGAGGGTTATATCTACCGAGAACTGGAAGGGTTATATCTACCGAGAACTTGAAGGGTTATATCTATCCAGTAGTGGAGGGTTATATCTACCCAGCACTGGGAGGGTTGAATCTACACAGCACTGGAAGGGTTATATCTACCCAGCACTGAGAGGGTTATATCTACCCAGCAGTGGAAGGGTTATATCTATCCAACACTGGGAGTGTTATATCTAACCAGCACTGGAAGAGTTATATCTACCCAGCACTGAGAGGGTTATATCTACCCAGCACTGAGAGGGTTATATCTACCCAGCAGTGGAAGGGTTAAATCTACCCAGCACTGGGAGGGTTATATCTACACAGCAGTGGTAGGGTTATATCAACCCAGCAGTGGACAGGATATAACTACCCAGAACTGGAAGGGTTATATCTACCCAGCATTGGGAGGTTTATATCTACCCAGCACTGGGAGGGTTATATCTACCCAGCACTGGGAGGGTTATATTTACCCAGCACTGGAAGGATTATATCTACCCAGAACTGGAGGGTTATATCTACCCAGAACTGAGAGGGTTATATCTACCCAGCAGTGGAAGGGTTATATCTACCCAGCACTGGGAGGGTTATATCTACCCAGCAGTGGAAGGGATATAACACCCCAGAACCGGAAGGGTTAAATCTACCCAGCATTGGGAGGTTTATATCTACCAGCACTAGGAGGGTTATTTCTACCCAGCACTGGGAGGTTTATATCTACCCAGCACTGGGAGGGTTATATCTACCCAGAGCTGGGAGGGTTATATTTACCCAGCACTGGAAGGATTATATCTACCCAGAACTGGAGGGTTATATCTACCCAGCACTGAGAGGGTTATATCTACCCAGCAGTTGAAGGGTTATATCTACCCAGCACTGGGAGGGTTATATCTACCCAGCAGTGGAAGGGTTATAACACCCCAGAACTGGAAGGGTTATATCTACCCAGCATTGGGAGGTTTATATCTACCAGCACTGGGAGGGTTATTTCTACCCAGCACTGGGAGGGTTATATTTACCCAATACTGGAAGGGTTATATCTACCCAGAACTGGAGGGTTATATCTACCCAGCACTGAGAGGGTTATATCTACCCAGCAGTGGAAGGGTTATATCTACACAGCACTCTGAGGGTTATATCTACTCAGCACTGGATGAGTTATATCTACCCAGCACTGGGAGGGTTATATCTACCCAGCACTGGAAGAGTTATATCTATCCAGAACTGGGAAGGTTATATCTATTTAGCACTGGGAGGGTTATATCTACCCAGCACTGGAAGAGTTATATCTACCCAGCACTGGGAGGATTATATCTACCCAGCACTGAGAAGGTTATATCTACCCAGCACTTGGAGGGTTATATCTACACAGCAGTGATAGGGTTATATCTACCCAGCATTTGGAGGGTTATATCTACCCAGGACAGGGAGGGTTATATCTCCCCAGCACTGGAAGGAATATTTTTACCCAGCAGTGGGAGGATTATATCTACCCATCAGCGGAAGGGTTATATTTACACAGTACTGGGAGGGTTATATCTACCCGGGACTGAAAGAGTTAAATCTACCCGGCACTGGGAGCGTTATATCTACCCTGCACTAAAAGAGATATATCTACCCAGAACTGGGAGGGTTATATCTATCCAGCATTGGGAGGGTTATATCTACACAGCACTGGAAGGGTTATATCTACCCAGCACTGGGAGGGTTATATCTACCCAGCACTTAGAGGTTATATCTACCCAGCAGTGGAAGGGTTATATCTACCCAGCACTGGGAGGGTTATATCTACCCAGCGCTGGAAGAGGTACATCTATCCAGCACTGGGAGCGTTATATCTACCCAGCACTGGAAGGGTTATATCTACCCAGCACTAGAAGTGATATATCTACCCAGCACTGGAAGGGATATATCTACCCAGCACTGGGAGGGATATATCTACTCAGCACTGGGAGGGATATATCTACCCAGCACTGGGAGGGATATATCTACCCAGCACTGGAAGGTATATATCTACCCAGCACCGTGAGGGTTTTATCTACCCAGCAGTGGAAGGGTTATATTTACCCAGAACTGGAAGGGTTATATCTACCCAGCACTGAGCAGGTTATATCTACCCAGTAGTGGGAGGGTTATATCTATCCAGCACTGGAAGAGTTATATCTATCCAGCACTGGGAGTGTTATATCTACCCAGCACTGGAAGAGATATATTTACCCAGCTCTGGAAGGGTTATATCTACCTAGCAATGGCAGGGATATATCTACCAAGCACTTGAAGGGATTTATCTACCCAGCAATGGCAGGGATATATCTACCCAGGTGCTTAACACCTAAATATTTTAGGAACACTTTATTTTTAGCAGTTTGAAAATCACAAAATACGCTGTGGAGAGAAGTGATAAAATTAAATATAAACAACAGTGTTTAAATCCAATACTTGAGCACAAATAGTTATTGCCTTTTGTACATTTTGCAATTGCACTACATAGTTTTTACCCGATTGGATATTCTAATGATTCTATATAATGTGTTAGCAAGTCCTCATATAACGTTTTAACAAATCCTCATATAATGCAGAAATCTGCTAATCATCGGGTTTGTGTAGTTTATATTAATGAAAAAACACTGGGTTATATCTTAGTTAGAAAGCAACGATGTTAAAAACAAAGCAACAGAATACTGAGGTATCTACCAGAAAAAAACATTATACTAGATCAATAGAGGAAATACAATAAATGTATATTACACAAAAAAGAAAAATAAGTATCAAAAGCATAAAAATATATATGGATATAATCCTTACAGAAAATACAGGACTTCCTGCTTGTCCTATTATAATTTGCTATTTCATTATCGCAGATACTTGTGGTTTACTTGGCCCCTTTTATGATGCAGCATGATGCTAATGAAAAATATATTCCTCTGTACATTGATTCTCTGGTTAGATACCAATCAGTAGTGCCCAAGGTTATATCTACCCATCACTGGAAGGCTTATATCTTCACAGCATTGGGAGGGTTATATCTAACCAGCACTGGAATAGTTATATCTACCCAGCATTGGGAGGGTTATATCTACCGAGAACGGGGAGGGTTATATCTACCCAGCACTGGAAGGGTTATATCTACCGAGAACGGGGAGGGTTATATCTACCCAGCACTGGAAGGGTTATATCTACCCAGAACTTGAAGGGATGCACTGTGAGCATTATATCTACACAGCACTTGAAGGGTTATATCTACCCAGCACTGGAAGGGATATATCTACCCAGCACTGGGAGGGTTATATCTACCCAGCACTGGGAGGGTTATATCTACCCAGCACTGGAAGGGATATATCTACCCAGCACTGGGAGGGTTATATCTACCAAGCACTGGGAGGGTTATATCTACCCAGCACTGGAAGGGTTATATCTACCCAGAACTGGAAGGGTTATATCTACCCAGCACTGGGAGGGTTATATCTACCGAGAACGGGGAGGGTTATATCTACCCAGCGCTGGAAGGGATATATCTACCCAGCACTGGAGGGTTATATCTACCCAGCACTGGAAGGGTTATATCTACCCAGCACTTGAAGGGATGCACTGGGAGCATTATATCTACACAGCACTTGAAGGCTTATATCTACCCAGCACTGGAAGGGATATATCTACCCAGCACTGGAGGGTTATATCTACCCAGCACTGGAAGGGTTATATCTACCCAGCACTTGAAGGGATGCACTGGGAGCATTATATCTACACAGCACTTGAAGGCTTATATCTACCCAGCACTGGAAGGGATATATCTACCCAGCACTGGAAGGGTTATATCTACCCAGCACTGGAAGGGTTAAATCTACACAGCACTTGAAGGCTTATATCTACCCAGCACTGGAAGGGTTATATCTACCCAACACTGGAAGGGTTATATCTACCCAGCACTGGGAGGGTTATATCTACCCAGCACTGGGAGGGTTATATCTACTCAGCACTGGGAGGCTTATATCTACCCAGCACTGGGAGGGTTATATCTACCCAGCACTGGAAGGGTTATATCTACCCAGCACTGGGAGGGTTATATCTACCCAGCAGTGGAAGGGTTATATCTACCCAGCACTGGGAGGGTTATATCTACCCAGCACTGGAAGGGTTAAATCTACACAGCACTTGAAGGCTTATATCTACCCAGCACTGGAAGGGTTATATCTAACCAGCACTGGAAGGGTTATATCTACCCAGCACTGGGAGGGTTATATCTACCCAGCAGTGGAAGGGTTATAACACCCCAGAACTGGAAGGGTTATATCTACCCAGCATTGGGAGGTTTATATCTACCAGCACTGGGAGGGTTATTTCTACCCAGCACTGGGAGGGTTATATTTACCCAATACTGGAAGGGTTATATCTACCCAGAACTGGAGGGTTATATCTACCCAGCACTGAGAGGGTTATATCTACCCAGCAGTGGAAGGGTTATATCTACACAGCACTGGGAGGGTTATATCTACCCAGCACTGGGAGGGTTATATTTACCCAGCACTGGAAGGGTTATATCTACCCAGAACTGGAGGGTTATATCTACCCAGCACTGGGAGGGTTATATCTAACCAGCAATGGGAGGGTTATATCTACCCAGAACTGGAAGAGTTATATCTACCCAGCACTGGTAGGGTTATATCGACCCAGCACTGGGAGGGTTATATCTACCCAGCACTGGGAGGGTTATATCTACCCAGCAGTGGGAGGGTTATATCTACCCAGCACCGGAAGAGTTATATCTACCCAGCACTGTGAGGGTTATATCTACCCAGGACTGGTAGGGTTATATCTCCCAGCACTGGAAGAGTTATATCTACACAGCAGTGGGAGGGTTATATCTACCCAGCACTGGGGGGGTTATATCTACCCAGGACTGGTAGGGTTATATCTCCCAGCACTGGAAGAGTTATATCTACACAGCAGTGGGAGGGTTATATCTACACAGCACTGGGAGGTTTATATGTACCCAGAACTGGGAGGGTGATATCTACCCAGCAGTGGAAGGGTTATATCTACACAGCACTGGAAGGGTTATATCTACCCAGCACTGAAATAGTCATATCTACCCAGCACTGGGAGGGTTATACCTACCCAGGACTGGGAGGAATATATATACCCAGCACTGGAAAAGTTATATCTACCCAGCACTGGAAGGGTTATATCTACCCAGCACTGGAAGAGTTATATCTACCCAGAACTGGGAGGGTTCTATCTACCCAGCATTGGGAGGGTTATATCTACCCAGGACTGGGAGGGTTATATCTACCCAGCACTGGAAGGGTAATATCTACACAGCTGTGTGAGGGTTATATGTACCTAGCAGTGGAAGGGTTATATCTACCCAGTACTGGGAAGGTTATATCTACGCAGCACTGGGAGGGTTATATGTACCCAGCACTGGAAGAGTTATATCTACCCAGAACTGGGAGGGTTATATCTATCCAGTAGTGGAGGGTTATATCTACCCAGCACTGGGAGGGTTGAATCTACACAGCACTGGAAGGGTTATATCTACCCAGCACTGAGAGGGTTATATCTACCCAGCAGTGGAAGGGTTATATCTATCCAACACTGGGAGTGTTATATCTAACCAGCACTGGAAGAGTGATATCTACCCAGCACTGTGAGGGTTATATCTACCCAGCAATGGGAGGGTTATATCTACACAGCAGTGGTAGGGTTATATCTACCCAGCAGTGGGAGGGATATAACTACCCAAAACAGGGAGGCTTATATCTACCCAGCACTGGAAGAGTTATATCTACCCAGCACTGTGAGGGTTATATCTACCCATCAATGGGAGGGTTATATCTACACAGCAGTGGTAGGGTTATATCTACCCAGCAGTGGAAGGGATATAACTACTCAAAACAGGGAAGGTTATATCTACACAGCAGTGGGAGGGTTATATCTACTCAGCACTGGAAGAGTTATATCTACCCAGCACTTGAAGAGTTATATCTACCCAGCACTGGGAGGGTTATATCTACCCAGCACTGTGAGGGTTATATCTACCCAGCAATGGGAGGGTTATATCTACACAGCAGTGGTAGGGTTATATCTACCCAGCAGTGGAAGGGATATAACTACCCAAAACAGGGAGGGTTATATCTACCCATCACTGGGAGGTTTATATCTACCCAGCACTGGGAGGGTTATATCTACCCAGCACTGGGAGGGTTATATTTACCCAGCACTGGAAGGGTTATATCTACCCAGAACTGGAGGGTTATATCTACCCAGCACTGGGAGGGTTATATCTAACCAGCAATGGGAGGGTTATATCTACTCAGAACTGGAAGAGTTATATCTACCCAGCACTGGTAGGGTTATATCGACCCAGCACTGGGAGGGTTATATCTACCCAGCACTGGGAGGGTTATATCTACCCAGCAGTGGGAGGGTTATATCTACCCAGCACCGGAAGAGTTATATCTACCCAGCACTGTGAGGGTTATATCTACCCAGCACGTGAAGAGTTATATCTATCCAGAACGGGGAGGTTATATCTACCCAGCACTGGCGGGGTTATATCTACCCAGGACTGGTAGGGTTATATCTCCCAGCACTGGAAGAGTTATATCTACACAGCAGTGGGAGGGTTATATCTATCCAGCACTGAAAGCGTTATATCTACCCAGAACTGGGAGGGTGATATCTACCCAGCAGTGGAAGGGTTATATCTACACAGCACTGGAAGGGTTATATCTACACAGCACTGGGAGGGTTATATCTACCCAGCACTGAAATAGTCATATCTACCCAGCACTGGGAGGGTTATACCTACCCAGGACTGGGAGGAATATATATACCCAGCACTGGAAGAGTTATATCTACCCAGCACTGGAAGGGTTATATCTACCCAGCACTGGAAGAGTTATATCTACCCAGAACTGGGAGGGTTCTATCTACCCAGCAGTGGGGGGGTTATATCTACCCAGGACTGGGAGGGTTATATCTACCCAGCACTGGAAGGGTAATATCTACACAGCTGTGTGAGGGTTATATCTACCTAGCAGTGGAAGGGTTATATCTACCCAGTACTGGGAAGGTTATATCTACGCAGCACTGGGAGGGTTATATGTACCCAGCACTGGAAGAGTTATATCTACCCAGAACTGGGAGGGTTATATCTACCGAGAACTGGAAGGGTTATATCTACCGAGAACTTGAAGGGTTATATCTATCCAGTAGTGGAGGGTTATATCTACCCAGCACTGGGAGGGTTGAATCTACACAGCACTGGAAGGGTTATATCTACCCAGCACTGAGAGGGTTATATCTACCCAGCAGTGGAAGGGTTATATCTATCCAACACTGGGAGTGTTATATCTAACCAGCACTGGAAGAGTTATATCTACCCAGCACTGAGAGGGTTATATCTACCCAGCACTGAGAGGGTTATATCTACCCAGCAGTGGAAGGGTTAAATCTACCCAGCACTGGGAGGGTTATATCTACACAGCAGTGGTAGGGTTATATCAACCCAGCAGTGGACAGGATATAACTACCCAGAACTGGAAGGGTTATATCTACCCAGCATTGGGAGGTTTATATCTACCCAGCACTGGGAGGGTTATATCTACCCAGCACTGGGAGGGTTATATTTACCCAGCACTGGAAGGATTATATCTACCCAGAACTGGAGGGTTATATCTACCCAGAACTGAGAGGGTTATATCTACCCAGCAGTGGAAGGGTTATATCTACCCAGCACTGGGAGGGTTATATCTACCCAGCAGTGGAAGGGATATAACACCCCAGAACCGGAAGGGTTAAATCTACCCAGCATTGGGAGGTTTATATCTACCAGCACTGGGAGGGTTATTTCTACCCAGCACTGGGAGGTTTATATCTACCCAGCACTGGGAGGGTTATATCTACCCAGAGCTGGGAGGGTTATATTTACCCAGCACTGGAAGGATTATATCTACCCAGAACTGGAGGGTTATATCTACCCAGCACTGAGAGGGTTATATCTACCCAGCAGTTGAAGGGTTATATCTACCCAGCACTGGGAGGGTTATATCTACCCAGCAGTGGAAGGGTTATAACACCCCAGAACTGGAAGGGTTATATCTACCCAGCATTGGGAGGTTTATATCTACCAGCACTGGGAGGGTTATTTCTACCCAGCACTGGGAGGGTTATATTTACCCAATACTGGAAGGGTTATATCTACCCAGAACTGGAGGGTTATATCTACCCAGCACTGAGAGGGTTATATCTACCCAGCAGTGGAAGGGTTATATCTACACAGCACTCTGAGGGTTATATCTACTCAGCACTGGATGAGTTATATCTACCCAGCACTGGGAGGGTTATATCTACCCAGCACTGGAAGAGTTATATCTATCCAGAACTGGGAAGGTTATATCTATTTAGCACTGGGAGGGTTATATCTACCCAGCACTGGAAGAGTTATATCTACCCAGCACTGGGAGGATTATATCTACCCAGCACTGAGAAGGTTATATCTACCCAGCACTTGGAGGGTTATATCTACACAGCAGTGATAGGGTTATATCTACCCAGCATTTGGAGGGTTATATCTACCCAGGACAGGGAGGGTTATATCTCCCCAGCACTGGAAGGAATATTTTTACCCAGCAGTGGGAGGATTATATCTACCCATCAGCGGAAGGGTTATATTTACACAGTACTGGGAGGGTTATATCTACCCGGGACTGAAAGAGTTAAATCTACCCGGCACTGGGAGCGTTATATCTACCCTGCACTAAAAGAGATATATCTACCCAGAACTGGGAGGGTTATATCTATCCAGCATTGGGAGGGTTATATCTACACAGCACTGGAAGGGTTATATCTACCCAGCACTGGGAGGGTTATATCTACCCAGCACTTAGAGGTTATATCTACCCAGCAGTGGAAGGGTTATATCTACCCAGCACTGGGAGGGTTATATCTACCCAGCGCTGGAAGAGGTACATCTATCCAGCACTGGGAGCGTTATATCTACCCAGCACTGGAAGGGTTATATCTACCCAGCACTAGAAGTGATATATCTACCCAGCACTGGAAGGGATATATCTACCCAGCACTGGGAGGGATATATCTACTCAGCACTGGGAGGGATATATCTACCCAGCACTGGGAGGGATATATCTACCCAGCACTGGAAGGTATATATCTACCCAGCACCGTGAGGGTTTTATCTACCCAGCAGTGGAAGGGTTATATTTACCCAGAACTGGAAGGGTTATATCTACCCAGCACTGAGCAGGTTATATCTACCCAGTAGTGGGAGGGTTATATCTATCCAGCACTGGAAGAGTTATATCTATCCAGCACTGGGAGTGTTATATCTACCCAGCACTGGAAGAGATATATTTACCCAGCTCTGGAAGGGTTATATCTACCTAGCAATGGCAGGGATATATCTACCAAGCACTTGAAGGGATTTATCTACCCAGCAATGGCAGGGATATATCTACCCAGGTGCTTAACACCTAAATATTTTAGGAACACTTTATTTTTAGCAGTTTGAAAATCACAAAATACGCTGTGGAGAGAAGTGATAAAATTAAATATAAACAACAGTGTTTAAATCCAATACTTGAGCACAAATAGTTATTGCCTTTTGTACATTTTGCAATTGCACTACATAGTTTTTACCCGATTGGATATTCTAATGATTCTATATAATGTGTTAGCAAGTCCTCATATAACGTTTTAACAAATCCTCATATAATGCAGAAATCTGCTAATCATCGGGTTTGTGTAGTTTATATTAATGAAAAAACACTGGGTTATATCTTAGTTAGAAAGCAACGATGTTAAAAAACAAAGCAACAGAATACTGAGGTATCTACCAGAAAAAAACATTATACTAGATCAATAGAGGAAATACAATAAATGTATATTACACAAAAAAGAAAAATAAGTATCAAAAGCATAAAAATATATATGGATATAATCCTTACAGAAAATACAGGACTTCCTGCTTGTCCTATTATAATTTGCTATTTCATTATCGCAGATACTTGTGGTTTACTTGGCCCCTTTTATGATGCAGCATGATGCTAATGAAAAATATATTCCTCTGTACATTGATTCTCTGGTTAGATACCAATCAGTAGTGCCCAAGGTTATATCTACCCATCACTGGAAGGCTTATATCTTCACAGCATTGGGAGGGTTATATCTAACCAGCACTGGAATAGTTATATCTACCCAGCATTGGGAGGGTTATATCTACCGAGAACGGGGAGGGTTATATCTACCCAGCACTGGAAGGGTTATATCTACCCAGAACTTGAAGGGATGCACTGTGAGCATTATATCTACACAGCACTTGAAGGGTTATATCTACCCAGCACTGGAAGGGATATATCTACCCAGCACTGGGAGGGTTATATCTACCCAGCACTGGGAGGGTTATATCTACCCAGCACTGGAAGGGATATATCTACCCAGCACTGGGAGGGTTATATCTACCAAGCACTGGGAGGGTTATATCTACCCAGCACTGGAAGGGTTATATCTACCCAGAACTGGAAGGGTTATCTCTACCCAGCACTGGGAGGGTTATATCTACCGAGAACGGGGAGGGTTATATCTACCCAGCGCTGGAAGGGATATATCTACCCAGCACTGGAGGGTTATATCTACCCAGCACTGGAAGGGTTATATCTACCCAGCACTTGAAGGGATGCACTGGGAGCATTATATCTACACAGCACTTGAAGGCTTATATCTACCCAGCACTGGAAGGGATATATCTACCCAGCACTGGAGGGTTATATCTACCCAGCACTGGAAGGGTTATATCTACCCAGCACTTGAAGGGATGCACTGGGAGCATTATATCTACACAGCACTTGAAGGCTTATATCTACCCAGCACTGGAAGGGATATATCTACCCAGCACTGGAAGGGTTATATCTACCCAGCACTGGAAGGGTTAAATCTACACAGCACTTGAAGGCTTATATCTACCCAGCACTGGAAGGGTTATATCTACCCAACACTGGAAGGGTTATATCTACCCAGCACTGGGAGGGTTATATCTACCCAGCACTGGGAGGGTTATATCTACTCAGCACTGGGAGGCTTATATCTACCCAGCACTGGGAGGGTTATATCTACCCAGCACTGGAAGGGTTATATCTACCCAGCACTGGGAGGGTTATATCTACCCAGCAGTGGAAGGGTTATATCTACCCAGCACTGGGAGGGTTATATCTACCCAGCACTGGAAGGGTTATATCTACCCAGCACTGGAAGGGTTAAATCTACACAGCACTTGAAGGCTTATATCTACCCAGCACTGGAAGGGTTATATCTAACCAGCACTGGAAGGGTTATATCTACCCAGCACTGGGAGGGTTATATCTACACAGCAGTGGGAGGGTTATATCTACTCAGCACTGGGAGGGTTATATCTACCCAGCACTGGGAGGGATATATCTACCGAGCACTGGAAGGGTTATATCTTCCCAGAAGTCGGAGGGCTATATCTACCCAGATATAGCACTGGAAGAGTTGTATCTACACAGAATGCCCTCATACTGGCTTTATTTTATTTATCAGCCTGATGTATCATTCATATTTAGTATAACCTATTGCAGTCAGGAAAACAAATGTGTATAATTACTAATTGGGATTCATTGTATCTATAAAGCTACATTATTCCACAAAACTGTACATTTTTGGTGGGTACGATCCAGTGATGGAACTATAAAATGGAGTGCCCCGGTGCAAAATATTTTGCCCCCCCCCCCTTCTGACGTTTCTATACATACCATAGGGGTCATTAAAATCCCAAAAATATATGTAAGTGATAATAACACCCTTATGGTGATCAGATCGCCATTTTATAACATATTTATCTGCCATCCTCCCTTAAAAAAATAAGATTCCTTTCTTACAGCCAGTAACAAAGGGCCCTTATCACGTCATGGGCCCTGGTGCTTAGCACCTGCTGCACCGGCAGTAACTCCGCCACCTATTATACCTCTAGATTGTACATTTATTGTAGCAGATACTTGCATTATAACAGATTGTATATCTCATAACACCACTTATTTGTAGGCTTCTTGAATTAGAGTCTCTCATTATACCACAAGATTGTAAGATCATTGCGGCAGGTTCTTGTATTGTACTGGTAGATTGTAAGCTTCTTGTACAGGAGGTCCCCAGGTTACGAATTAGATACGTTGTATGTAACTCAGATCCCTGAATAATAATAATAATAACAACTATAGGAATACAATGTAATACCGTAACTATAATATTAATAACCATGTATTGTAATAATAAGTTACAAAAATGATGATGCTCTTTCTTTTAATTTAAACAAACAGAACATAAAAACAAACAAATAAAAAAGCCTTGGGAGCCCGTTCTTACATACAGAAGCTAATTGTCTGTAACCCAGGGACACCCTGTACTAGATTTTAAGGTTCTTGTGATTGGGTCTCCCAATCTAGCACAAGACTCCTAGCTGCAGTGTCTTACATTTTAGCATTAGACTGTAAGCTCCTTGGAGCAGGATCTCCCATTGTGCCACTGCTGTGTTTTGCATTATACGATAGGCTGCAAGCTCTTTGGGGCAGGGTCTCCAGCTGTCCAGTACAGAGTGGGTTACTTGTTATTATACAGGATTTTTGAAGTCCACTGGCTGCCGCCCAGATACTCGGGGTGTAAATCCCAGTGACAGCTGGCAGAGTCAGGATCAAGTGTTCCCCGACTGTGGCTTCTGGTAGTAGTGTGGAGTCATCCCTGGAACTGTGGCCCCCTAGTGGGTCCTAATTTCCTAAAATGTAATCCAACAACAGACATGAAATTATATTTCTAGAGTGAAGACTTTGTAAATATTTGGGCAGTAAAAGTTATTTCCATTGCATTGCAAAATGTCAATGGGTGTCCTAATTAGCAAATCAGTTAATATTACATTAATTTGTTATCTGAGTGAGGTTAATATCGCAATAACATAGATAGCGATAGATGTGGGAAAACAGCATGACTTTTAAAGACAAATATCTAAATAGTGTA
Organism: Discoglossus pictus; assembly: GCA_027410445.1. Classification (NCBI taxonomy): domain Eukaryota; kingdom Metazoa; phylum Chordata; class Amphibia; order Anura; family Alytidae; genus Discoglossus; species Discoglossus pictus. Next base: position 30,593,283 of record CM050168.1, read on the forward strand.
AAGTTAGATTTTAAAGTTTAATTTTAAACTGTTAAAATATTTGAAAATCATGATTTCAAAAGCATTATACTAGAATTAACTACAACTGTCACATATATGTGTGTAGATGGGACTAGTCCTTTAATTGTAGGTCTCAGAAATGCGGATCCTGGGCTCATTCTAGGGTCATGACAATACTACTTTAGAGAAAGTGTTGTAGATAAGTGAAACATACTTGGGGCCTCGTACAAGTAAATTCTCGATTTGCTACTTTTGAGATGCGTGCTCGAGTAGCTCTACTTTTACAAGACTTCCTTGATTCGCGTTTAGCCATTTACGAGCTTGACGGAGGGTCAGTCGGAGCAATTGAATAGCGATTCGTGTTTTTTTGTGGCCACAACTCTTGCGGACGTTAAAGATCAAAGGCTTTGATGGAAGTAACTTGTGCTTATGAGCAAAGTAAGGGATAGTAGGGTGCAGTAAGTAACATGAACGGGGCAAGTAAGTAGGAGGCATTTGAATAGCAAAGTAACCTGCTAGCTCTACTTGCAGCCCCGATCTCAAGTAAGTTGCAATTGAATGAGGCCCTTTGAGTTTAGAATCTAGTGTGCACTAAAGCATTTGGAGATATAATGGGTAGATTAGATGGTGCGTATGGTCCTTATCTATCTTCAAAACTATGCATATCTGTTGTGATCTAAAACTGATAATAAGAGTATAACATGGGCAGTTGGTTTTTACTTTGTTAAAATGTGCATAAATACATTTGACACTTAATGGCTTCCCTTGTTTTAGACATTTTTACAAGAAAAAACATAGACCTGAAACTTCTATAAATGCATGGAACCATTGTATAAGAATTTTCAATATAAAAAAAATATACAGCTATACCCCATTTAGCTCCCCACATGCGTTAATGAGCCGGGAGAAAAGAGCACTAAACGGGGCATTTTATTGCCACAGCGTTCAGGCAGGGCTATGGAGAATTGGAGAGCGATGAGCGGGGATTTAAAGGTTTGGTGGTCAAAAACAGCGATATAGTGGGGTTTAGCACTAAGCGGGGAATTACAGGGAAAAAGAGCGATATAGTGAAACAGCGCTAGGATCTTTCCTGTTGGTTGGCTGTGCGCAGTGGTGCCCATTGGCCACTAGGTGGCGCAGCTGAAAGTGTTGGTGAATTTCTTCAGTCTAAAGCGTATAATGTGCCAGTACCTGAAGCCTAACCCTCACAAAACTCCTCATATTAACACCTAACACCCCTCAGGCTAATACCCAACTCTACCCCCCCAGCCTAACACCTAACTCTAACCCCCCTCACCCTAACACCTAACCCCCCAGCCTAACCCTAACACCCCCAGCCTAACACCTAACACTAATCCCCCTTCACCTCAACACCTAGCCATATCCCTCACCCTAACACCTAAACCCCTCACCCTAACACCTAACCCCTCAGCCTAACATCTAACCCTAATCCCCCCTCATCCTAACACCTAGCCCTTATCCCCCCTGCCTAACCCTAACCCCCTCACTCTAACACCTAATCCCCCCAGCCTAACCCTAACATTAAAGCTTAAGAAATTCACAGACATTTTCGGCTGCGCCACCTAGTGTGCAATGGGCGCAATTGAACACGGCCAACCAGTAGGAAAGATCCCAGCGCTATACGGGGTAGCTTTAAGCATTATATAGCTGCACTTGTATTTATCTTGAGACCTTGACTTTCCAAAAGGATATATAATGTTATAATAACAATATCAATTAATCTGTATCAAACAAATATTGTATCCAAATACAAAATGTTTCAGTCTACCCTTTCCCTTTCCAATTGTATCCTTTTTTATTTGTTGTATCTTTCCTATATCCCCCATTCACAAATTGTGTTAAATATTATTTTTTTACTTTTGCCTTATTGTTAAAACTATTTGAAATAAAAAATAAGGAGTTAAAGAAAAAAAAAACGTGCCAACATACTCTATAGAGATGTACAAGGCACACATATAACACGTATGACAACACATATTAAACACAACATTATAGAATAAGTTTAAATGGATTACCAGAAGCAAAGCTGCCAACTCCCAATATACAGCAGTTACACCCCGTTTTATCCATAAAAACGTATATATTTTCAACGGTTCCAAATCTGTTTGTAACTAAAGTTTTGGCTTTCAGTTTTACAGCCTCTCATATAAAGCTTACTTTAATGAGCTGTGTTATGCCTTTAAATCCTGATACTGTCACTGCTTTTATATTTCTGGCACTGTTATTACTAGGAGTAAACTGGTTACATATTTAAAAGTTTGGGGTTAAATTAAATCTGTATATATTTTTCTGGCAAAACAATAAATAGCATTTATATTTTATGATCATTTTATCGTTTCTTTATGTAAACGCTTTTATTTATTTAAAAAAACAATCTGTTAAATCTTATCACTATTTATTATGTAGCATTATTACATACTGTATGAGAAAATAATGGGATGTTCCCTGTCTCTTTATTGCCACCTTGTGTGGACAAAAGGGATTACACTATTATATCTTCATCTTTTATCATGTATAAAAAGCATGTTTTTTTTTCATTTGATATTCTCTGGATCATTAAATTCATCCTGAATGCAGAACTGTCTTAGAAAACTGTACATCTATGTTTGATCACTCACCAAGGCCAACTTGTTTCATTTAGCAATTAAGACTAGAGAAGTAAGAAATGCTTCTAAAGCCTTTGACTGTGTGGATCACAACTAAATGTGGCAAGTTCTTAAAGAGATGGGAGTACCAGATCATCTCATTCACCTCATGAGGAATCTCTATGTGAACCAAGAAGCAACGGTCAGAGCCGAACATGGGACAACGCAATGGTTAAAGATATTGTCACCTTATTTATTCAACTTATACACAAAGCACATCATGAATAAGGCCTGTCTGGATGAATCCAAAGCCGGAATTAATATTGCTGAAAGAAATAGCCACAAACTCAGATTTGCAGATGATACTACTCTGATGGCTGAAAGTGAGGAGGAACTAAAATACTTATTGAGGGTAAAAGAAGAGAGTGCAAAAGGTGGCCCGGTGCTCCGTGGTAAAAAGACAAAGATTATGGCAAACGGCAATCAAAGTTCCTGGCAAATAGATGGGGAAGAAGTGGAGGCAGTGACAGATTTTATTTTCCTGGGCTCAAAGATCTCTGCCGATGGTGACCGTAGTCATGAAATTAAAAGACGTTTACTTCTGGGGAGGAAAGCTACGGCAAGTCTGGACAAGCTATTAAAATGGTCATAAATGACACCTTTGAATTGTTGTGTTAAAGAAAACTGCTTAGAGTCCCTTGAACTGCAGGAAGATCCAATCAGTTCATACTGATTCACTGGAAGGTTTGATCATGAAACTAAAGTTAAAATATTTTGGCCATTTCATGAGAAGAGAGAAGTCTCTGATGCTGGGAAAGTTTGAAGGCACACAAAGAAGGGGACTCAGAGGTGGAGATGGATAGACAAGGTCATTGAAGCAATGGACATAAGCTTGAGAGAGCTTAGAGGAGCAGTGGCTGACAGATGTGCCTGGCCTGCTGTAGTCACAGAGATTCGAACTGAACAACAGCAAAACTCTTTGTAAATATTCCAATATGCAACTTCTAACATTTACATTTTATAATGTACAAATTTGTAAGTCTATATTACTACTTTTAGTACTTTTAGAATTATTTTGTCTTCATGCTTTGGTTCATTTCAGTGCTTATAATTCACTAAAAATAATGGGCCATATTAAATTGCGCTTTCAGGTGATCTGGTAGCCCGTAAGTTAAGTTACAAGTTAGTTTGCTATTCAACTGGCGTCTTTTTGCTGGCTCCGAAAGGCTTACAAGTTACAGCCTTGAAAAAATGGCGATGGCTGCGCAAAAGTTGCTATGGCTAAAATCGCAAATCGCTATTCAATTGCTCAATTTCCCCAAACCAGCAAATGTTTTCACACCGTAAATAGCAAATGAAGGAGAAAATCCTACCAGTGCTAGAGAGGACCCGCAAGGGGGTTAAACACCTTTTCGTAGCACCGTAAATGCAAATAAAAAATCACTACTGTACTGTAAATAACGGGGAAAGCGATAATAGACATTCAAATTAATTGCACAACAGTCTCAAGCTTGCAAATCGGCAGGAAATAAATGTATTTTTATGTTTCATTTTATAGTTAAAACGATCTCCGGTATCAATGAGTAAATACATATCAGGCCACCCATATGGACTAGAACAGTATTGGCATTCATTTTCATAATTCTTTATTTTGCGGGTTTGCGAGTCTGATCGCATATAGGACCCCCAAACCTAATTGATTGACATGTAACCTCCATGTCTTACAGCCTTAATAATGCCATTTTCTATTGGCTCATTCGAAATGGGAGGTTACTGGTTTGCTTAATTGATCATGTTCCCACACTGAACTGCAATGAACCAGTGCATGGTTTACACCCGTAACTTGTGGCCCTGAGCAACTGAATAGCATCGCAATCAGAGACGAACGGGAACCCGCAACGCACGCACAGACATTCAGCTGGCTGCGATTGCGTAGCGGGCTTCAAATTGAATATGAACCAGTGTTTTTAAACATATTTTTTTGTGTTACAATTTATGTTGTCGAATGATGGTTTTGCTAGAAAAATATTCAGATCCCATTGCAGAAAATGAGTTACAATTCTTGTTTTAACTTCATCATTGCTTTTACAAAACGGTTAATCCAAATGTTATTCATTAATGGTTTATTTAGGTTGGTTCCTAATGCAGAGATTTGTACTTTTATAGTATTGGATATTAAGCCTTTTTCATATCCTTCCATTAAGAAATCTAGAATTTGATTGTTGTTTATAACACCGTCAACAGATTTTATTTAGAAAAATTCTGAAATATACAATGCTTGAATCGTCTGCATAGGATATTAATTATTTTGTCATAAAGTCCTGCCTTGCTCAAATTCCTTTTAGTTTAAAAGCAGCTATGTTTAGATATTGTGCACATGGAAGAAGGACTTGACCTTGCTGAATTATGTCGGGAATAACTGGAAGACTTATTAGCTGATTAGTTCTATAAATCATATTTGGCTTGGCCAGCATGGTGCAATCATGATTACTCTGCAATGTTCCTTTCTGAGTTTCTGTATGACTCTAATTTTTAATGGAATGGGTGGGAAAATATATGCGAGATTGAATTTCCACTGTTGACTGAGGCCCTCATTCAATTGCACTTTGGCCAATTGAATAGGGCCCTAAATAAGCACATAACATATTTTTTTTAAAGAAGTTTTTAGTTAGCAAGCATCTATCCAAAAGCAAGGTTTTCACTAACTAAAAACTTCTTTAAAAAAATATGCTATGTGCTTATTTAGGGCCCTATTCAATTGGCCAAATAGCAATTGAATGAGGGCCTGAGAGTGTCTATACTTGTTCCATTGCTGTAAATAAGTAGACCCCAATAATCTGTTACTCTTATGAGTAGCCATTAGATCTCTGGTGATTGTGTGATATAATTGAATATTTTCTTTTATTTAGTTGCTATTCTTTTTGTGAAACCAATATGTGCCTACCAAAATATTCTCCTTGCCATTTATATGGATTGCTGATAAGTCTATTAAATTATTTTCCAACCCATTGAAATATTTGATGATTTAATTTTCATATGTGAAAACTTCCACCTTGATGATTTATGAATTCACTGCCATTGCATTGTCTGTTTGTATTTTTAATTGCAGTTCCTTTTATTATTGTTTTGATGTATTACATACTATTATTTTAGTCTAGATAGTTTGTCAAATGTTTTTTCTCTTCTGCATTCCATATTCCTTGTTTGTTGGTGTAACAAACCACCGTATCTGCTTGCATCTGTTGATAGAACAATCCATGTTGGATTTTGCCTCTTTTCTTTTCCTTTTTTGAGATTTAAATGTTTTGTCCACTAATTAAGTGAAATTTTTACTGTTGTCGTAATTTTTATCTTTTATATTTCTGCCCCAATTTTTTAATATAAGCTCTTAAAGTGGTCTTATTCAAGTTTTTGCCCATTGAATCTCTGGTATGAGAATGAGATGGCTGATCTTAGGTTGATCTATTTTGATGTTATCTCACTTTTTGCTGCCTTTAAATTGTTTATTTTTTGATATAGACAATTTATCATTTTTTAACTTCTGATTCATCCCTAAAAATGTTATGTGTTGTGCTGAATTTATGCGGACATTTTTGTAGTTGTTTATCCAACCTACATTTTTTTATTGTATTAATTACATTGTCAGATTTTTTTAGTTCCTTTTTTGGAGAAGTTACCATTACCCAATCTTCTAGATATGAGACAATATTTACTGAATTTCTCTGAAATATGTTACAAATTAGTTTTGTAAATGTTCTGTGCTTTTGAAAGTATGAATTGAAATGCTTTATATTGATAATGTTGTCTTTTTCTTCAATTGCTAATCATAGGTATTTTAATTTTTATGAAATTAGCATATTGGTATGTGTAAATATGAATCTTTTAGATCTATGGTCACCACTGAGAATTTTTTTGGAAGGGTAGAAATTGTTTCCATTTTAAATCGTCTAGTATTTGTCTAGTATTTTTTTTTACTTTGTATTTTTATTAGAAGAACGTACAGTTGACAATACACAAGTATATAGAATACTAGTACAGGCAGGTTTTGAGGAAATAGATGAAACACTATGATGAATCTCTTCATGTCAGCAAGATTGTTCTAACAAATAAAGGTTTATCCACACATACCTTTCCTCTATTATTTATCTTTTTTTTTCCAGTGCATTACTAATTTTAACAAAATCCAATAAAAATGTGGTAAAATTTACTTCGGAATAGATAACTCTACATATTCATCGATATAAAAAAGATAAAAAGTTATGCCTACCTCATTAGTCTTGTGGAACCTAATGACCAGCAAGGAGACCACAGCCTTTGACCTAAAACCAATCTCTTAAATCAAAGGAGATTGAAATTCTGAGTTGAACCCACCTAGGGCTTAAAGTATGGATGAGCTATGTGTTCTGTTTAAACAGCGTTCCCAAAACTTATAAAAATAGTAGCATTGTATCTATTAACATATGTGAAAGATTGTCATATATTAGGATATAAATCAATATATTCTTAACTTTTAAAATATGAAGGGAAGCAGACTTCCATTGTCTAGCAATGGGACTAATTGCAGAAGTCGATTATGAGCATTTGGAAGTCCTGTAACCAAGGAACCAAAAAGGTAAACTCCTAGGTCAGGCTGTAAATCCGAGCCTGGTGTGTCTAAATCTAGTTGCATCACTTCTCTCCAAATATTTTGAGCTAGTGGGTATGTCCACCAAATATAATAGAAAGTGCTGTGACGGCACAGCTTCTAAAACAAATTGGGCTCATGGTCAGGTTCCACATATGTAATTTGTAAGGGATAACACACTGTGTAATACCTTAAGCGATATTTCCAAAATACTGTAATTAAGAGAGTTTTTAGCTAGTGGCCGAGGAGTAAGTCCAGGTATTGTGATCCCAAGTCTGGGCCAGGTCTGATTCCCACAGAGTCATGATTGGATATTTGTAATTTTCAGAAGATGTATTAAAGGTTTTGGACCATGAGACCACAGAGAGTTGGACATGACTGAACGATGCAAAAACACACAAATTAAAGGTGTCATATAGCATAGTCAAATATAGCTCTAGTAAAAGGAGAAGAGTGGCATAGGTGTGAAAACCAAGTGTCTTGTGGGTAAAGACTAAAGTGTTCCTGTTAAAGAAGATTATATTTATCCAGCAAGATTTAAATAGGTCAAGATGGATTCATTAACATGCCAATGAGGAAGTTTTGTAAATTTGTTTTTCTACACCAAAGCATGCATCTTTCATTCCAACTTAATGAGAAATGGGGATGGGGAATGATTGTAGTCAGGTGAGGGAGATCTGAGGCTAATTGATAGAGGAAAAATGTCCCACCACCACTATAGAAAGAGGCCTAGTAGGTGCTTATCAGGTTTACAACTTCAGGCTAGCTCTAGGTTTCCACTAGTAGGTGCGTATCAGGTTTACAAACTCTCCTTTTATTCCAAATTTCGTAATGGCATCATAGGCCCTCTGGCCTAATGATGTACCTTGCTATCCTAAGTGGTTTATTTTGCAAAATAAATTTGGACACATGACTTTGAAACTTATCAAGTTTTCTAGATTTAATGGGAATGGGTAATGTGAGGAATACATATAACAGGCAAGGGAGTAAGTTTGTTTTAATGCAGTTAGATATGGTACTGTGACCAGATTTTTAAATCCAAAAGTAATTCTTTGTACATCAGGGGATAATCGGCTTGATATAGATCACCCCAGTGAGAAGTAAGATTCAATCCTAGGAACCTTAAAAAGTATTTGGGCCAAATAGTTGAGGAAAGTGTCAAATTTAAGACCTCTCGTTTATCTACATTTACTTTTAAGCCTGAGAATTGTTCAAAGGTAGTTAAGGTATGGATAAGGTTAGGGATTGAGGTAAGTGGCCTAGTAAGAGTACAAAGTAGATTGTCAGCGAAGAAGCTACATCTATATTGTCAGGATCCTATCTGCACCCCATAAATGTCAGGATTATCTCTTATGGTTTAGATAAGAGGTTCAATTGCAGGGCAAATAGCAGGGGTGAGAGAGGACACTCCTGCCTTGTGCCTTACTGTATTTGAATCAGAGGTGGTAGATTGTCAGAGAACTTCAGGGTAGCTCTGGGTTTCCAGTAGTGGGTGCGCATCAGGTTCACAAACTACCCTTTAATTTCACATTTCTTAAGGACATAATTTATGTATGGTCACTCTACAGAATTGAAGGCTTTCTCTATGTACAGAGCTAAAAAACATAAAGGAATCTTCGTACTATGAATATAATGTATATATAATGTATATATTGTCAACTCAACTAATTGTATCCATTGCCTGTCGGTAGGGTATAAAGCTTTTTTGGTCTTTATGGACAAGTCAAGTTGAGCCATCCTATTGGCTATTACTTTAGCTGAAATTTTAATGTTTCCATAAGTAGGGTCATGGGTCTAAAATTCTTCATTTCCAAAGGTTCCTTACGATCTTTAGGAAGAACAATAATTTCAACCAGATTAATTTGGGGGGAATCAAATGCCCTCAATATATAACTGCAGAAGTTAGTTAAATGCTGGGCTAAGAGATCGTAGAAATTTGTTAGATAGTCTGGACCAGGAGATTTATCTTTAAAATCTGCATTGTAGCTTTGACCTTTCCTATTGTTACTCTGAAATTCAAGACGTTAAGCTCATCCTCAGATAAAGAGGCTGAGTTGCAGGAGTCAATAAAAGACCTTGCCTATGGGGCAGTACCTTGCTGTGCAGGAAAAGGTTGTGTTTTACTTGGGCTATTGAGGGAGTTTTCAATTGGTATATTTTAGAATCAATGAATTTAGACCTTAATCTGCGATCCAGAAGGAAGTTGGGCTTGTAGGCTTTGGAAAAAAATGAAATCTATGTAGTGTATAGTGTAAAACATTATGATGCAAATTAAATTTTGTCCGCTACTCTGAAAAGTTTGCAGTCTAGAGGAGTTGACGACCCTACTCTGAAGAGCTTACAGTGTAAAGGAGTTAAGGTCCCTGCTAAATAGAACTTACACTGTAGGGAGGTTTGACGTCCCTGATCTGGAGAGCGTACAGTGTAAAGGAAATGGGGTTGCTACTCTTTGATTACAGTCTAGAGAAAATGAATTGAGTGGCGAGGTTAAGAGAGGTACATGATGGACAGAGATCCAGACAGACTTTATTTATGGTAGGAGGAGTAGGTAATTGCTGGTCATGGGCTTTGAGCAAACGAGACATTTGCTTTTGATGTGCAAACCCTCACTCATGAGAGTAGGTAGCTGTGTACCATGGGGTTAGTGTTAACTGAACATGTGAGTCTTAGCAGGGAGGGTGAGTTCATGGTTTAAAATTCTCATTTTCAGAACATTTATTTGTTAACTTTTTGCTAACAGCTAGTACTTATGTAACCCCTTATCGTTAGGTCGGGAGTGCGCTCCACTTGACCAGTGGACTTGATTTCTCAATAGTGGTTTGCATTTCTCTCCACGTAGGATGTTTTTTCTCCATGAATGTGTAAATCCTCTCTAAAATAAGAGTCTACACCATTTTAACAGTATGCAATCTTTTTTCTGAATCGTGGCTTACATTTCTCTCTTCACATAGTTTTGCCATTTATTTTCTTTTTTGATTTTTCCTTGGGCAGTTTCAATAACAAATTGCTGATTCCAATTTATTCTTATGCAGCCATGTTGAAGACATTAGTAGTTACTTAAAAACAAAAACAGATTTTAGTTGTAGGCGGAATTCCTGGATATGGATATCCCCATGCTAGAATATTTTACATTTACCATTTGATGATTTGATGCAAATTATAAACTCTGGTGGAATAAATCAAGGAAAACTAAATAGGTTTATCAGCCACCCCCCCACCCTCTCCAGTGAGAGATAATTAATCATATGAGATAAAGTCATTGGGTGAGAGAGGAAGGTTGTTTTCATGTAATTTATGCTGAAAACACCATACTTTTTTTTTAAACTCTTAATTTTTCAGTTTTAATTTATATTTCAGCAAATAATTTAAAAAAGATCAATTGGGGATAGAGGTAAGGAACAGAAAATACACAAGTATACAGTTTATTTTGCAATGACAATAATGTATATTATGTAACCATGTACTTCCTGTACAGTGCCTTGAAAAAGTATCCGCCCATCCCCCCCCCCCCCCCCCCTTTTTGTGTTTTGTTGCCTCACAACCTGGAATTAACATGGATTGTTTGAGGATTTGCATCATTTAATTTACAGAACATGCCCACAACTTTGAACTAGTCTGGACTTTGACTAGGCCATTCCAACACATCTACATGTTTCCCCTTAAACCACTCGAGTGTTGCTTTAGCAATGTGTTTGGGGTCTTTGTCCTGCTGGAAGGTGAACCTCCGTCCTAGCCTCAAATCACGCACAGAGTGGTACAGGTTTTTCTCAAGAATATCCCTGTATTTAGCACCATCCATCTTTCCCTCAAATCTGACCAGTTTCCCAGTCCTGGCTGCTGAAAAACATCCCCACAGCATGATGCTGCCACCACCATGTTTCACTGTGGGATGGTGTTCTTTGGGTGATCTGATGTGTTGGGTTTGCGACAGACATATCGTTTTCTTTCATGGCCGAAAAGTTCAATTTTAGTCTCATCAGACCAGAGCACCTTCCTCCATACATTTTGGGAGTCTACCACATGCTTTTTTGCAAATTCAAAATGTGCCATTTTGTTTTTTGATGATAGTAATGGCTTTCTTCTGCCCACTCTGCCATAAAGCCCAACTCTATAGAGCGTATGGCTTATTGTTGTCCTATGTACAGATACTCCAGTCTCTGCTGTGGAACTCTGCAGCTCCTCCAGGGTTACCTTAGGTCCCCGTGTTGCCTCTCTGATTAATGCCCTCCTTATCCGGACAGTGAGTTTTGGTGGGCAGGTTTGCTGTTGTGCCATGTTCTTTCCATTTGGTTATGATAGATTTGATGGTGTTCCTGGAGATCATCAAAGATTTGGATATTTGTTTATAACCTAACCCTGACTTGTACTTCTCAACAACATTGGCCCTTACTTGTTTGGAGAGTTCCTTGGTCTTTATGGCAGTGTTTGGTTAGTGGTGCCTCTTGCTTAGGTGTTGCAGCCTCTGGGGCCTTTCAAAACAGGTGTGTATATCTAATGACAGATCATGTGACACTTAGATTGCACACAGGTGGACATCATTTCACTAATTATGTGACTTCTGAAGGTAATTGGTGGCACCAGAGCTTTTTATGGGCTTCATAACAAAGGGTGTGAATAGATACGCATATGTTAATTTTCTGTTTTTTATTTCTAAAAAATAGTTTTATGTATATATTTTTTGCATTTCACTTCACCAACTTAGACTTTTGTGTTCCGATCCATCAAATAAAAAACATTGAACTTAAGGCTGTAATGTAACAAAATAGGTAAAAAGTCAAGGGGGTGAATACTTTTGCAAGGCACTGTATTGGTATTCTATTTTCTATTTTATTTTCTACTATATATCTTTTGAGGGTCATAGTAGGAATATCCCAACCTATTATGTACTATATTAGACCCCATATAAGTTTTTATTTTATTTATGTTTTTTATTACAGTGTGTTTGACATATGTTTAATAGTTTCTATACATTTATAGCATTATGCGTTTATTGATCTACTTGTCTTCAAATGTTGATGGTATACATATGTTACAGCATATAATATTTATTATTTTTCTTTTGGGTTTTATATGTCTGTGCATCCTCCATTTTTTATTCTAAATGCACCTACTTGTAATGCAGTACGCAATTTTGGTTTTATGCTGTAATAAGAGTGCAAAGAGTTGTATTTACATTCTGAAAATCGGAACCCACCCTCTCGTTGAGCCGAAGGAACCGGATGTGACGCATTTTGTCAGGCGCAGCGCATGGCGGGAGTAACGTCACTTCTGGTTTTCAGTTTCTGGGAGTGGTGGATGATGGCAATGTGGCGCCAAAAAGGAGGAGAAAGGGCACTGAGGAGGATGCATAAAGACAGCCCAAATATCAGGGGAACATTTTTAGTCAAGATCACCATTGAGAAAGGCCAAGACTTGGCCGAAACACATCTGGTAGGATCCAATTTGATCTTTGTATCTTTTATTATAATTACATTATTTATTTTATTGTTGCTGCTATTTTACCTATTTTCACCATAGAGGGGTCTTAACTAGATCCACCATTATAAGATTAGAGCAAACATTACATGAATTGTCATTCGTGCTGACCCTAAACTCACAGATATTGGAGCATCTCATGTAAGGCTTGCTAACCTCAACAATAGATGTCTCAGTCTGGGGAGTGAGGTCTGAATCTGTGCGTGGACACTGAAGCACTGAGACAGTTTCTATTATTTGTTTTCTATCTTTAATTGTAAAAGTATCCCTGTAACAATTGATATATTGGATTATTGAGACACTGAACACCGGCCAGTCTGGATTAAAAACACCAAGCGACATAAGGACGACAGGACAATATCTGTGACATCTCATATATAACGTGAATTGATATCATATTGAATGTGAGTGTAATGGCTTTAATTAATTGTTATAATAAACCTTGATGTACATAATTCACAATTGGTTTGGCTTTGCACTTCTACCTCCCACCCCTCTTCTTATTTTTTTGGCTTTTGGATTACTTTGTGGACAGTACTTGTCTGGAGGAAGCGGCATCACAACCAGTGTTGAAGAAAGGACACTTTTTGGAGAACTACATCATTCCAAAGTGAGACGATTTGTATTTCATTTTCATTACTTTCCCACATAGTGATTTTATTTGGTGTGACCATTGAATAACCTCAGAGTAATATCCACTTTGCATTTCTCTATCTATACCCACTTCTGCACAAGCCAACTTTGCATATTTAATTGCACCGTCCTCTTTATATCGTTTGTGGAGCTCTATAGACATAGCAGTCAACCCTTTTGGGAAGTTGCTATTACTTATCTGTTTACAGCCTGTATTTCTCCTGAGTTTACCTGTGGGTTTTTCTTTGTATTCCGAACAATTCTTCTGGTGGTTGTGGCGGAAATCTTTCTTGGTCTACCTGAACTTGGCTTGGTATCAAGAGATCCCCAAATTTTCCACGTCTTAATAAGTGATTGAACAGTAGTGCCTGGCATTTTCAAGTCTTTGGATATCTTTTTATATCTTTTTTCATCCTTATGAAGTTCCATTATCTTGTTACGCAGATCTTTTGACAATTCTTTTCTGCTCCCCATGGCTCAGTATCTAGCCTGCTCAGTGCATCCACTTGAGAGCTAACAAACTCATTGACTATTTATTCACAGACACCAAGTCCAATTTAAAAACCCACAGATGTGGGAAATGAACCTTTAACTGCCATTTTAACCTGTGTGTGTCACCTTGTGTGTCTTTAACAAGGCCAAACATTCAATGGTATGTAATCTTCTGATCAGGGGCATTTGGGTGATTCCTGTTATCATTATGATTTAAAAACAACTATGTGATAATAAATGGCTTCATATAATCCCTATCCTTCAATAAAATACTTTTTTTTTTTTGCGTATTTTTAAAATAAATGCCCAAATTTCACAATTTATGCCAATGTATGCAAAGTTTTGAGCACAACTGTCAGGGGCGGTCCGTCCATTGGGGCGTCAGGGCAAACGCCCCCCCAAATATTTTCTTCACCCTGCAATAAAAAAAACACAACAATGTATTAGTATAACTCAAAAACAAATAAATATAAGGTGTACATCATCATTTCAAGTCTAAATAGTATTAAAAATGAAGTAAAGTTAGTAAAGGGACACTGTCACTTTAAAATAACCCTTGCGCTACATTAACTAATGCTGTGTATCTATATAGCCCCCTGCCTGCACCCTGTGTGATCAAATTACAATAGTTATACACTGTGTACACTAACCTTTAGACTCTTCTCTCTCTTCAATGAGTCCTGGCCTGGCCCCCTGACCGTTAATGCATGCCGCCCACCATCACAGTGACGATATGCATGGGCGGTCATAAATGTATCAATTAATAAATGACAGTCTTCCATCATTGACCAATCAATGATGGAAGGCTGTCCAGTTACTAAGTGATCAATCTAAACCCACCCAGACCGTTAGCCCTGAGCGCCCGCCAGCAAATAGGGCCTCGAGTTATCATTTTGATTGACTGATACAGTCAATAAAACCACCAGTTCCCTGTCCCTTCCCCCTTTCTGTTTCCTGACCCTGGTCACGCTGAGACTGAGAGACCTCCCTGGCTGAATCTACTCATCTGCTCTGCCTGCCTAACACAGTAAGTCTACACCTGCCTCTGCCTGGCACCTGCCCTGCCCCTGGCCAAACCAAAACCCCTAGTAGCCCCTAATAAAAGTTAGGGGTGACCAGTTACCCCCAGTCCCCCACTATGCCTGCCTGGCCTGCCAGTGCCACCTACCCAGCCACCCACCAACTACCACCGACGACCCCAGCCATCACCCCCATGTGGCCTGTGCCACCCCCGATCAGGCCTGCCCTATGCTAGCCTAGCTATGCCATCATGCCACCGCCGGATTACCCCGATCACGTATAGCCAAAAAATAGCACTGTAATATGTATAACAAATAAAGTGTAATAGAAATGCATGAACAATATAATATACCAAGTAATAAAGAACATCAATTAATCAAATAATAAATATCAATTAATATATATTGTTGTATGTATATGTTTATGTATATTTATGTGTATTTTTTATATATATATATATATATTTGGATATATATATATATATATATATATATATATAAAAATTAATATCAATATATCACAATAAATAAATATATATATATATATATATATATATATATATCAATTTGATATATATATATATATATATATATTTATTTATTGTGATATATTGATATCAATTTTTATATATATATATATATATATATATATATATATATATATATATATATATATTTATTTATTGTGATATATTGATATCAATTTTTATATATATATATATATATATATATATATATATATTTATTTATTTATTGTGATATATTGATATAAATTTTTATATATATCTATCAATATATATATATATATATATATCAATATATATATATATATATATATTGATATATATATATATATTTATTTATATATTATTTTTTTTTTTTTTTGGGCCTATATGTTATTTAAGATTTTTAAGGTACGGTTGGGGCCTATATGGTCCCAATTTGTTATTTAAGGTTTTTAAGGGGCGGTTGGGGCCTATATGGTCCCAATTTGTTATTTAAGGTACGGTTGGGGCCTATATGGTCCCAATTTGTTATTTAAGGTTTTTAAGGTACGGTTGGGGCCTATATGGTCCCAATTTGTTATTTAAGGTTTTTAAGGGGCGGTTGGGGCCTATATGGTCCCAATTTGTTATTTAAGGTTTTTAAGGTACGGTTGGGGCCTATATGGTCCCAATTTGTTATTTAAGGTTTTTAAGGTACGGTTGGGGCCTATATGGTCCCAATTTGTTATTTAAGGTTTTTAAGGTACGGTTGGGGCCTATATGGTCCCAATTTGTTATTTAAGGTTTTTAAGGTACGGTTGGGGCCTATATGGTCCCAATTTGTTATTTAAGGTTTTTAAGGGGCGGTTGGGGCCTATATGGTCCCAATTTGTTATTTAAGGTTTTTAAGGTACGGTTGGGGCCTATATGGTCCCAATTTGTTATTTAAGGTTTTTAAGGTACGGTTGGGGCCTATATGGTCCCAATTTGTTATTTAAGGTTTTTAAGGGGCGGTTGGGGCCTATATGGTCCCAATTTGTTATTTAAGGTTTTTAAGGGGCGGTTGGGGCCTATATGGTCCCAATTTGTTATTTAAGGTTTTTAAGGTACGGTTGGGGCCTATATGGTCCCAATTTGTTATTTAAGGTTTTTAAGGTACGGTTGGGGCCTATATGGTCCCAATTTGTTATTTAAGGTTTTTAAGGGGCGGTTGGGGCCTATATGGTCCCAATTTGTTATTTAAGGTTTTTAAGGTACGGTTGGGGCCTATATGGTCACACTTGGTCTTTTAAGGTTTTAAAAGTTACGGTTTGGGTCTTGAGATTTCTAATGTTTTTTTTTTTGTTTTCTATCACCCCCCAGGTGCAAACTATCTGTGAAAGCAGATTTGTTTGGACTCGTTGGTTGACTTACTGGACGTGAATACCCCGAGAAGGAGAGTCAACTGTTGGTGAGTATCATTGCCTTTAATTTTCTGTCCATGTGTATAGGTGCAAATTTGATGTTGATGTAGTCTTGTCACATGAGGGTTTGCAATCTGTAATGTATACCAATGAAATCAACACACTGTTATTTTAAAGTAATTTTGTGACATAATATAAATTAATATACCGTGATCTCTTTCTTTTATTGGTATCAATATCAGAAATGAATACTATTGACTCTCTACTTGTGAAGCCTTTCGGCACCCTAACCTATGAGGAGAAGGTGGAAGTAAAACGGTTAGGAGCTGACCAACCAGAGATAAATCTGCAGCAAATCGCAAGAGATAGAGGGAAGCAATATGTCCGTAATTTCAATACTGAATGGTACAAGAAGAACGACTGGCTTTCTGGAAGCGTTTCTAGGAAGTCCTTATATTGTTTCCCATGCATCCTATTTGGTGGTGACGCTCCTTGGACCAAAACTGGAGTGACTGACGTCAAACATCTAGCTGACAAATTGGCAAAACACAAAAGTTCTAAAGCTCACTTGGATAACAGGATCAAGTTTGAGATGCTTGGACAGGCGAACATTGCTGTTCAACTGGACCAAGGATACCAAGTCAGCATTCAAAAACACAACGAAGAAGTGGCTAAGAACCGGTACATCCTTTCCAAGATAATTGATTGTGTTCGCTTTTGTGGCGCTTTTGAACTGGCATTAAGAGGACACGACGAGAGTGAAACATCGCTAAATCCAGGAGTGTTTAGAGGCCTGGTGGATTTGGTTGGCAGTATCGATAGTGCAATGGAACAGCATTTGAAGACTGCAACTGTGTTTAAGGGCACTTCCAAAACCGTGCAGAATGAGCTACTGGACTGCATGCATGAAGTTATAAAGGAAGTGATTCACCAAGAGCTTAAGGAAGCCCAGTTTGTGGCAATCCAAGCGGATGAAACAACCGATATTTCCGCTAGGACACAGTGCGTTGTAGTCTATCGCTACATTGACAAGAAGCATCAAGTGGTGGAAAGATTTGATGGCTTCACGGAAATGAAATCAACGGATGCAGACTCCATTGCTGCTGTTGTGCTGGAAACACTGAATACTGTTCTCCCAGAGCCAGAAGACAAGAAGAAACTCATAGCTCAAAGCTACGATGGTGCCAGTGTGATGCGTGGAGATCAAGGAGGAGTTCAAAGAAAAATAAAAGACGTGTACCCGAACGCACACTACGTCCATTGCTATGCTCACCAACTGAACCTAATAATGGAGAAAGCAGTTTCAAGGATTGGAAGAGTTAGAGTTTTTTTTTCAAACATAGGCGGCATACCATCTTTTTTTTCACGCTCTCCAAAAAGGACTGGAGTTCTGGATGAGGTAGTTGGTAGAAGACTTCCAAGAGGTGCACCGACACGATGGAACTTCAACGTTAGGACCGTGAACGTAATCTACGAGAACAGAGATGCGCTACTTGAGTGTTTCCAGACAATTGAAGCATGTCTAAACTTTGATCCAACATCTATACGGGAAGCCGCAGGTTTCATTGGAATGCTGGAAGACAGGGAGTTCCTTTACTTCCTTAAATTATTTCATTTAATAATGCCACATGTAGACATCCTCTATAGTCAGCTTCAGAAGCGAGACACGGATACTGTTTATATCAATAAAGTCACAGAAGACTTTGTCGCCAGCATCCAGAAAATCCGTAATTCTGTGGAAGAGATAGAAGCAAGTTTGCCGAGCGATCTAACAGTCAACAGACGGAGTGCGGAGATCTCAACCTTGAGACAACTTTCAAGAGAGGTATGTGACATAGTGGTGGTTCATGCAAAAGAACGTTTTTCATTTTCAAATCACCTAGTCAGTGCCAAACTTGTTCAAAGTGACTTGTATAAAACCCATGACACTTGCTTTCCAACCCAAGCTCTGGAAGACACCGTGCAAGCATATCCAATACTGAAGAAGGAACAATTACGCACTGAGCTGTCACTTCTGTATGGGAAGACAGAGTTTCATACTTGTACAAGTGCTGTTGCTCTGCACAAACTTTTCCATCAATTTAATCTGCAGAATGATTTCACAGAGACAGTAAAATTATTAAGAATCCTGATTACAACACCAATGACTACTGCAGAATCAGAAAGATGTTTCTCAACATTGAAGAGGATAAAAACCTTTTTAAGAAGCACCATGTCCCTGGAGCGGTTGAATGCATTGGCGATGCTCTCAATGGAAAAGCAACTGATTTCTGAGATCCCAGACTTCAATGAAAAAAACATTGAGAAGTTTTCTTCTTTGAAAGATCGCCGTGCAAAATTAAAATACAAGTGATTGAAGCAAAGAAGAATGCATACCCCCAAGGTGTGCAAAGATAAACTGCGTTAAGCAGCACCACCTCACACTACCAAACATAACTAGTGGTAAGTAAAGTATGAACAGTGTGTGGGTGTGCATATGGAAGGAGCTATGAAAGGTGTGTGCATGGTCAGTAACAATTGTTGAAGCCTTGGCGTGGTTTGAAGGAATTGGAGGCACTTCCAAGGGTAGCTGTCACTTGTGTACAGGAAGCAAGAATTCCATGTCTGTACAAGTGCTGTTGCTCTGCAGCAACTTTAGCATCAATTTAATCTACATAATTTAACAGAGTGAGTGAAGCTATAAGGAATCCTGCTTACAACAACGAAGACTACTAAAGAACCAGAAAGATGCTTCTCCACATTGAAGATGATCAAAAAAGTAATTAAAAAGCACCATGGCCCTGTAGCGGTTAAATGCATTGGTTTGAAGGAATTGGAGGCACCTTCAAGGGTACGTAAAGTTCTCAGAAATGGCACCACCTCACTACCAAAAATAACTAGTGGTAAGTAAAGAATGAATGGTGTGTGGGTGTGCATATTGAAGGAGCTATGAAAGGTGTGTGAATGGTCAGTAACAATTGTTGAAGCCTTGGCGTGGCGTTACTGCTCATATGGTTATACATATGCTAATTCAACGTGTTTGTTTGACATTGATTATTGTGTTGTCTAAACAGAAGTGAAATGTTGTTGTTTTCTTGAATCCCAAGATCCACTGGTTTGGGCCTATGCAGTGCTGATTGGTCTTCTAAGGTATGTTTTGAGGCCTATATGGTCCCACTTGGTCTTCTAAGGTATGTTTGAGGCCTATATGGTCCCACTTGGTCTTCTAAGGTATGTTTGGGGCCTATGGTCACACTTGGTCTTCTAAGGTATGTTTGAGGCCTATATGGTCACACTTGGTCTTCTAAGGTATGTTTGGGGCCTATATAGTTCCACTTGTTCTTCTAAGGTATGTTTGGGGCCTATGGTCACACTTGGTCTTCTAAGGTATGTTTGGGGCTTATATAGTCACACTTGGTCTTCTAAGGTATGTTTGGGGCCTATGGTCACACTTGGTCTTCTAAGGTATGTTTGGGGCTTATATAGTCACACTTGGTCTTCTAAGGTATGTTTGGGGCCTATATAGTCACACTTGGTCTTCTAAGGTATGTTTGGGGCCTATATAGTCACACTTGGTCTTCTAAGGTATGTTTGGGGCCTATATGGTTCCACTTGGTCGTTTAATGTTTTTTAAGTATGGTTTTGTTCTTGAATGGTATGATTGATTTGCCTGTTTTCTTTCAACCCCAGGTGCAAACCCTATGTGGCTGCAGATTTGTTTCTACTCATTGGTCAACTTAATGAACGTGAATACCCTGAGAAGAAGAGCCGACTAATGGTAGGTGTCACTCCTTTAATTTTTCTGTTAATACGTATAGGTGCAATTATGATATTGCTGTAGTCTTGTCACATGAGTTTTTTCAATCTATATTGTATACCAATGAATTTAACACATTGTTACTTTACTTCTTGACATTTCTGCATTGCAGATTATGTATTTCAATGGGCTTTACAAGCATAAGGTCATTGGGCGGGGCTTATAAAGGTCATTATGACGTCAGGGGGAGGAGTTATAAAAATGGGTGTGGTTTGAAAAAGAGTGGCTATGTTTCGCCCTGTCGCCCCTCCAACTTGAAAAGTCACCAGCCGCCACTGACAACTGTATATATATATATATATATATATATATATATATATATATATATATATTTAAATATATACAGTTAAAGACACAGGAAGTGCCTATAAACGGGGGGGGGGGGGGGGGGTCTATGCCCCTGTAGAGTGCTAAGTGCTAGGCCTGTACATGTGCAAACTGAGCAGCTTTATACTAGAGAAATACTTTTGGGAAACAGATTCTTCCTTTCAAAATTGTACATTGTTACTTTTGCAGTTCTGACCATATACAGTAAATTGATCAATTTTAGTTTGTAATGCTTTCAATTCTTTTACGGGAATTGGTATAGGAAGATTTTGAAATAACAGGCTAGAAAGAACGTTAATTTTGACTGAAACTATTCTTCCCAGCCAGGATATTGATAATTTATGACACCATTGTAAATATGTATTGATCTTTGGAAGCATAGGGGTATAATGTGCTTTATATAGTTCTGAATATTCCAAAATTACATTTTTATGTTGGTTTATGTTTATGTTGAGGAACATGAATGTTCAAAATGTAATTTAGCAAAATAGCAAAAATGTAATAAAATTGAACCTTTGGCTCTGTGTAGCTTTATAGTAGAGGTCGCGCTCCTATACTCATCTGCAGAGAGAAGATTTGGTGGACACTTCAGTAGACGTGTAGTCTGCGATACAGCCAGCAGGTGGTGGTGTTGTGCTTTTATGCCTTGGCTGGAAATGAAAATGTGTCACTATTAGAATATCAAATCTGGTCCAGTTCAAGTGTGATTGGTGATGGTGTAGGTAGTCACGTAGGTGATCAGGTCGTTCCATGACCCCATCCGGGATACTGCCCAAGGCCCTCTCATACTGGGCAGCAAGCAGTTCTAATGCTGTCTGAGAGAGTCACAGGGGCCCCAATGGTGATGTGCAATTGTGTGTGTGGTGATTCAGGTTCTTCCATCGCTACCTCTTCCACCCTCATTGTCAGAGTCCGATCCCGGCACATACCGATGTCTCAAGTTGCAGTCAGAGTCTCCCTCATCCTCTTAAGTGCTCTCCAACAGATGGTACCTCAGTGTTATCAGGACTGACTTTTCTCCTGGAGCAAGTCCCCGATTCTCACTGGGCTGTATCATAGCACCTATGAGTGTTATGCAGTATGTCGCAGGCAGTTTGCCCGATCATGCTCAGCTCTAGGAGCCAGAAGAGAGCCCTAACGTCATGCCCTTGGGATTCCTTCCATTTAAATCCCAGCTGGAAGGAATCTCCGGACATCTCATACCTGACTTTCTGCCCTATTGCCCCATCAATATAACCATGGGGTCTACACAGATCGCATGGAAAATAATGTCAACCCCTGCAAGGGGGGTTCTTTAAGAACTAAAATTAACCCCCCGTGCTGCAGGAGGTCCCGATCAGGACCCTGTGCTACCTATTAACCCCCTTATAAGCCAGGGATCCCCATTGGGACTCCTTGGCACCTAACATTAACCCCACACTCAGTGTGAGTCCTTAAAGAACCTGCTCCTTTAATATACCCTTGCCACGGGTCTTTAAATGGTTAACCCCGCTGTGGGGAACTAGAAGTTTATATAGACCACTAGGGTTTATAAAGACCCTTATGGGAAAATAATTACCTCCTAACATTTACACTATAAGTCTAAACACTATTCTCCACCACACCATTCTACCTCTCAATAAAGTAGTACATCTAAATTAATCCCTACAGTAACTACTTAACACACCTCTACCTAATTAACCCCTCCTCTACCTACTTAACCCCCTCTACCTAATTAATCACTACACTTCCTACTTAAACCCCCTCTACCAAATTAACTCCTACGCTATGTACTTAACTCCCCTTCTACCTAATTGACCCCTAACCTACCTACTGAACGCTTCCATTAACTATTAAACCCCCAACTAATTACATAAACTATTCCCAATTACTTAACTATTATCCCCTCTCTAATTAATTAAACTAACCCCCTTTAATTAATTAAACTAATTCCCCTCTAATTAATAGACTTAACCATCCTAATTAAACTAACTAAACCCTTTAATTAAACTACCTAACCCCCCAATGAATCTACCTAACCCCCTAATTAAACTACCTAACTCTCTAATTAAACTACTCAACCCCATAATTAAACTACCTAACCCCCCTAATTAAACTATCTAACCCCCCCTTATTAAACTACCCACCCCCCAATTAAACTACCTAAACCCCCATAATTAAACAATCTAGCCCCCCCAAGTAACTAAAATAAACCAACTAACTACACAAAATAAAAAAATAACACATTACAAAAAAATAAAAAAAAGACTTACAGAAAATAAAAAAAGTTTATAGTAAAAATAATAAAGTGATAAATGTAAAATAAAAAAATTACACCTGTACTGACCTGGTCAAAATGACCCTCCAGCGATGATCATCGGTGCCCTGGTCCTCACTCTTCTGCCCTGGACTAGTCGGGCTATCCATGTTGATTGTTGTGTCCAGTCCTCTTCTTTCTTCTTTTCCCATCTCCTCATTTTCTAGGCCAGGAAAGGGCCCTCCCAAAAAACCTGACGCTCTATAAAAAAAAAATACAGTAAACTAACGATGTATCCCATTGTGATTGGCTGAAATATGATTGACATCTTTTTCGGCTGATCAGAACACTCCAGTGCATTTTTCAAGCAGGAGCAAGAACAGCAACCGCCGTTTGTGGCGGGGAGCGTCTCCTCCTAGGAGGAGCTTCGTTAGTTTAGAGTATTAGATTTATAGAGCTCCGTTAATTTAGTGTATTTTTTTTATAGAGCGTCAGGTTTTTTTGGAGGGCCCTTTCCTGGTCCAGAAGATGAGGACATGGGCTTCAATCAAGAAAGAAGAGGACTGGACACTACAATCAACATGGATAGTCCAACTAGTCCAGGGCAGAAGAGTGAGGACCAGGGCATCGGTGACCATCACTGGAGGATCATTTTGGCCCGGTCAGTGAACTATTAACCCTTTCTTTTTTACAGGTGTAATACATTTTTTTTTTGCTTGTGTTTTTTTATTTTACATATATCACTTTATTATTTTTACTGTAAACTTGTTTTACTTTCTGTAAGTCTTTTTTATTTTCGGTAATGTGATTTTTTTTATTTTCTGTATCTTAGGTGTTTTTATTTTTGAAATTAGTGGGTTTATTTTAGTTTCTTAGAGATTGTTAGATAGTTTAATTAGGGAGGTTAGGTTGTTTAATTAGGGGGTTGGGTAGTGTAATAAGGGGGGGGGGGGTAAGTAGGTTAATTAGAGGGAGATTAGTTTAATTAATTAGATGGGGGTTAGGTTAATTGATTAGAGAGTGGAAACTGATTAATTAGTGGGGATTAGTTTATTTAATTAGTGGACATGAAATCATTAATGGAGGGGTTAAGTAAGTAGTGTAGGGGTTAATTAGGCAGAGGGGGTTAATTAGGTAGTGTAGGGGTTAATTAGGTAGAGGGGTAAAGTAGGTAATGTAGGGGTTAACTTAGATTTATTACTTTATAGGGGGTAGAATAGTAGTGTAGCGTACTGCTTGGACCCTCATGGCACTTATACAGTGGGGGGAAAAAGTATTTGATCCCCTGCTGATTTAGAACGTTTCTCCGCTGACAAAGAAATGATCAGTCTATAATTTTAATGGTAGGTGAGAGACAGAATACCAAAAAAAACCCCAAGAAAAACGCATTTGATTGCATAAATTCATTTGGTCAATGAGGGAAATAAGTATTTGACCCCTCACTTTGTGATTGCCAACAAGGGTTTTGCCACCAAGGTCAGACGTTTCTTGTAGTTGGCCACCAGGTTTGCACACATCTCAGGAGGGATTTTGTCCCACTCCTTCTTGCAGATCCTCTTCAAGATATTAAGGTTTTGAGGCTGATGTTTGGCAGTTCGAACCTTCAGCTCCCTCCACAGATTTTCTATGGGATTAAGGTCCAGAGACTGACTAGGCCACTCCAGGACCCCTATGACCCTTATGTGCTTCTTCTTGAGCCACTCTTTTGTTGCCTTGACTGTGTGTTTTGGTTCATTGTCATGCTGGAATACCCATCCACGACCCATTTTCAATGCCCTGGCTGAGGGGAGGAGGTTCTCACCCAAGATTTGACGGTACATGGCCCCGTCCATCGTCCCTTTGATGCGGTGCAGTTGCCCTGTCCTCTTAGCAGAAAAACACCCCCCAAAGCATAATGTTTCCACCTCCATGTTTGACGGTGGGGATGATGTTCTTGGGGTTATAGGCAGAATTCCTCCTCCTCCAAAAACAGCGAAGGTAAGAAAGCAAGGGCAGCAAAGTACAAGGGGACGGGTTCTGTGATGGAGGAACAAAGGAGATAGGAATGGGTGCTAGGTGAGGTGGGTGCTGAGAGGGGTTGGGTGTTGTGTGGGGATGGATCCTGAGAGGGGATGGCTGCTGACAAAGACTGGGTGCTATGTAGTGATGGATGCTAAGTGGGGTTGGTGCAGGGTGATGTTTATATATGTGTTCATGTGTATATATATGTATATATATATATCCATAGAGGATGTTGGAGCGTGCGTGCCCTGGAGCTGTGCTGCAGGTAGACGAGCTGCACACAGGCAGGAGCACTGAGTGATTTGGTCCCGGCGGGGCCCAGCGCAGAACATCTTTTACATCCCCCTGAGGGGGGCCCAAAACTTTTTTTTTTGGGCACCAGGGCCCTGCATTTTCTTACTCCATCACTGGATATATCAATGCTTTTGGCTTTACTCAAGCTCATGGGATCACAGGTTGAGTGCTTGAGTGATAAGGATTGAAGGATAGCCTAAAATATTTCAAGCAAGGAAAATAATTGGCTTCTCAAACTAGAAAATAAGTACTTTTCAGTAGTCCTAGCAAAGTGATGCTTTGCAAGATTTGATAGGAGTCTGCCTTGATATTGTGATGCAGTGGTCTCCAGTAGCCACTCGGTGGTGCTATAAACTATAAATGATTTCCAGCTTTGTTTGCTGTGCCAGTGAAATTCTAACCAACTACAGGAACAGTAAAAACTAAATGACAACCCTCAATTGGTGATTGTCAGACTGAAGTGCACCAAAAAACTCCTACGATGATGTGATAAACACAGTGATACTATATACAACCCCAATGAATAATTACTCCAAATAGTCCATACAGCACTTAATATATAATTCACAACACTTATATAATCAAACGTCCATAAATTAGTCCACAAACAGTCAGTCCAGGTTTAAATGAGAGAATGAGTGTTGATAGACTCCTCCTAAACCTTTCCTGTTCAGTCCATATATGACAGAGGTGTGCGACTTCTTCACAGGACACAGTTCCCTCCATGTCCTAGTGGCTAGTATAAACAAGAAGAAGGGTAGAGGAAGAAACAGCGCACCACCTCCTAGTGCAATATGAACACTTGATGATCACACGGGTTCAAAGAGATATACAGAATATTACTCACATTTAGTAACCTCAAAGGAATGAGGTATCTTAGTAGCAATGGTACCTATGGATCTAATGCACTCCCGCGGCTCTATCCAGAGGGTTAGATGTAATCCACGTGATATCTATCCCCTGCTTGTATTGCAGGACTGATGGTATTGAGAATAATATATACTTAATGGCTGGTATTAAAGATGGCAATGAAAGCACACTATCTCCCAAAACGTGTGTTTCCAAAAATGTATTGCACAATCTTTTGTCCAATTGTATACAGTATGATATACACAAAGACAGGTAAAATCTTGTGGATAGCACTATTCCACTAGTGGCAATAAGACTACCACAAACTACTGATATCATATGCGTTTCGGCCCCTATAGGGGCTTCGTCAGTGATAATACACACAAATACAGTATAAAATCAATATGTAATCTTGATCAACTTAGGTCCGGGGGTCCCACCTGTCTCACTACCCCACCAGGACAAGTTCAGAGAAGAAGGAACATTATACCTAATTGAAATGCTGTGTTGGGAGTCTAGCCACTGGGTCCATGTCATCAAGAACTGAAGATATAGATCTTCCAGAATACTGGTCAGTCTCTCATTAATCATAATAAAGTGAACCTTGAGAATAATCTCTCCAAAGTTAAGCGTAGAGGACTTCCAGTTTCTAGTTATATGGTGTTTAACTGCTAGAGTAATAAACTGCAAGAGTTTATTTTGAGTTACAGTTAATGTATCTATATGTATACCTAGAAGGCAATTCTCAAATAATTGGGAACCCAGTCTCAGTGTTTGTTCCCAGATGTCCGACCAGCTGGGTTGGACCACTAAATATGCAGAAACTCTCCTCTCTGTTGACAGACCCTAAAGCATTTATCGCTAATCTGGGGGTTCATGATATGCATTCTAGAGGGAGTGAGGTATGTCCTATGCAGAGCCTTAACCGCTACCTCAAGTAGGTTATACGTGATAGAGCCCCTGGATAAATCGGGGAAGGCCTCTTTCCACTTAGCAGGCTCGAGCCTCTTTCCCTGGTCCTGGTTACCATTTGAGCACAAAGGAGGGTTTGAGTGTTTTATCGGACTCGTTGAAAATAGAGCATAAGGCTCCCAGTATACCTTTAGTCAGAGGTAAGCTCTTGCACAACACTGAAAACCAGGTTGATTTTGGGGGGCCCATTCTCCGAACCAATGACATTATCTAGTGCCTGAGGCATGTATAGCTCCATTGTACTTATTACATAGTTGAACATGAGGATACATTCTATCATTTGCAAACCATTTGCAAACCAGGCCTCCAACCTGTAGTTGATTAAAAGTCTGGATTCCGAATTAGAGACAGCTTGAAAATTTGGGAAAGATCTAATAGAAGTTAAAGGGGAAAGTGGAGAGGATAATTGATACCTTCAGACTGCCCAAACCCAGTTTGAGAGAGTAAGTTTAATCATTGAGTTAGACAGTGTAATTAAAGGCTGTTTAAGCTTTGGTTGCCATATGATAGTGTCCCATGTATGAGGTTTAAGATGCTGATTCTCTATAAACACCCAGGTAGGTTGATGCTTGATTGATTGGGTTATAGGTAGAAAAGCCAGTTGTGCGGCTCTATAGAACAGCTTAAGATTAGGACAGGAGAGACCTCCCTGGGTTTTGTGCCTATACATTGTCTTCTTAGCAATATGCAGTGGTTTATTCGCCCAAATAAATTTAAAGATGTGATATTGCATTCTTTCTAAATCACGAATGTCGACTGGAATGGCCAATTTCCTAAATAGATGGAGAATTTTTGGTAAAACGTTCATCATAATGGTAGTGATGCGCCCCGTCCAAGATATATGATTTTTAGAACAGTTCTGTAGATCAGCCACTTATTTTAATGAAACAATGGGGAAAATTTACTCTATACATCCCTGAGATCTTCCTTGTAATCCCAAATATTGTATGCTTTCTGACGGCCAAATAAATCTACACAGATGTTGCAGGGTTTTAATATCGGCAATATGCATCCCGGCCCCTAACACTTCGGTCTTGTCCCAGTTAATTCTTAGACCAGAATGTAAGCTAAACTCATTGATTGTTAACATAAGGTTAGCAATCAATGAGACCAGGTTAGTCAGAGTGCAGAGAAGATCATCCGCAAACAGGGAACACTTAAAGTGTATGAGGCCTACCTCAAGACCGCAAATGTCCGATTTGGACCTGATGGCCTGGGCCAGGAGTTCGATAGCTAGTGCAAATAATAATGGGGAAAGTAGGCACCCCTGCCTGGTCCCTCTCTGAATTTTTATGTCAAGTTTATTTTACCCGGTAATTTAAGGTTGGCTAACGGGCGGGGACAAGACAGTGAGGCCAGCCAGTAAAGAGACCTAACAAGGCATGCCATATGGGTGGCACCATGAAACAAACAACCAAAAGTAAGCTATCTACACCACAAACTGTTGTCACAGACACAGGAGGGGAACGGCAACCCCAACATTAATCCTCCTGCAAAGGGCATTCAAAGTACTCACACAATAAGCAGCCCTGACATAACACCACACAAGACTTTGACTCAGCCCACAATCCTTGCATTAACTGGGGACACAGACACTATAGCTTGGCATGGGTAACCCGCCTTGAGTGCACAACCCAGACTCCAAATAAATAACCAGATGGTACTCGTAAAAAAAAAAACGCTCTGCTATCACATCAAATACCAGTTAAGGTAATCAATAACTTTATTACTAATACATGGGAATATCTGGACTGCTAAGGGGATAAATATAAAAACCACTTTGCTTCATTAGCACAGGACAGTGTACACTAGGAAAAACTAGGAGTTGGCTGGGCTGACTGTTTACCACTTACTAAACAAGGCCCATTCTGCTACATTTGTCGTCACTTTCCCTCTGAGGGCGGGGTTAGAGACTACACCCAGACGCCATCTTGAAGCCCTAAGGGTACCTGCCCACACACTCATCACAAGAAGATACACTTAAGTGGGATACCTTGCCAAGCATCGAAATCAAAATGTAATCAAGAGACTGGAGCCCAGTGGCCTTAAACAGATTACAGGCCGATACAGATTTTGGGGTGAACTATCCCTTCTTCTACCATGTAAGTCCGTCAAACAGACAAAATGTAATAACATAACAGTGTGTGTGAAAAGACAAAATAAAGGGCAAACAGCACAACACATGATTCAAGCCAAATAAGCCCTATTGGAAACATTCCAAAGCTGGAAACATCTTAACTTCCCCCCTGGGTGGGGTCAGATAAAGAGACTGGCTGCCATTTTGTTTCCATGAAAGACCTAACAACCACTAACAGTTTAGTCTGAAAGCCCTTACTGTTATTACAGATCTCTTCCAGCTCAAATTACCTTATACTGGGCTCAAACCCAATTCATAATGCTTACTACAGACTAAGTTAATAAAGGAGCATGTTATTCAGTTTAAGACTCTGTAAACAACAAGTTGCCAAAGATTTCTGCTGCCACTCCTAGTAAGGAAAGCAGTACAATACTACCACCCGGTGACCACAGAATTTAATGCACAACCGCAGACAGCTAGGATATAACCGAGTGACAAAAAATCCATCCATATTTCCAGATTAATTTCAATACAACTAAGTCATACTGCAACATTGTGGACATATAAAAGATATTTGGCAGTAAACATCAAAACAGACTGATATATTGGGTGGAACTTTGGAGTTGTTTACCCCTCCAGCAGAAGCATCTTGTAACTAAGTTGGAACTTGATACTATATATACTATATGGGTTATCAAGAAAGTCTGACTCTAGAAACTTATAGAAATACACAAAGAAATTGTGTCAGCTGGACTGTACACCACACTTCTAGATGGGACAAACATAAGCGGCTGCAAGAATACCCTGTCTTCAATTCCCAGCAGCAGGAATTGGATGGACCTGGGTTGCTCATAAGGCATTCATGAGAGGAACTTGTCTAAAGTTAGCATCAGGAAACAGTGTAAGCAAAAATAATTGGTCCTCATGGAGGAATTATGGAATCTAGAACATCAGAACCAATTGAACCCCAAGGCCCACTTGCGCCGAAAGATTGATGCATGTCAACTGGAATCAGATAATCGTCTATCCGATAGAACAGAGAAGGCCCTCCGGCGCACTAAACATTTATTTTATGTTAAAGATAACAAGCCAGACTCTCTGCTAGCAAGGAGGCTTAAAACTGTGTCCCCAGTTAATGCAAGGATTGTGGGCTGAGTCGAAGTCTTGTGTGGTGTTATTTCAGGGCTGCTTCTTGTGTGATCTCTTTGAATGCCCTTTGCGGAGGATTAATGTTGGGGTTGCCGTTCACTTCCTGTGTCTGTGACAACAGTCTGTGGTGTAGATAAAGACCGGCACTATTTTATCCTAAAAGACTCTGTGCATGATGAGTCCATTACGCTAGTCTCCATATACGCGGCCACCACATCTCCACATAAAACTCTACTAAGTATTCTGAGGATTCTGGAAACGAAGGCCTGCAGGAAAGTGATAATAGGGGGGAATTTAACTTAGCTTTCCATCACAAAATGGATAGATCAAATAGTCTAACAAATGGGCGTTTATCCAATAAAATAAAACAGATCACTAAATCCCTAGATAGGTTAGGCCTGGTGGATTCATGGAGAGGATACCACCCCAGGTCTAGAGAGTATACATATTATTCACATACTCATGGGTCGTATTTGTGTATTGATTCCTTATTGATCAACTCTTCTCTCTTTGATTCCTCCAAGGACACTAAAATTCCCCCTTGCACTTGGTCAGACCATTACGCAGTCCTAGTAACCTTAAATTTAGGATCTCAGCTTAGACTTCCATACACATGGAAATTAAATAAGCTACTGCTCACAATTCCCTCCATTCAGGAACAGATGAAGCCTGTGTGATGCAATGATATGATAGTTATGCAGTGATATGATAGTGAGGTGGGGGAAGCCTGTGTGATGCCGTGATATGATTGTGAGGAGGGAAAAAGCATCTGTTGTGTGAATATATGATAATGAGGATGGAAGAAGCATGTGTGATGCAGTGATATGATGGTGAAGAGGGAAGAAGCCTGTGTGATGCTGTGATATCATAGTTAAGAGGGAAGAAGGATGTGTGATTCAGTTATATGATGGTGAGGAGGGAAGAAGCCTGTGTGATGCTGTGATATCCTACTTAGGAGGGAAGAAGCCTGTGTGATGCTGGGATATAATAGTGAGGAAAGAGGAAGCTTGTGTTATGCAGTGATATGACAGTGAGGAGGGAGGAAGCATGTGTCATACTGGGATATGATAGTTATGCAGTTATATGATAGTGAGGTGGGGGAAGCCTGTGTAATTTAGTGATATGATAGTAAGGTGGAAGGAAGCCTGTGTGATGCAGTGATATGATATGATAGTGAGGAGCGAAAAAGCCTGTGTCATGCAGTGATATGATAGTGAGGTGAGTGAAGTCTGTGTTTTGCTTTGATATGATAGTGATGTGGAAGGAATCCTGTGTGATACAGTGATATGATAGTGATGTGGGAGGAAGCCTGTGTTATACAGTGATATGATAGTGGAATAATACAATAGCAAAATAGCAAAATATGCCAGTAGATCCCAAGCCATCCATGACTACAGCATAAATACATTTCTGTGTTTTCCTCTGAAACAGGTTTGTGACTGCTTTGAATACATGTTGTTTATTTATAGTTTTATGTATATAATAACAAGGGGAATATTGGGGCATGTCTAGCAGCATAAACCTTCATGTAGCATCTCTTGCTCCCTTCTGTCCCTCTTATCCCACTCTCTCTAGCCTCTCCCCTCCTCTCTCCAATGTCTCCTTTAAACATAGAAACATTGATTTGATGACAGATAACTAAAAAGGCCTATCTAGTTTGCCCATTCTATCAACTCAAAAGACTGGCTTATTAAACCCCTTATCCCATGCATGTTTCACTTCAGTAACTTTGTTTGACTCTACCATTTCCACTGGAAGACTATTCCAGTTATCTATTACTCTTTCTGTAAACTACTACTTTCTTTTCTCTCCCTTTCTCCCTCTATTTAATCAAGCTGATTTACTCTGCAAGGAGGTCTCAAGATCTTCAGGATAGCAGCTCATCTTTCATCAATACTTGGACTGATTAAATTAGAATTGAGGTAGCATATGCATTGCCTCAGATAACTGCTTCTTTGGTGATGGATAAGTACCATTCCTCAGGGCCACAGGTTTTTTGCCTCTTTAAACTTTGTCCCCCTCTGATTTTTTGGGGTTCCTACGCCCATGGTGACAGGCCATTGGTTTTAGTGTTTTTTTGCTTTGGCAGGGTGCAGTGCTGTAAGGAGTAGTCTCATCATAAAATAAGTGGTTGGAATAACTGTTTGTGTGAGTATGCTATTGTAAAACCTATGCTGTGTGATCATCAATAGTAGTCAGTAGGTGGTGTTGATTACTTGGCCAGTACATACGCAGTATCAACGATAATTGCGACAACGATGTTGGTTAAGCAAAAGGCCACAGGTTTATTGCACAAAAAACAGGGGTAATTTATCACAACCCAGGGAAGCCCAACCCTGTGCCCAGGAGAACTCAGACCACTGGAACCAACTACTAACAGAGCCAATGTAAGGGCTCCCCAATAAAGTGAGCAAGCACCCCCGCCACCTGACAGCCTTACCAAGCTGTCCACCTCCAACAATATCAGCTATGGCCAGTGTTATTTCTTCTTATTTTTAGACCTTTTTCTTTTTAATGTTGTAGGGAGGAAAAACAGCTATTTGCTGTGATTTGTTTAGTCAGGTGCACTGAACAAGTTCAGAACACATTCTAAGACAAAATTAAAGAAAAGAACACCCTTTTCAACTTAGTATCAAATACCCACAAATTGTTGAAATAACTTTTGTTTTAAAACATGACTTTTTATTATTTGACTTGATTTGTTAAAAAGAAAGTCACAACTAGGAAACTGAGTGGGTTAGGAAGATGTGAGTGGCGTCCTGTACCACTAAACCCGTAGTCAGTAACATGAAAAATACATATAGTTTAAAGTGCTATACTTACCAGTTTACTCCAGCAATAAATAGATATAAAACTGAAAGTTAAAGGTAGTGGTTTTCTAAATGTGGAAATCTCAGGGAAAAAGCATAAAAAAAGACCAAAAAAGAGCCACAAGCGAAATCAAATTATATTCAATAAGTAAACAACCATTCAAATGAGTGGTTCCAGGAAACTGGACCACCAGGTAAATGCAAATATAGTAGTGGCTATAGAAGTTAAAGCCATGAGGTAAACAACAGCTAATTAATATTTACATATTTATAGCCTTATTAAATTGCAATTCAGCAAATTGAATAGGGCTCTACATAAGCACAGAGCATGTTTTTTTACAGAAGTTTTTAGTTAGTGAACTTCTATCCAAAAGCAAGGTCTTCACTAACTAAAAACTTCTGTAAAAAAATATGCTCTGCGCTTATATAGAGCCCTTTTCAATTTGCAGAATCGCAATTTAATAAGGCTGTTTATATAGGACCATGAGGTAAACAAGTGATATATTGTATAATTTACAAATTGAAAGCACAGTTAAAAGTATACTCATTTAACTAATTCATCTATACAGTAAGCAAATAATGAAGCAAATGTAGTGTTAAAATAAAGCCATGTGGTACACAAGTATTTACAACTTTATGATATTAGTAGTGGTTCTAATATATGGGACCATGAGGTAGATAAATGAAACTAAATCATATTAAACATAAATTAAAATAATAGCTAAAAGAATTGTAGAGAGTAATCCAGTTTGACAATAGGTGACTGGTACCATCAAGTTCCTTATGTTTCGCTACTACATCGGCCAAACTCTTAATGAAATAATAACATGATTTTTTAAATCTTTAACCTAGCTCTGTCTAACCCCTTTGTGAAACATGCGCAAAATGCCAATCAAATCTAGGGGTTATTTCTGACCAAATGATGTCAGGATACAATCTCCTGTGTTTATAAGGTCCTACATAGAAGTGGCCCCTAAATCATTGCCTCCTGCATGCAAAATAATTATATTAGGGGTGTAAACAAAAGGGCATAACCTACAACTGTTTGCAATATCTGACCCCCTTTGAAACCCCTAACCCCATCTCAGTCCAATTTGATCTGGAGGGAAACCTGCTTGAGTGCCATCATCCTGAACGGCTGTTGCTTTTCTGGCCCAATAGATGAAAGAATGGCCTGTGTTCCATAAAAGCAAAAAATGAATCAAAAAGGAGAAATTAAAGTAACAGGTGCGGGGGAATATAAGATTTAAATTGAGTTGATTCCCAGAGGTAAAACCTCCTAATCACATTATCTCCCAATTCAACCATAGCAGCCTCTGTAGCAGGTCAATCCTGAAGGAGTGATTACCTAGCTACCATGGATCCAAGCTAAAGGAGTTAATGCAAGAACAAAAAAAAAGTAAATTGAAAATGAGACAGATGTGTTCCATCTCTATCTATAGGGGAAGATGCCCCACCCATAGGCCATACTCTTCAGGGGAAGGAATAGGTATATGTAAAGTAAGCTGAGGTAATGATGAAGCTCTTGTGTGGACCCCCCCTCCCGGGCCCTGATAGTAGCTTGGAGAGCCAGGGCTTGGTCCTGATCCTGATGACATATGTGTGCCTTGCTGTGATCCCCCTTGATAAATTCCATTCAGATAGCTTGTTGCCCACCCTTGGATTGGCATGACCCCTGATACTTTCTGAGAGGACAGCCAGTACCAGGTGCTTTTTGCATGTGTTCCTGTCTAACTGCCTCTGCAGAGCGGGAACACAGGGGGGTTTAACATCTTCAAACTACTCCCCTACCCCCCAGCCCTTGCTCCTCCTATCCCTACTAACCCAAACTATTTGTTATCCAGGTTAAAAGCCCCTTACCCTACTTTTCTAGGGGCTGACTGTTTTGCTTTATTATGGCTGCAAAGTTATGTTATGCAATGTATATCCAGTTCTCAAAAAAGTGTGTTTAGTAGATCAAATCATAAATATCAGTGATCTCCTGTGAAAAGTTTATTCTTTGATAACAAACAAATATTTTTAGACATTTCGTTAGGCAGTAGCAGTATGTCCCTTATATCTCACCTTGTGTGCTTAAAAACATGTTCAGGTTTTTATAGACTTCAGCTGTACTTTTTATAATTACTTACACATAACTGTGCAACTCGCTGTGTCTGCCAGTGCAGTAGCTGCTCTTGACCTAAGCAAGGCCCAGTTGGTATGTGCATATAAGAATGTATACCCCATCAACCATTGAATATAAAATTAGACACAGACCACTTCTTGGGAGATAACTGGCCACAGCGTTTATTGGTAAACACAACATGATGTAATAACCATAACGATAAATAAATAAACATAACCCGAGGGGAGGAGCCTGGACAGAGACAGTACACCCTACGCCCTGAAGCCTCATCCAGGGCCTACCGTGTTGGAACATCCGTACCACCGTAGGGTAGGATCTCCCCCATTTTCCACTGTCCAGGCAACTCCCCTCACCACCCGCCGCTGTGACAAAATAAACAAACTTTTGATACCATATAATAAATACTTAATGATACATCCACAACAATGAGTACTTCAGACAATAAACAACATAATCCAAAACTTACTATTCATCTTTTTTTTATTTATTTTTTTATTAACAGTACAACATATACATCACTTTAACAACAATACTTTAGGGATGGGTGGGTGGGCATCTGTTCCCATGGCTAGCTGGGGGCAAACTGGTGGAAATTGGCGGCAAAAGCCTATAATGGCTCCACCTCCCCCAGCTAGCCACCTCCTGCCCCTCCCAGGTCCTGCCAGGTCAGGTGGCCCCTCCTTCCAACCCCAGGCAAGCCTGAGGTGGCCTACGGGCCCTTCAGTAGTGTAGTCGTCCACCTCATGCACCACAAACGCTCTCTCCAGTCTCCTGGAGGTCCAACTGCATAAATCTGCCCCACAAGAAAGATTAATCTGCCCCACAAGGAGGACTCCAGTGGCAACCTGTGAAGCTCTGGTGAACTCCATGCCCATGAGGTTAAGGCAGTGCTGGAAAATCATGTGGGCCACACAAAATATTCACACTTTGGGCCCAATTTGGACATTTCAACTTAGGGGTGTACTCACTTTTGTTGCCAACGGTTTAGACATTAATGGCTGTGTGTTGAGTTATTTGGAGGGGACAGCAAATGTACACTGTTATACAGGCTGTACATATACTACTTTACATTGTAGCAGAGTGTCATTTCTTCAGTGTTGTCACATGAAAAGATATAATAACATATTTACAGAAATGTGAGGGGTGTACTCACTTTTGTGAGATACTGTGTATATATATATATATATATATATATATATATATATATATATATAAATTATGAGTCAAGGCTTTCATGGGAAAGACATACTGTTACATAACACTAGTGTCCTCTAGTGGCCAAATCTGTTAACGCATGATTACGTTTATTTCTGCTATTTCTTGTGTCCCATTTTCATATAACCCCCTCAGTTCCTACGCCCCTGGCCTGAGGCAAAGAGATGCAGCCTCATTTGCATGTCACTACCCAGAATCCTTAGCTACAGTGGAAATATTGTTTACTGATAATTTCTTTCAGTGAGCAAAACAGGTCTTTTGGCCTCTTGAGACATGTAAGAGTACTCAGAATGCTTTAGACCCACTTTGATTGCTCAAGGATACTGTTTGGAACCTAACAAGCCTACGGTAAGTGGCCTAGTTGGTATTCTCCTCACACTTGTTCTTAAAGGGATATTGAACTATCCATACTACAGTGATCCTTCAATCTCTGTTATTAAAATTCTGTAGTTCTCCTTGTACAAATATTTGAATCCTTGATGCAATGGGGGACATTTGAATGTGGGAGGTCTCCATAATGGATTTCATCTGTTGTTTATTGTAGGTATTGCAGAGATGATGGGATGGTTCTGTAGTTTTCTTTTGTGATTGAATTCTTTATTCTTCTAAGACTGGGTTTGGCAGCTTTCCTAATGAGTTCTGGCTCGGGAATGATGATCTTCATTAATTAACAGGAATAGGTAATATTCTGGGTAGTTTCTTCTTCACTTCAGCACCACATAATTTTTTATACATAAATATTTTATAAACTGCTAAGCACTTAATGCAATCGCTCACTATATCTTAAACTTGACATTCCTTGCATTCATGCTCTATATAAGGTGCTTAGCAAGTTTGTTAGTTTGCTTTTGTGTCTTTAGATTCTGTCTCTTTATATCTCTTCTATGTCTTGAAATTGAAGTTTCTATTTAATTTATTTGCACAGTACCCAAAATTGCTGTTTCATAATCTTCATTGCAGCTCTTGCAGGCCATAAACATCAGACTGTCATGCTGTAGTTAATAGAGCAATGATAGAGTGGCCACCAAAGCAACTCCGACGACTAGACCATGGTGAAATGTACATTTTGAGCAAAAAGTTGAAGAGTCACTGAAGTCACCATTAAATAGAGGATTCATATGGAAAAAGTTTATCAAAGTTAAAAAGGCGCCAACCAATGTACATCTAAAAGAATTGAAACAGCTTAGATTGGTACTTGCAGCACCATTAGCTGAACTTTTTGGCAGGAGTTTTTCCAAATGACTTAAGGATTGCTGATGTAGTACAGCTACACAAATGAAGAGTAGGACGACTCCAGTAACTACAGCCCAGTTTGATATCAGTAGTATGCAAACTAATTTAAGAGAAACAAATATTGGATACCTAAAATCTTGTAAATTAGAAGATGGCATTGACTGGGAGATCATGCCAGACTAATCTCATTGACCTTTTTTATTATGTAAATCTGATACAGACCAGGGTAGAGTTTTTTTTAGATTCTAGGGAAACCTTTGACACTGCCCAACACAATAAATTAATTCGTAAAATGCACAGTCTGGGAATAGATTCAAACATAATTCAGTGGATAAGATATTGAATGAACGATAATCATTAAAAAGTTAAAGGGATATAGCAAGAGGAAGGGATGGTTACCAGCATAGTGCCACAAAGCTTGGTGCTGTATCCTATTTAATACATTTTTTGAAGGGCCCCTAGGCAACAACAGGCTTGCCTGTGGTTGGAAGGAGGGACCACTTGACCTGGCAGGACTAGGTATGTGGAGGAGGTGGCTAGCTGGGGTAGGTGGAGCCATTTATAGGCATTTGGCGCC
The DNA here is from genome assembly GCA_027410445.1 of Discoglossus pictus. Taxonomy (NCBI): domain Eukaryota; kingdom Metazoa; phylum Chordata; class Amphibia; order Anura; family Alytidae; genus Discoglossus; species Discoglossus pictus. The sequence goes on from CM050168.1 coordinate 30,631,681, forward strand.
ACCATTATGCCCCCAGCTAGCCATGTGAGTAGATAAGCCCCCTGTTGCTCCTGTTCTTCCTTTCTCACCCCCTTTTTTTGCTATTCTTCCTTTCATCTCTTTCTCTCTCCCCTTCTTCCTTTTCTCCCATTCCCCTCGCCCTCCTTCCCCGCCACCTGCTGCGCTGTCCTGCGACATCCTGGGGCTGATGTGGGGAGGAGGAAGGAGACTGGTGCGACGGCTGCATGGGGACCCCATGGTCGCAGCTGGGGTTAATGCCGGCGGGGCGCACTGCATAGTGGAGTCCGATGGAGGATCTTGGGATTAGTAGTTCTTCCTGCTGACAGGCAGAACAATGCCAGGAGAGCACTGGCAGCCTGCAGGCAGAGCATACAGCTCTCAACCAGACTGCCAGTGAGAGGGTTAGTGCACACCTAGTGACCTCCCCATCCCCCACTGGCATATTGGCAAAGTTTTAACCCCTCATTATCCCCCATGATCTTTCCTTCCTTTTTCTTCCCTTTACCTTTCTTTCCTACTTTCCCTCGGGAACACAGCGCTACGTCGTCAGATGACACCGTTAGCCTGGGGGATGATGGGATTTGCAGTCTTTCACTGCAGGCATAGTGTTGGGAGTGCGCTGGCTACCTGCAGGGAGACTTCACAGCAGCAAACTGGCAGTGACAGTTAGCACCCTTGCAGCTCACTGACCAGTAACCCCTTAGACTCTCCTTCCCCTCATTCCTTGGTTGCATAAGCTCTTGGCCTTTAATGCCACAAGGATAGCATACTGTTAGAGTATCTCATACTAAATTAGATAATAGCATTAGTACATTGGGTGGTATTGTAATTCTGCATAGTGGGGCATTCATAGGTGTTGGTTAACAAGCATAGTGAATGTAGCATTAACGGCATGTTTGGGCAGGGGGTAGCCCAGTTATAGAGCTTTTGATCCATTTACGGTTAAGCCCTGTAGGCGGTACGTTTGCAATATGGTAAGGTAGTACTTTTCCTCACTGTTTCCCTTACCCACTCATTTCCGAAGCATGTTAGGTACTTTTATAATTGCCCTGGTACAATTGCATCATGGCTAGGGGGCTATTAAGCATACCCATATGGGTAATTTGGTGGGTTTCTGGTAAGTGTGGATGGTCCCTAATTAGTTTTCAGGCCTGTTATCTAGCCTCCCCAGGTCCAGGCTGTTGTATAGTTGCTGGTGTCGGAGGCCATAAGCCTATATGTGGCCACATTAGGTAAGCAGGTGTTGCTTTGGGGATCGCTTTGGGAGGTTCTCCTACAGGGAGCGTTTACAACTCACTCCCAGGCTGTAGGAGGGGGTTAATCCCAGATTTACTATAATTGGGAATGAAAATAAGCTGGTTCTATCATGGTGTAGAGTATTATGGTATTATACATGGTATAATAAAATGCATTAGGTCAGGTCTATGGGTTATATAGAGTTAGGCATGGGCAGGTATTATACATCCTTTTAAGCATGGTGATGGGGAGCGGTCAAAAAAGTGCATGCCTGGTTTTGTACAATGCCCTAGCCTCATTAAAAAAAAAAGCCCGCAGTGGCATTGTGTGTCCTGTGACAACGGTGGACTCCTAATTGGTCCTTGTTTAGAGCTAGTGTATTATGGCACGTGTTATGGGTCTGTGACCAAGCCCGTAAACCAGTCTGGTGCTGTTGGATTGGCGGCCATGTGCGTGTTCATTTAGTCTATTCCGTAGTACAGGTTTTCGACGGGCCATGTAGAGGAGATTGTTAGCGTTTCATCTCTGAAAAGGTGAAAGCATTACAGGTCTTTGATGGCGGGGTATGATCAGTTTGGTATTATGTGGTATATTATATTCATATAGAGCGTATATTATATGTTGGTCCATGTGAGTTACATTATGGGTATTAGCTCATTTGGTGCCGGGATCGGGGTATCACAGTAATTTGGAGGTATATCCATTTTATATGGCAGTTTGGCGAGCCTGTGAGCATGGTACTATTGTTTCTAATGCATAACACCACTCCCCTTTCATGATTGGTACAGTAGGGTGTGTATTGTGTGTATATTTGCAATTTTGACCAGTTGTATAGCCATAAGTCTTGTGGGCTACATTTTTTTTCTCTTCAAAGGAAATGATGTATGTGCCCAATGGCGTAGCTAGAGCTTTTGCCACCTGCAGCTACCCTTGAATTTGCCGCCCCCCACGCACCAACACGCCCCTAACTCCCCCCCTTCAACGCGCTTCCAACACGCCCCCCATCAGTTTACAAAGACACTCTCCTGAGATAGTAGCTGACAGAATCAGGTAATAAAAGAAAATGGAGGCACATAGTCTATAATATAGAAAACATATAGAAACAAACTGTCCACATTGGTGCTTTCATGGCCTTACCTATGCTCAGATTAAATTAATTAATTATGCACAAATTTTTAAATACCGTTGAATTAGAAGAGCCAACTTACATAAGACAAGACAAGTAATACGCATATGAGCTGTTGAAATTCTCCTTATATGTAAGTCCAGTAAAGAATAAAACATGTGCACCCATGAAACCCATGAATATCCCCCAAGGTTATTGCTAGGACACAATTCTATGTCAAGGGACAAAGCAATGTTTCCACATATGGTATAATTTAAAATAAGCACGTTATCAATTAAATGCTATTAACATCTGAGTTTAGAATTTAGACTGTAGCAGTTGCTTTTATCTTTCTGCTGCAGGGCGGATATTTCTAATTAGTTGTAATTACTCCCTGGAGCCTGCATATGCTTAGATGGACTTATTTGTAAGCTAAAAAAAATGCATGCAGGTCCAACTGGGTGATTTGCAATGATTAGCTATGATTACCTTTAGCACAAAGATAAAAGCAAAGGTTCAATAAGCAGTGGAATTTACAAAGTTCAGTGTATGTTTGCTGTAAGAAATTACTATTCATTTAATAACTTTCAACTTATAAAGCTTACCAACTATAGTTGCAAATTATCAGCATTATTAAATTGCAATTCAGTAAATTTAAAAGGGCTCTATTTAAGCACACAGCATATTTTTTTACAGAAGTCGCGAGACACAGCCACCTGTCCTTGGTGAAGTTGGCAGAGTCCACCTGAGAGACATTTTAGAAGCAGAGAAAGTGCAGCTGCAGCAATTGAGATCTATAGATAACATTGTGGTTTCAAAGTCAAGTGGAAGTATGATTCCAAAGCGCTTCCTAAAGAAGATGACCGCTCAGGATGATGTAGAAACATATCTCTTGAATTTTGAGAAGATTGCCACTAGGGAAGGTTGGCCTAAACAGCGCTGGGCCACAGTCCTGGGTCCCTATCTGCGTGGAGAAGTTCAGACAGCATATGTGGTTTTGCCTGTAGAAAAGGCAACAAAGTATTGTACCCTGAAGGAAGAGATCCTTAACCGAAAAGGAGTGAAAAAAGTACAGAGATTGTACTCCTGGGAGACTGTAGAAGCGACTAAAGAGACTGCAGGATCAGCTAGAGAGACTGCCGGAGCGGCTAGAGAGACTGCAGGAGCGGCTAGAGAGACTGCTGAGACATCAAAAGAGACTGCTGAGACGGCAAAAGAGACTGCTGAGACAGCAAAAGAGAGCGTTGGAGAGCCAAAAGTGACTGCAGGCAGTGCAAGTGATACTGCAGACAACACAAGTGAGACTGCAGAGCGCACCGAAGAGACTGCTAAAAAAAGTTACAGATATTGCTGCTAAAGCAAAAGAGCCTGCTGGCTCCTGGAGCAAGATCACATATATAGTTGTGAGCATACGAGCTTGCTTAAGCCGTTGCTCACGCTTGCGAGGGCCGCAGTTGCTGGCATGGAGCGCCGAAGGCGCTCCATGCCAGCAACTGAGGCCCTCCTGGTCACCAACTGGATACTCAATCACTGTATTTACCTGAGCCCGCGGCCCCTCGCGTCGCGCTAATAAAAAACCGGAAGTGGGTGTACCAGAACTCACTGCACAAAACTTCAAGTCCCAGAATGCTCAGCAGCACAAGCAGTAGCCACTCAGCACATTAGGGGGCGAGTCTAATATATAATATAGCTGTGTATGTAAATCTGTCTCACTCTGCAAAAACAAATGGAAAGATAGAACTGTTTTTTTAAAGTTTATGTGTCACATTTAATGTATATATATTTAAATATTGTGGTAGGGAGGATTATCTCTGAGGACCTGGACTTTTATGTGAAATCAATATACTCTAGATGGCTTCTTATTTACATTATACAACATATATATATATATATATATATATATATATATATATATACACACATTATATATATATATATATATATATATATATATACACATTATATATATATATATATATATATATATATACACACATTATATATATATATATATATATATATATATATACACATTATATATATATATATATATATACACATTATATATATATATATATATATATATATACACATTATATATATATATATATATATATATATATATATACACATTATATATATATATATATACACATTATATTTATATAATATATTTATTTATTTATATATACACACATTATATTATATATATATTTACACATTATATATATATATATATATATCACATCACATATATAGTTGTGAGCGTACGGGCCGTTGCTCACGCTTGCGGGCTCGCGTAGCGAGGGGCGCGGGCAAGGGCCTCAGTTGCTGGGATGGAGCGCCGAAGGCGCTCCATCCCAGCAACTGAGGCCCTTGCTCGCAGCGTACAGCCCGTTGCTCACGCTGAGGCCCTGCAGCCACCTCCTCCCCACAATACCCCGCCGCTGGAGAGAGGGAGCAGAACTCCATGCCCCATTACACCCATCAGACTACTTACATTAATTGGAGCATCTCAATTCACCTCCGCCATGTCTCCCCTGCCTGCACATTTTCTGAACAGCTTCGATGAATGTAAGTAGTCTGATGGGTCTGATCGGGCCCATGAAGGCCTGGCCTTGGGGGACATGAAGGCTTAGCCTGGGGGGACATGGCATCATGGGTTGGAGGCCATAAACGTCGCAACGCAAATAACACGGCACACACATTACGACACTCGCAAACAACATACGACACACGTTCACACGCATTACAGCCTCGCAACACTCGGACGCAACTCGCGAACATTACAAAATTAAAAACACAATACATACACACAGCACATACATAAAAAACTTACCTACAGCAACAGGGAGCATCCAGGACCTCAAAAATGCAACTTACACCTTCGTTTCAATAAAAATAAAAGAGTTTGGACAATAAAAAATTTGATATGCTAGAGAAAAAATGGCCGCCGAACAAAACGAAAACGAGGCTACAGCACTCTCAACACGTAAAAAAACACCACAACACACTCGCAAAACAACACCCGAAACTCGAAAAACACCACGAAGCACCGACGGCTAATCCGCAAACACCCATAACACAGATAACCCGCCATTTTACGCCAATGCGGAAGTACACTACTACGCTAACGGTTTCGTCTCGCGCACGCACACTCTTACACTGCACGCATTCATCACGCTTACACAGCAGCTACACGCCACTAATGCTGCAGCAATATGAAAACAGATTGTCAGCTCTTCAACACAATGCTTCAAAATAGGTAAAGTATATTCATTTATTCATCTACTATATATTTTAGTATTACACACCAAACAGCATTAGCTACCTTACGATTTGATTGCCGTCATTTTTTGACGGACAATTCGCTAGTGATGATATAAAAGTGACTGATGATGTGAGTAAAGGTCAAAGAGAAAAGGACAAGGTGTTGTCACCGACTGGGTGCAAAACCAGCCTCAGTGTGAAGCATGCTGATCAAGTCACTGGAAATGATTTGCACCCAAAGCAAGGCAGAAACCTTATGAGTAAAAGCAATGAAGAGACCTCCATAAGAAACCTGGACAGACATAACCACCTGTCCTTGGTGAATACTCCTGAGGTGGAGGATGATACAAGAGAAATAATGGAGATGTGTCCTACTAAAATGGTAAAGTATCCAGAGAGATCTCTGTCTCAGGTGCCAATAAAACCAAGCGATATGGACAAGGAGAGGCAAGAAAGGAAACAAGAGGTAAAGATGAGATCTATTTCAGTAGGACTGAAAAAGCTTGAAATGGAAGACAGGCAAATTGCTACTAATATGAGGGGTGTCAGGATGATGCCAGATTACATTCCTGCATGGCGAGGCAGCCTGCATTTGAGGACTACAGAGTGTCCTCCAGGAATAAGATACAGATGCCTGTTTAGGAGCAGAGGTAGAGTCCTCCAAAGTATGAAGCTGAAAGAGTCAGTTGTGTGGGAGCCGCAGCACAATGATAAACAGGAGAAGCAAGATCTCCTCACTAATCGTACATCTCAGAGAGAAGGAGAGATCACCAATTCCACCTCTCAGCTACAAGAAATAGGAGAATCCTGTAAGCAGAGGAAAGCAACTGTGATACAGAAGGAGCTGCTGTTACATGCTCCACAAGCACAGAGGATGGCCAATACGTCTGATATGAAGACACAGTTGGCTCAGAGTAATGCATGTCCAGAAGAGACTAACACTGATCTTCAGGACCTGTATACCCAAGATGCTTCGTTGAATTAGAGCAATGTCTACAGTAAGCTCATAAGCAAAGCATAGAGCAGGAGAGACAGCAGGAGAAAGAAAGAATGACTGAGCCGCCAGAGGTATTCAGAGAAGACCTGATGGAAAAGACAAAGGAGATTCTTCAGCTAAATGTGCAGCAAAAGATCCAGCATAAGCAGGGTGACTTGGATTTGCAAAACATTAATGAGGAGAAGATGCAGCTAAAGGCAGCAAAGAAAAAAGAAAAGCTGGAAGCCTTAGAAGCAAAGTGAGAAGAAGAAGAAAAATGGGCGAGAGCGCTGAGAATGCTGAAATCGCAAGTTTTTTTCAGAAGCCCAAAACCAACAAGGCTGCAAAGATTGGTGCTAGCCTATGTATGGAGTGCAAGCCTGAAGTTGCTGAACAGCTGGAGACATTCCAGCCAGGCCAAAAGTCTGAGAGATCTGTCCTGGCAGAGATTGGTAATTGCACACCTTGCCTGCTATAAGCAGAAAAAAAGATGAGGCGCAGATCCAAGAGCAAGAATTAGCCCTGAGAGAGGATGTACCTTTACGGTCTATGAGGAATACTGTACCAAAATGAGAGCTGCAGAAGAAACCTTCCGACCAACATGCTTTAGTCACAAGCTCCATACAGAGTCAGTGTTCCTGGGGTTTATCGAAGATGGTTTGTGAGATGGACCTGGGACAGACAGAAGTAGAGAGTCCAGAAGTCCTGGGGAGCACGGAGGCACCAGCAGGTGACAGAAAGACATTGAGGGAGACTGGCCCGATCAGGACCATGTCCTTGGGGGCAGATTCTGAGGCAGATGATCTATCCACCGCAAATTTGAAACCGAAAAACCGTCACAATTGGTTAATTGTAGATGAAGGTATCAGTGAAGACAACAACGTGGTGTTGATGACTCAGGCCAAGATGGACAAGCTTCTATTGTACCTAGGAGAACCTGTTCTTCTGAAAAGGAAGAAGAGATGGGAAGCTGTGTGCATTGTTCTTGTAGATGACACCTACCCAGATGAGAAGATCAGGAGGAACAGGGGGGAAGGGGAAAGATGTGTAACAGAGTAAAGCAAAGAGTGCCCCTAGAGGTGGGTTTAAATGAAGAGGCTGGAAGATTTCTTTGGGGTAAGAAAGAGTTAACTCAGGGCAGTGATCAGAGGCTAATTGAAGCCCAGCTGTGGATTGCCTTTAAGACAACAGCAGATAGATGGGTGGAGTTCTCACTTAGGCTTGGGCCTAAGCAGTGTGAGCAGTGTGTGAAATCTGTTGAAAGAGGCGCAGTTGGTGAGCTGCTGTTAGCAGCTAAAAGCCAAGTTGGATTGAAGAGCAGAGCCAAGTCGAATTGCAGAGCAGAGAAAAGCCAAGTTGGTCTGCAGAGCAGAGCCAAGTCAGATTGCAGAGCAGAGCCAAGTCGGTCTGCAGAGCAGAGCCAAGTCGGATTGCAGAGCAGTGCAAAGCCAAGTCGCATTGCAGAGCAGAGCAAAGCCAAGTCGGTCTGCAGAGCAGAGCCAAGTCGGATTGCAGAGCAGAGCAAAGCCAAGTCGGTCTGCAGGGCAGAGCCAAGTCGGTCTGCAGAGCAGAGCCATGTCAGATTGCAGAGCAGAGCCAAGCTGGTCTGCAGAGGAAAAGCAATGTTGTTTTGCTGAGGAAAGCGGTTTCCAAGTTTAAAGACTGTGTAAATTAACCCCAGGGAGAAGGCAGCAGTATAGCTGAGTATTTGTCAGCTCTGTTGCTAAAAGGCATATTAAGGGTCCCTAGAGGTTGGAGCATTTCGGAGAGATGGGCGGGCTGAATGTTCCCCTTTCTACTGATGAAGATATTTACAAGAGAACTGTGTGATTTGTTATACCTTTGGCTGATGTAAGCCATTAGGTGGTGTCATTTTTGGACTTTTAATAAAAAGATTAAGGTAGCAGGTCAATCTACCCCAATATATATATATATATAAATATATATATATATATATATATTATATACATATAAATATGTGTGTATTATTTATATATATATATATATACAGTATATATATATATATATATATATATATATATACATTTATTTATTTATATAAAATATAATACACACATTTGGGGAGCTGCCCCCACCTCTGCCTTTTCTGATCCTCCCCTCTGGTTCCCCCCTGCCCCTCTTGATCCTCCCCTCTTCCCATCTTGATCCCCCCCTCTTCCTATCCATATCATCCTTTGGCCCATCTTCACCAGCACTCCTCCCGCACTGCAGCCTTTCCTAGCGGCGAGTGTGTGTCGTCATTGGGATGCACCGGCATGTGAGGATGCAATTCGGGAGAGTGCTGCTGGTTCGGTGTGAAGCTCCACTGGGGGGGGGGGATCCGGAGTGGGGGATGATCAACAGGGATTAGGATGTGGAGGGATCAAGAGGGGCCGAAAGTGGGAATCATTTCCTCGGCGCAGCACAGCATGTATGAGATGCTAGTGTCACCTCTCCCAAGATGGCTGCCGCATTCTTCCATGCATTGCAACCTCTCTTCTTGGAAGATGGCTGGCAGCATTGTTCTGCGCTTTGCCGCCCCCCTGGGCCCTGGCATCGTTACACCCAGGGTGCTGTGCACCCCTCATCCCCCCCCTCCAAAGCTACTGTATCTGCCTGTCTTTCAACTTTGTGCGGTGTCCGTGGATGCCTTGTTGTAACGCTGCGCCTGGGGACTAATAGTGGACTGGGGGTGTATATTAGGGGTTAATCGACGTGTATTTGATGTATCTCTTCTTTCATCGGATCAGGTACAGCGCTGCTTAGTAGCGTGCTTTACAGATTTTCAACATTACCGCCCTTTGTGGAGATGCTTGGCTTATGGCCAATGGCTTATAAGCCCATTTGTTCAGGTCAGGTTACCTGAATAGGCGCTATAGGCTTCCGATGTGATTTGCAGATGAGCATTTTATATGTTTATGTAATTGTTTTCTAAGGTTTTACCCTAGTTATGGTACTAGAATTGACGGTTTTTATGTTGGGAGTCTCTGTACTGCTTTTGGCAGACTTGCAAAAACAGTCGTGGCTCGGCTCGGTTGAGTCCACTTTTGCCCTGCTGTGAGGGTCAGGCTTGGGTTATCATATCTGGGGTTCTTTTGTTTTTCGTCATGGTAGGTCGGATAATCCTCTGTGGTAGGGATATCGATAGGTAGGCATCGGTGGTAGTCAAGGTGCTTCTTCTCTTCACCGTCTTGGGTGCGTCTGTGTTAATGGAGGACTAGAAAGGGCAGCTGTGTGTGGTAGTAGGACGTATCACTCTGTTCATCCCCTGCTCATTCAGGGAAGTATCATAAGCTATGGTGATGGTGTCTGGTGCTGTAGGTACGTGGCTTTGTAGATCCTTCTAGAGCTATGCACGGCTTGTTGGCGATGGATAAAGGGGCAGTAAATTGTGTGTTCAGAGAATACGGCGGTGGTGCAAGCTAGTTAATCCTAGTATGTAGTATTCTGTTCAGGACTACGTTGTCGGAAACCCTGTGCGCAGTACCAGTAAGGGAGTAGATAGTGTAAGAAAGTATCAGGTTTCGAGACAGTATGGCTGACTGGTCCTTCTTATGGGTGGCTCAGGCTGCTGGCCGGAGTGGGATAATGGACAGTTTGTGCACTGGGTAGGCGTGTAGTGCATTGGAAGGGTTGGAGGTTTTCGGTAACCCAAGGTTCAGAGGAGGTGTCCCCCGGAGGTGGGGTGTCATGTAGCAGTGTGGCCCAGCGGAAGCAAGCCGGGTTAATATGTCCTGAAGAGGGATTGGATGGAGAGAGCAAGTGATAAAGGTAACCAGGAGGTATGGCAAAGGGACGGCAATTGACTGGTAGTCTTTTCTCAAGGGCAGGGGATACCACTATTCTTTAAGGAGGTCTGTGATAAGTGCGCAGCCTTGCGGTCTGTGCAGCCATTTCTCCTTCCCGCTGGTTTGCCAGTAGCGAGAGGTTGGTTGGTATACAGGCAAGGTGGGGTGACCTCAGGTGCTGGGTCTTGGGATCCAAAGGGGATCATATGACCTAGTGGCTGGATATTGGGGTTCGGGAAAGAGGTCTGTGACAAGTCTGAAGCCTTTCTGTTCTTTATGGCCCTCTCTTTCCCGCTGGTCGGGTGATAGCAAGAGGTTGGTTGGTAAACAGGTGCCTGGTCGGGCGATCCAGGGTGATCATGTGACCATTTGGCCGCGGCGGTCCAATAATGGGGTGGGGAAGGGAGGTAGTTACAGTGTAACAGGCACACTGATTGCTTCCCCTTCGTGGATTACGCCTCTCTTGGTCCAAATCACGTAGTTGGTTTGCACTTTTCCTTGCTTGGAATAGGATTGGTTCTCTGTGAGTATGATTATAAGACGTTGGAGACTGCGAGCAGCCTTTGGGCATGTTCCGCATTGGAACTTGGTACCCACTCGCTTGGTGCAGAGGCAGCAAACGTAACAGCCCTAAAGGCTTTTGAAGAAGTTGGTTTTGAGAAGGTGAAGGTCATGTGCGGTGATGTCATTGGCTATTGGTAAATTAGACCATGTAGGCGTGTTGCCTCGGTTGCCGGTCATGGCCCACAGCTGGACGGGCTCCCGGGTTCAGATGGATCATGAGCAGATATGGAGCTCGGAGGGTTGGTGTTTTAGGAGGGTATGCGGCTGGTCATGGCGTTACTTTGGGGGGGAGTCGAAGCTTCAAAAGGTATTTTGCGGTCTTCTCCATGGCAGGTGGTGAAGGGAGTCTCCAGGTCAGTGGTTAAACTTGTGATTTCCTAAGCCCAACAGATTTGCCGGATTGAGTGAAACTGTTGGGGATACCCATTCAGGAATGGCAATGCCAGATAGAGCTATTCCCTCTAACAGCCGGAAGAACAGTTCTACTGGAGGAGTGGGAGGGCAGAATAGGAAGAGCAACAGGCAGGTTTTGGTAGTTGGGGACTCTATTATTAGGAAGGTAGACAGGGTGATTTGTCACCCAGATACCAGCAATCGAACAGTTTGCTGTCTCCCAGGTACTTGGGTTCTGCATGTTGTGGATCAGGCAGATAAATTATTGGGAGGGGCTGGAAATGAACCAGTGGTCTTGGTACATATTGGTACCAATGACAAAGTTAGTGGAAGATGCAGTGTCCTAAATAATGATTTTATAGAACTAGGTAATAAGCTGAAGGCAATGACCTCCAAGGTAGTATTTTCTGAGATACTACCAGTGCCACGTGCTAGCCCATGGAGGCAGAAGGAGCTTAGGGAGGTTAATGCATGGCTAAAAATGTGGTGCATTAAGGAGGGGTTTGGGTTTTTAGAGAACTGGGCTGACTTCTCACTTGGGTATAATCTCTATAGCAGGCATGGATTGAATCTTAATGAAGAGGGAGCTTTTGTGCTAGGGGATAGGATGGTAGAACGGCTTGGGGAGTTTTTAAACTAGTAGGTGGAGGGAGGGACGGATAGAAGTAATGGGGTAGAAAGTGTAGAAGGGGTAAGGAACATATTAACAAGTCATGGGGAAGGAGATGGGGGAGGGTTAGTACAGTCAATAGGGAGGTAGTAAGTAACTCAAGTATAGTGGCAGGCACTTCAGAACTACAGACTCATAACATAAGATGTATGCTCGCTAATGCCAGAAGCTTGTCATGAAAAATGGGAGAGTTAGAATTATTAGCAATTAATGTGAAATGGTATTTAATAGGCTTTACTGAAACGTGGTGGGATGAATCTCATGACTGGACTGTTAATCTGGATGGTTATAACCTATTTAGGAAAGATAGAGGCAATGGTAAAAGAGGAGGAGGGATTTGTCTGTATGTTAAGCCTGAATTTAAGCCTTTAGTCAGAGAAGATATTTATGGTGGAACTAGCGGTAATGTTGAATGTTTGTGGGTATAGTTAAATAGTCGTGCAGCAAATTCTAAAAAAATATTAGTAGGAGTATGCTATAAACCCCCAAATATAATTGAAAGTGAGGAAATGCAATCATTGTTACAGATTGAAAATGCAGCTAAGCACGGGCAAGTTCTAATATTGGGAGATTTTAATTACCATATATACTCAAGTATAAGCCGAGTTTTTCAGCCCTTTTTTTAAGGCTGAAATGGGCCCCCTGTGTCTCTTCCCCCCCCCATGTCTCTCCCCCCTCATGTCTCTTCCCCCCTCTCCCTCTCCTGTGTCTCTTTCCCCCCTCCCTTGTGTCTCTTTCCATCCCCCTCCCTTATCATCCTCCTCATCCTCCCTCCTCAAAACAACCTCCTCAACCCCCCTCCTCATCCCCCCTCCTCATCCCCCTCCTCATCCTCAACCCCTCTCCTCAACCCCCCTCCTTATCCTCAACCCCCTCCTTATGTTTTGGGAGAACAAAAGTATTCCTCAGAGATATCTGCCCCTGGCCAAATTACCAATAAATATATAGTGTGCACACCTTAGAGAAATAATACACCAACACAGAGTTCTGGTATAAAGCTTTCTCGCGCCTAATTTTATTACGTCAGTCATCATTTATATAGTTTTTAATAATCAGATAAAAGTTGCAACTAAGCAAAACATCAGGTTTAATTAAGCACTTCATTGGTTCTAAGGTGTCCGCTTTTACGGGACCTTGGACATGTATTGGGTCAGGAGTTTAGGGAGTCTTCAGGTCTCATCCCACAAGGGATGAGCCTATCTTCCCATTGGTTCAGAAGTTGAGACAAAGGAAAGATGGTGCTCTCCCTCTTAGTGTCCAAGGTGTGGTAGCTGTCGTCATCCTTGCTAGACCGGAAGTAGTGCCGCCGGCATCTTGTATGCGGAAGTACTGAATCCTCCATCTTAGAGTTCCGAATGATTCAGCATTGTTAATAAAACTGTGGTTATACGATAATACTGCAAAGATAAGATATATAAGTAGGTGCACGAATACAGTTATGCATTTTGTACGGATCCCAGTCCATAACAGTCCCCCCTAAAATGGCATAATATATTCGTAGCAATCACAATTCTTAATAAAGCTTACTGACTATAACACCCTGATCTAGTATCAGGTGTCTAGAGCTAAGTATCTTGTATATATATATACTTCGTAACTATGGTCCTTCCAGAGCACTATTCTTTGTGTGTTCTATTTCCGGATGTTGAAAGCATGCATGTGTGTAAGTCATAGGTACATATCTTCGTTTGATCGGGCTTGCCAAGACCTGACGTCACACCTACCCTATGACCTATGCGGCATGGGGAAAACCTAACAAGCCTCTAATATTCTAATAGTGTAGCTAGGTTTGGATAGGGACCATAGGACTCAGATATAGTATAGCTCGGCTCACAGAACACTCTCTTTAGAGCCAGTCAAAGTCTGCATCAGAAGATGGGATGTCTTACAATCATCATTCTGTCCATGTAGATCTATGTCTAATTCTTGGTGGATAAAGGTGGGAGAAGCCTTGTCCACAGCCTTCTGAAGTTAGTTGCGCATACAAGGAATAATACAACATAAGAGGAAGGCTAGCAAAATTATATCAATAAAGATAGCCATCCCTATTTGCAACAACACTTTCTGCCAGCCATTCATCCAACCAAACCATGATTCCCAATAATCTATAGTGCCAGAATTTTCCTTTAATTCTTGACCAAGATTAGCCAATTTCTGGATTGCCAGTGTGATCTTTCCATTTGGACCTGTGTTATCAGGAATGTACGTACAACATGTGCTAGTGTCAGAAAGCATTTTACAAACTCCACCCTTTTCTGCAAGGATCTAATGCCATACGATTCTGGAAGACCATGTGTGATGTAGCCTCTAATTGTTCTGCAATGCCTTTTAAGGCATCCTTAGTGTTGTTAATAAATCGTTGCTGGTTATAGTAAATATAATTAATCCAGGCAACATTCTTGTTTACACCAATCATTGGTATCAGTGATTCAAATCCTGCTGCTATCTGGTTTCGGGCCTTAAATTGGTCGGGTACCCCCCTTGGGACTCCAGTAGTATCAATATACACATGTGGGTCAAAACTTTCATGAGGTTCAGATGATGAAGTTTGTCTTCTCTTTCTGGACCTTACTGGGGAGACACTAGGTAAGTTGTCATCGTAATAAGTTGGGACAATGTGTAACGGCATTATGGCTTTAGCCAAGGTACATTCCCCATACCATAGTCCTGACAGTCTTACCCTGAGTTTCATATCCCCACATAACCAGTATATGTCCCCTAAAGATCGGGTCTGGTTGACTAGCAGTGTAGATGAACCATCTCTGTATGTATGACAAAATCCATTTGGGAACTTCTGCAGATTGAGCCCATGTGACGCATTTCTCCTGTAACACGTATAATTTCCGTGGTATATAGTTATACCTCTCCCTGGATGGAGATTATTAGTTATTATAGGGAACGTCTTTCTCCATTGTTCGCACTTAGTTATATAACTATGTTTGTATTTGAACAAACTCATAAAACATATCTCTTCCAGGAAAGGTATAGTAAGTGGAACAGTACCTAAATGAGGCCTAGCATGGCCGCATACATAACAGTTGGGCTTATTACTTTCCTGTACATTGTACTTCATCCATTCCAACCACACATTAAGATCTGAAAATCCAGTCTCAGTAGCTAACGTGTCCTCATATGTTGGGTCACCAGTAGCAGTCATTGTTCCAATGATCTGGGGCCCTGGCTGCAATGTCTGTAATGCCAGAGGCAAGTTTGGGTGCTTATATAGATCTGCCATCTTAAATTTGCCTGTGAATTAAGCAGTCTGTCCTCTAACCCAAGCCCCCAGTAGATATGTATCAGCATCTATAGGAGAAGGGTTTTGTATGGTTAGAGTCAATCGCATATTAGAACTAGATCCACTTTCCAGACATCTACCAGTCTTTATTAGAGTCATTCGGTCGAGGAGGGATCTACCCTGGTCATCTTTCTTGGCTGCAGCACTCTGAGGCCTATAATCCAAATGTGTCCCAGTGTTCCATCCCACCACCTTCCATGTGTTACAGTGTCTTCCAACAATTTCATCAGTAACACATATGTATATATCTTTCTTATATAAATCACATTGTTCGGGAATCGGGGGGCAGCGAACAATGTCACAGAAGTCAAAGGTGTATGTAGCAACATGTGTAGTATGTGAATTGTACCAAAGTGTAATGCCATCCTCATGCTTTGTAATGGTTACATGTTGAGCCTTGCTCACGTATACTGCAAGGAACAGAATAAACCACTGGGCTGTACTCATTGTGTTGTTTCCTGGTCATCAGGGGGAGGAACCTTTTTGCAGTGTGATGCGTGGACCCAAGTAGCTTTCCCTTCCAAGTTAACTGATGTAGCTGTGATCAGTAGTACTTGGAATGGGCCTTCGTATCTGGGTTCCAAAGGGGTTTTCCTCACAAATTTCTTGACCAGGACCCAATCTCCAGGAAGTAGTTGATGAGTACCAGTGATTACTTCCGAATCTGGAATAGAAGAGAACACTTGTGCATGGATTTTAGTCAGTGCGGTGGACAGTGCAATCACATAATTAACAAGTACATCAGATTTTAGTTGCAGCTGCTGAGGAAAGTAGCACCCTAATCTAGGAGCAGATCCAAACAGGATTTCATGAGGGGACAATGCATGTTTCCCCCTGGGGGTATACCTGACACTGAACAAAGCTATGGGGAGACTTTAAGGCCATGGCATACCAGTTTCTTGTGACATTTTCAACATCCTAGATTTCAAGGTACCATTCATACGTTCCACCTTCCCACTACTTTGAGGATGGTAAGGCGTATGAAAGGAGAGGGTCACTCCTAGGGCTGTCCATATTTCCTTGGCCAATACTGCTGTAAAAGCTGGTCCCTGGTCACTTTCAATTACTTCAGGGACACCAAATCTGCAGATGACCTCTGTTAACAGGCGTTTCACGGTTGTCTTTGCTGTCATGTCTGTAACTGGGTAGGCTTCTGGCCATCCTGAAAACATGTCCACGATGACTAATGCATATTCATACCGCCCACTCTTTGGCATCTGTATGTGATCAATTTGTATCCTCTGGAATGGGTACTGTAATTTTGCCAAATGTCTCTGTGGTGGTTTCTCAGTGCGGCCTACATTGCACCCTGCACAAATACTGCACGATTTACAGTAAGTGTTTGTCAGAGTAGTGATGCCTGGGGCCATGTTATACTAGTTTATTAAGGCATTCATGAGAGTCTTTGACAGGTGTGCTGGTCCATGTGCCCATTGTACTGTTGCTGGGTACAAGCTTCTTGGCAAACACAATCTCAGATTATCAACATATAGTCCATCTTTCAGGGCGGCTCCCTTTGCTTTCCATTTGTTCACTTCTTCTAGCCCTGCCGTCTTCTGCAATTCTTTAAGCAATTTTAAGTCTGTTGGCAGAGTCTGCATTGTATAGATGTTTATGTGTCCATCCACCTCTCTCTTTTACATTTCCTGTGATTTCATTGCTGCCTGTTTAGCTGTCTGATCTGCTAGATGATTTCCTCATGCTTCATCTGAGTTTAGCTTCCCATGTGCGTTTACTTTCAGTATGGCCACTTCCTTTGGGAGTGTTAGAGCTTCTAACAGTTCACGTATGGCTTTATCATGCTTCACTGGAGTGCCTGCGGCTGTCATGAATCCTCTGGCTCTCCAAATTATTCCAAAGTCTTGAGTCACTCCCAAAGCATACCTTGTGTCTGTATAGATATTAGCTCGAATTCCTGCTGCAGCTTCACAAGCTTTGGTTAATGCAATTAATTCTGCTTCTTGTGCTGACATGGAGGGAGGTAACGATGAGGCTTGTATTACATCTTTCTCTGTGGTCACAGCATATCCTGTATGGTACTTCCCATGTTCATCAGCATATCTCGAGCCATCTACATATAAGATAATGTCTGGGTCTGTTAGAATAAGTTCTTTCACATTAGCCAAATGCGAGGTTTCCATTTCCATCTGTTGGAGACAGTCATGAGGTGGATTTGTGAGTCCTGGGACTGCATATGGGTCTCTGGCTTGTATACTGGGAGTGCTGTTTGCTTGCCAGTCAAAAGTTTTCTTTCCTACTCCTTCCTCTTCCAGTTCCTCTTCATCTGCAGATTCCCACCATTTTAATGCGGCTCCCAATGATTTCCATCCATTTGGTTCAAACTTTGATAATGCTACATGTGGAATTTCTGTATCCCAATGCTTGTAGAGCACTTCTGCTTCTTGTGGGAGTTCCACCGTAAATGCACTATCACCTGCTGCATTGTTGTACAATGTCTTTAGTTTTAAGGTGACCTGTTTCAATTCAGTGAAACTTGCTTCATATAGGAAATCTCGGCCAGGAGATTGTTTATTCCACAGTGTGCAATGTAAAGGGTCTTGTGTCTCATCTGTAAGCGTCTGGCTGTTTCTACATTCCAATAAACGTCTTTTTATATATAGATTGGTTATTCCTGATTCTGGATTCAAAATCAGGCTGTACCAAAAGTATCCATCTTCCTCATCTCCCCCCTCTGGAAAAGGCAAGAGAGTGGCTGGATTGAGAACATAACATCTCTGCAAAGTAACATTGTCTGGCAAAAGGAGGGAACATTGCAGACTGAGGTGTCTGGCTGTTTTCATGTGCTTAGGTTGAGTCTGCTGTATGATGGCCGCAATGTCATGTGGTGCAAGAACTGTCAGAGGATAGCCAAGGACTATGTCACTTGTTTTGTCCAGTAAGGCATGTGCTGCCAATGCTGCTCTGAGGCAAGATGGTCCTCCCCTTGCCACAGCATCCAAGTGACATGAGAAATAGCCAATAGGGCGTTGTCTGTTTCCATGGGACTGTGTCAAGACTCCCATTGCATGTCCTTCTCTTTCTGATACAAACAGCCTGAATGGGAGATCATAGTTTGGTAATCCTAGTGCTGGTGCTGATGAGATAGCCTTCTTCAGGGTGTAGAAGTTACACAGGGCTATCTGTGTCATCTCATATGGCTCAGTCTTCAACACGTCATACAAGGGTTGCATGAGAATAGAAGCTTCTGGTATCCACGCTCTACAGTAGGATATAAGGCCTAGGAAAGCATGCAGGGGTCTGTGTCCTTCTGGGACTGACATGTCTTCTATTGCTTGTACACGGGTGCGTGTAAGATGATGCACACCTTTTGAAAGACAGTGTCCGAGGAAGATGACAGTCTATTTACACCATTGCAGCTTTTCTCTGGATACTTTACATCCTTGTTCTGCCAAGTGTCTCAGCAAGCTTTCCGATGTTCTTGTGGCAATGGGAAGATCTTCAGCACACAACAAGAGATCATCAACAAACTGCAGCAATACAATGTCAGGATTCGCTTGTTGCCAAGAGTCAAGGATATGGCTCATAGCCTTGGCAAACTGGCTGTGTGAATTTTGTGTTCCTTGGGGCATTACTGTCCATTTGTATTGATTATGATAATGCATGAAAGCAAACAAATACTGGCAAGAAGGGTCAAGGGGAATACTGAAGAAAGCATTTGCTAAATCCACCACGGTAAAGTATGCAGCTGCTGGAGGTATTCCAGAAAGGAGAGTGTTCGGATTAGGCACTATAGGAGTGTCTAATATGGTTGCTTCATTGACTGCTCGCAAATCTTGCACCATACAATATTTTACTGGCTCTCCCTTTTTGGATTTCTTCTTTACTGGGAAGAGGGGCGTTTTACATGGTGACGTACACGGGACCAACGCCCCTTGCTGCACTAATCTCTCTATCTGCTGAGAGATCGCATCTATTTGTGCTGGCTTCAGAGGATACTGTGGCTTCCGTGGTAACTCTGCTCCGGGTTTCAATTTTACTATGACTGGTGGCACCTTCAGATGTCCACTATCTTCTGGTCCTTGCGACCAGAGTGTTGCTGGAATCTTGTCCAAGATATCAGCTGGCCCTAAATCACGGCTACTATTGTCATCTATGTATAGTAATATGGGCAGTGAGCAGAGTGCTGACGTGTCATTGACTCGCAGAGGTGAAGACACCTGTACAGTTCCGTCCGGGGTGAATGAGATGGATGCTTGCAGTCGGGAAAGCACATCTGCTCCTAACAAGTTTATAGGGCATGTAGAAGATACTACAAATCTTGCAAGCAGGTCTGGGAATGGGCCTATTTGCATAGGTTGAGTTAAATGGTTTGAGGTGGGGACACCATCCACTCCTATACAGGCGACATCAATGTTGGACAGGTAAGATGTATCAGGCAGATCTTGCTTCCTTAGGACGCTTCTGGCTGCACCTGTGTCTACTAGAAAGGTTGTGGGAGTTCCCTCTATTGGTACTGTCACAATAGCTTGAGGTCCCACTCCGTCATCCCCTGAAGAAACTGCCAGAATAGGGGACACTGACACATGCTCACCCCCGTCCTATGCTGTGGCTTGAACCACAAGCGCTCCATTCGTATCACCTCCCTGCTGTGTAGGTCTCTGTTTCCTGGGTGCCCTGCAATTCTTGCTAAGGTGTCCCGGTTTCCCACAATTAAAACACTGTCTTGTTTCTCTTCGTGGTGATTCTTCAGAGTTTACCATAAGCACAGCAGTCTTTTTAGACGCTGATGATGTGGGTTGTTCAGCCGCTGCTGTCTCCAGTCCTTTAGCTACCAGCAGTAAGGTGTCTAAGACTCTATATTCTGGTCTGGATGTCAATAGGCCCTTCTGAAGTGTCTCCTGCAATCCCAGCACGAAAGCTGTACTTAACATCTGAGTGTGTGTTTTGTTATGTAGACCGAAGCCAAGATCTGTGAATACCTGTGTGAGTCGTGCATGAAACTTTTCTACTAATTCGTCCTTTTCCTGTTTGATATCTTGTAAATTAATTGCTTGATCTGCTAATTTATCCTTCGCCCAATATCTTAACAGTTCACAGAACAGTACACCCGATGAAAAATCATCCTTCGGGCGATGCATATCATACGGATCTATTGCATTCCGCATAATGGGCCAGTATGAATCTCCTGCCCTGATTTCACACAGGCTTAAGAGGTCTTTCCAAGCTGCAGAGTAAGTTTTTTGGATCTGGGCCATCTTCCTATAGAAAGGCATAGGTTGTTTTTCGGGGTCGGGCAATGTGTTTATAAGGGAGGTGGCTTGTGTCGGGGTAAATGCAACGTACATTAGACTTCCCCTATTCTTGTCCCTCCTCTTAGCTTTCACTTTTGGGTTTGTTCTTCTATCTCTCCATTCTTCTGCCCCCTCTCCTCCCCTTATATTGTCATCTTCCTCTTCTGAACTAACCTGTTGATGACGAGATGTGGGCAGAGCTTGCACATCCAACGGTGCTCTAGGGGTGGGGAGGGGAATTAACGGCGGGCTTGCGTCAGAGCTGGGCACACTGTGTACACTATGGGGCCCAGCACCTCCTGTCGAACCTTCTACAACACTTGGTGCCGCCACAGATGGAAACATCGGATATGGGGAATACATGGTTCCATTTGCAGTCAATATTGGATATAAGGGAGTGGGATGTGCCATCGGGGCAGTAGGTGTGATGGGCGGCCCCCCTTTGATGGGCGGTGCAACGGGTGACATAATTTCATGATGGGTAGTGTTCGGGGGTGAGCGTGGCTCCTCCTTCGTGTGTGTGTGGGCGCCATTTTTGGGCTGTGGCTGAATGGAATGTCTTTGTTCGGCAGAGGGTAGTGGTTGTGGTGCATTAAGGTTACAGGGTGTTTGTAGTGAGGATGGGACAATGGTCGAAGAAGGGGAGCTGGCTGCTTCACATGGAGCATAGTACACATACATTTTCTGCCCCTTCATTTCAATCTCCTTCTCTATCCAACCCTCCTGTGCAATCGCTTTAGCTACCCTGTACCATGCTTCTGCACTCGACAACAAACCACAATCCTGTAGCTGCCCTTTGTTGTCTCTAAACACTTTACGCCACTCTTCTGCACTCAAATGTCCTCCAACATCACCAGTAATCCCACACACTTTAAACATCTTCTTGCACCGGCTCACCACAGCTTCACCTCCCCTCTTCTTGACTATATCCCGGGCCAAAATGCCCTCACTCAGTTTAACTTGATTCTGCCCCATATCCCTATGTTAAGCAAATTTGTATTTAACAATGAGGGCTCAATGAGGTAGTAACAGAGAGAGAGAGAGAGAGAGAGAGAGAGACAGACCAGCTGTTTGAAAGAGAAGGTCTGATTTGTTCGACTGCTACGAAGGGCTACTCCGTACGTCTTCTCTAAACTCAGACCGTTGTTACCGCCCTCCGGGGACTATACCTTTGCAGTGCGTAACCACTCACTGCTGGCAAGGGATAGCAAGGAGAACAGTGGACAGAGACATTTGAATCAACAAGACATAATCATATCATATTTCATATCATCATGCATTAATAACCAGCACTGACATAGCATTATAATCATCAAACCGTTTCTGCAGAAAACAACACTATCAATCTGCCACTGAAGTCCGTGTCCCACATACACGTTTAAACACCCTAGTGTATGATAGACGTCTCTTGGAGTTACCACGCTACTAAGGCGCGACCATCATGACCCCCGAGAGATATTCATCTATCCAGCATGCATAGACCCTCCCCGGGAAAGTATGCAAAGCAATCCCGATCCCCGGGCTACGTATATGCACGCCTGTATGTGCAACTTCTCTGGGTTATGTGCGGCTCTGGGCACAAATCATCCGTCCCCACAGCCTGCTGCACATACACGTGTATGCCCCCCAAATCACAATATCTAAGAGATCACAATCGCTCAACCACGCTATCAACAGTCACACACAGGCGACAGATATCACTATCTCTTGTACAGGATTCACAATGGACTTGAGGCAAGCTAGTACCTGTACTTTTGTAACCTCCCCTACAGCGGACCCGGACAACGGACAGAGTTCCAGGAACAGGTCTACACGGATAAGGTACTAATCATGTCCTTACCGTGTACCGGAGGTGATCAGGCTCCGCCTGTTCCCGTGAAGTCTGTCCGAACTCCTCTCGTCCGCTGCGGTTTGGTTAAACCTCAAGTCCCTGTTCGGGCGCCATTTTATTTTGGGAGAACAAAAGTATTCCTCAGAGATATCTGCCCCTGGCCAAATTACCAATATATATATATATATATATAGTGTGCACACCTTAGAGAAATAATACACCAACACAGAGTTCTGGTATAAAGCTTTCTCTCGCCTAATTTTATTACGTCAGTCATCATTTATATAGTTTTTAATAATCAGATAAAAGTTGCAACTAAGCAAAACATCAGGTTTAATTAAGCACTATATTGGTTCTAAGGTGTCCGCTTTTACGGGACCTTGGACATGTATTGGGTCAGGAGTTTAGGGAGTCTTCAGGTCTCATCCCACAAGGGATGAGCCTATCTTCCCATTGGTTCAGAAGTTGAGACAAAGGAAAGATGGCGCTCTCCCTCTTAGTGTCCAAGGTGTGGTAGCTGTCGTCATCCTTGCTAGACCGGAAGTAGTGCCGCCGGCATCTTGTATGCGGAAGTAATGAATCCTCCATCTTAGAGTTCCCAATGATTCAGCATTGTTAATAAAACTTTGGTTATACGATAATACTGCAAAGATAAGATATATAAGTAGGTGCACGAATACAGTTATGCATTTTGTACGGATCCCAGTCCATAACACTTATCCTCAATCCCCCTCCTCATCCTCAACCCCCTCCTCAACACCCCTCCTCATCCTCAACCCCCCCTCAACCTCAACCCCCACCTCAACCCAACTCCTCAAACTCAACACCCCTCCTCATCCTCCCTCCTCAACCCCCCTCCTCACTTTACCCCTTTCTAATTACCTCCCCTCTCCCTTTCCCCTCACTTACTTTCCATCAGCAGTCGCTACTCCGCTCCTCTGCGCGTCTTCCGGCTGCATTGGAACCGGGCATATGCTAATGACGTGACGTCACATGCACAAGTATATACTGTACCCTGAAATAAACTGGATAAATGATACAAGCAGGTTCTTGAGTACACTCAGAGATCATTATCTGGCCAGGTTATACAAGAACCTACTACAAATGAGGCTAAATCATCCACACCCGCGTACCACATACACATTTGCCGCCATTTCACAACACTAACTTACACAATGCGGAAATAAACAGCTACACTAACGCCTTTCCCTCGCGCACGCAGCCTATTTACACTACACACTGCACACATTGCTCACACTTACACCTCAGCTCCACAATGCTCCAAACCTACATTGTATGCTGCAGGAACATCGAAACAGATTGTCAGCCCTTCAGCACAATGTTTCCTGAATATATATTACTTAGAAATAGGTAAAGTATATTAATTTATTAATTGATTCATTATTTCATTGGCATACAAAAATACATATACACAAAAAAAAAACTTATAAAAAAAACAATAAACACAAAACACACATTTACCGCCTCACAACGCTGCTCATACCACACAAAATACACCAGGGGACAGCCTTGCAATAAGCGCAAAAAGCAGATCAGCGCCGACCTTACAATGACAGCAAAATCCCTTTTATTAACAAAAAAAATAACATCCAACAGCCTCGCAATGAGCGCCAACAGCATTCCTTGGCTTACAATTTCATGCCCGTCATTTTTTGACGGGCAATTCGCTAGTATTGATATAGTATCAAATGTTGATCACAACACAGTCTCATTTGAGATTGAATTAATAAAACATAACTGTATGGGGCTAACAAAAACTTAATTTTAAAAGGGCAGATTTGAGCGGTCTAAGGGCAGCAGTACAACGTATAGACTGAGACAGAGAACTGACAGGTAAAAATACTGAACATAAATGGACAACGTTCAAATCCTTACTAAATAAACATACTTATCACCATATACCATGTGGAAATAAAAGTACAAGGGGTAAATCACAACTCATGTGGCTTAGCAATGAATTGAAGATGAAAATGAGGAGGAAAAAAGCAAGCATTCAAATTATACAAACAAGAGTGGACAGACACTGCTTTATGTAAGTACAAGGAAATATTAGACTGGCTAAAATCGAAAATTAAAAGTTAGTTGCAAAGGAGAGTAAGACTAACCCTAAAATATTTTTTAAATATATTAATGGGAAGAAGGACTGGAAGGAAGCTATAGGAACATTACAATGTGACACAGGCCGTCTGATAATTAGTGACCAGGAAAAGGCAGTTGAGCTAAATAGGTTCTTTTCTTCGGTATACACAAGAGAGGTACCAGTGGTTGGGACACCGCAACATAATGGGGCTACACTACCTTTGCCAAATAATTGGTTAACGCAGGAAGTAATCCAAAAGAGGTTGGAAAAAAAATGTTAATAAAGCACCAGGTCCTGATGGAATACATCCAAGGGTACTGAGGGAACTGGGCTCTGTAAGAGCAAAACCATTGTATCTAATTTTTCAAGATTACCTCAACACATGCAGCCTTATTAAATTGTGATTGGAATCTAATTTAAAAGGGCTGTATATAAGCACACAGCATATTTTTTTACAGAAGTTTTTAGTTAGTGAAAACTTTGCTTTTGGATAAAAGTTTACTAACTAAAAACTTCTGTAAAAAAAATATGCTCTGTGCTTAAATATAGCCCTTTTCAATTTGCCGAATTGCAATTTAATAAGGCTGATGGTCTCTACCAGATGACTGAAGAAAGGCAGAGGTGATACCTATATTTTAGAAGGGAGCAAGAGCAAATCCGTGGAATTATAGACCAGTGAGTCTCACTTCGGTAGTGGGAAAGCTTTTAGAAGGTTTAATAAGGGATAATATACAGGAATATGTCTATTCAAACAGGATTATGAGTAGGAACCAACATGGATTTATGAAGGATAGGTCATGTCAAACAAACCTAATTAGTTTCTATGAGGAGGTTAGTAGGAACTTGGATCAAGGCAGCTCACTGGATGTAGTCTATTTGGATTTTGCAAAGGCTTTTGATAAAGTGCCACATGGGGGACTATTGCGCAAACTAAGGGATACAGGAATTGCCATAAATATTTGTTTATGGATTGTAAGCTGGCTAAAAGACAGGTAGCAAAGGGATGTGGTAAATGGAACATACTCGGATTGGAGTAATGTGGTAAGTGGGGTTCCTCAGGGTTCGGTACTAAGTCCCCTCCTTTTAAACATATTTATTAATGACTTGGAAGTGGGATTGGAGTGTGGTGTCTCCATTTTTGCTGATGACACAAAGTTGTGCAAGGTAACTAAATCTGAAAATTATGTACTTTCCCGCCAAAGGGATTTACATAAATTAGAGGAATGGACATCTAAGTGGAAGATGAGATTTAATATGAATAAATGTAAAGTTATGCATCTGGGAAAGAAAAATAGCCATGCAATCTCAATGGAGCAAATCTACGGGTATCAGATATTGAAAGGGATTTGGGAGTACTTGTGGACAACCGCCTAGGTAACAGTGCTCAATGCCAAGCAGCATCTGCAAAGGCAAGTAAAATATTAGCATGTATTAAGAAGTGTATAGATTGGCAAAGTTTCACTGTTTTTTTTTTTTTTTACTGTTTGCCTTCCTCTGGATCAATTAATAAATCTGTGTATTACAGATCAGAGGAGATCTAAAAAGGTTGAACTTGATGGACTAAAGTCTTTTTTCAACCTAAATTACTATGTAACTATGAAACTATGTTGTGTTTCCAGTAAACGCTGTGGCCAGTTATCTCCCAAGAAGTGATCTGTGTCTAATCTTTATATTTAATAACTGATTGTGTATAAATTCTTATGTGCACATACCAACTGGGCCTTGCTTAGGTCAAGTAATATTACTAGTGGGCTACAAGGGAAAGTTTGCCTTTTAGTAGATGACACAAAAAATGTAACAGGGTAGACATTCTAGGAGGTGTTACTAAATGTGTAATGCTTTAATAAAACTAAAGTAGTAGTCAATTATATAAACATAAAGATCAATGGTGATACATGCAATATTATGCACTTAGGACACCAAAACCCTAAAAGTAGAATATATACGTGTTACTTCCCAGAGTTGTGCACCTCAATTTTCTCCTTCTAGGTCATGCATTTTGTGCCCAGCAAACAATTTGGATCAGGACATCATTCCTGAAGAGGCAGGTACAATCAGATCCCTTTAGTTAGGATATAAGAATAGAACTTGCGCCTTTGCTTAGTGCCAACAGACTGCCTTTATTTTTCACAGAGTTTTAAAAAGTCCCAAGGACCAACCCCCATTAGCTTCCCCCTCCCCCCTCCTGGAACAGCAAAATTCCCAATTCGGTTTATTACTTTATGACCCTCTAACAGGACTGCACATTCCATAACGGTTAACCCCATCCAGTTCAGGCCATGACACAAAACCTTATAATGGAGAAAATTACAGTGCACTCTCTAATAGTTTCATATCTTAGCATATTCATACCACATTCTGAGAACACATAGATTTTTTAAACATGACGGATAAATGAAAGTCAAATTGTCACAGTCCCAGTTTCATGTCCATTTTAATAGCCTTGGATATTAGCAAACCAGTGTGCCAGAGTCCAGAATAGGAAGGTTGATTGTGGGGTTCAGGAGGGTCCCAATATCCATCATGACAGCTACTCACCCTTTCAAACGCAGCATGCAGGCTATGATCTACAACAGATTATTACATGCAGGCTGCTACACTCAGTCTGTCCATATGTCCTTTTCTTAGGTGTTGTACAAGCCCAGTAGCCTCCACAATTCCCCCAGGCCTCCCCCTGTACAGGGCCTGATCTTAGGTGTGGATTGTTGTCATTATTTTCTTGTAACAACTCCAGGGGAGAAATCAATGCCAGGGGCAAGCCCTGTGGATCCCCTGTCAGCACATACCCCAAAGGCCAGGGCAAGTGCCTGCTTCTTCTTTTGGGACTAGGAGGGTAAAAATACTCCTTTGTAGCAAAGACATGTGATAATCCCAATAGGTAATGTATTAGCATGATCTGCCACGGCCCAGGGCTGCCCTTCTGGTCTGCCCCATGGCCTATGACAGGACAGTGACTATCCTTGGAATTCCTAGGCTAGGATCACAGTCTCTACCTTTTGCATAGTACATTTCCAGGGCACAGTCCACCCCAGACTTTCCCTTGGGATACTGGTTTGTCACGCAGCTCCTGTCTTCCCCATTGCATTGTTTTTGGCATCTGCAAAGGCAAGTAAAATATTAGCATGTATTAAGAAGGGTATAGAAGAAAGGGAAGCAGATATAGCTCTGCCACTATACAAATCCCTAGTACGTAAAAATTACATTTTAGAGCTGGAGAGAAGCCCAACAAAACTAATAAGGGGAATGGAAGGGCTAAATTATGAAGAAAAACTAACCAAATGAAACTCATTTTCTGTAGGAAAAAGGCATGTAAGAGGAGATATGATTACCTTATATAAATTTATCCAGGGTCAATACAAGGCTGTGTCAAGTGAACTTTTTATGAAAAAGGGTTTTCAACTGACACAAGGACATCCTTTGAGATTAGAAGTAAAAAGATTTATTTTAAAGAAAGAAAAGGGTTCTTCACAGTAAGGTTGGTAATCTGTAGAATTGTCTACCAAAAGTGCTGTTGACAGCGGATTCGATAGATAACTTTAAAAAGGGATTGGATATATTCTTAAATAAAAAGGGCATTCAAGTTGCCAGTATTTGGGGCCAGGAATTAATTAAATCCCCCCCCCCTCCCCCTTTTGAGACAATTGAAAAAGTTTCACTGTTGTTTTTTTTCTGTTTGCCTTTTTCTGGATCAATTAACAATTAATCCGCATATTGCAGATCAGAGGAGATCTAAAAAGGTTGAACTTGATGGATTAAAATTATTCTTTTCATCCTCAATGACTATGTAACTATGGAACTCCAGTCCTCTGGGTGAGACTGGTCCCTCTGGTTTTACAAGTTCCAGAGCTGCTTGCTGAGTCTGTGCCTTGAACTGTGGCTGGCTCTTTGACATTGTTTATCAGTTGGAGCCACATGCTAGGTTCACAGTCTATTCCCAGGGCACAGTCCATATTTGGTTCTTTCAAGAACCCAGAAGCATGGTGGCTCCCCTACAGGCCTTCCCCTTGGCCTGATAATCCAATGTGTGTTTCCTTCTCCAGGGCCTCTTGATACCTTATGGTGTCCTCTGAGGGCAAGTTCTCAGTTATTACAACGTCCATACAGTCCCCATCTGACCCAGCCAAGCACAACTTATCTGTGGTCCCTTAATCACTGGCACATGATCTTCTGCCCTGCATGACTGGCAGGGTTTTTCCCAATTTGGCGGCCACAGCCCATCCCTCGCAGTGGCATCCAGATGATGCATACACTCTGCCTCTAGTTTTAATTCCTGCTGGACCAGGGGCACTAGTATCAGAGCCTCATTGGACCAATTCTTTAATCCCAGTGACTGGCAATGTGTTTCTATCAGGTTAAGTGGTCATTGGAAAGTCTCCAAGCCACAGTTCGGATAACCATAAACACGGTCCCATAGCGCCTCCTCCAGCTCCAAGGGAAAACAGAGCTCCTCACCGGGGACCCCAACCAGTCCCAGCCAGGCTGCATACTGCTACTTCAGGTCAATTTGCTGCAGAGAAACTTAAACTGTACTCTCTAAACCTCTTGGCACAAAAAGTTAAACTGACAGAGATTTATATTCACCCTGGATGTATTTATATAAGGTAATCATATCCCCTCGTTGTTTTTTTTGTCTAGAGAAAATAAGTTTAATTTGGTTAGTCTGTCTTTATAGCTTAGTCCATACATCCCCTTGATTAGTTTTGTTGCTCTTCTATGTACTTTTTCTAGCTCTGAAAAGTCCTTTTTATGAAGTGGTATATTTTAAACATTACAAAAGTGTTTTTTTTTGGCATGAAAATGTATTATATAACCCCAGTTTAAATTTTACTGAAACTAACAGGAAATGCAGAAAGAGTATTTTAGTCTGTATCTTATCTCAATGTCTGGCAGAGGACAAGCTCCCAAGAGCAGTTAAACTTCTTGTCACGACCGAGGGTTGCATGGTCCAGTTGATCTCTGAGACCACTCTGCCTTGACTACAGAGGAATCTACTCAAACTCCCTGCTTAAATACTGGACAACCAATGAAAACACAGCCTATGATGGCAGGTCTACAATTGGTCCGTTATTAGCCAAACTGATGGTAGATGGACAAGGTGGGTTTGGAAGGCAGACTTATGACTTAGAGGCCTACCACAGCCTGAGCCCGGGTAATTTGAGGCAGACATTCAATAAGACTTAGTGGCACCACTTTGATGTGGGTAAACAATGTGTAGAAATAAGGGACTGTAGAAATAGACAAGGGAATCAAAATTAAAATGGGGAGTGACAGAATCAATAACTCTGTTAAAAACATTGTTTAGATAATTTAGCTTAAAACAATTAGTATAGTGCTACTGACAGTCTGATCGAGAGCCCTGTCTCCTTATAGTCTGGCGGCCTAAGACAAGAGCTGGAAGAGCCATTTCCCAGGAGCCTTGGGGAACAGGGAGCACAGTATGGGCTGGCATCCTGCCCAAATTCCAAAAGCGAATAAAGTAGTCCCTTTTTCCAATAAGCTGAACAAAGCCATTACTTTTGCTTCTTCATCTGGTCTTCTCTATTCTCAGGTGCTCCAACTGTTTAGCCCTAGGTTGCCGGTTTTGTCTAGTGGGAGCCATCCTTCCTTCCAATGGTAGCAAAGAGTTAGCAGTCTGGGCAGCTGCCCCTCCCCTCCTAGGTTTGAAGTTTCCTCCCTATGTCTTCTTGGCCAATAGCGAGAGCACCTAGTATGGGATCTTCCCATTGGCCAGTCATCAGCCAATGGGGAAGGAATGCAGCTAACATTTGAAAATCACTCTCTGGTGGCCAGCACCCATTCAAATAATGTTTTAGGCGGTTGCTTCCTGATCGTCGTCAGGACCGCTTGCACCAATCACACCACTGCCCCTGTAGTTTAGATGAGCGGACGACAAGAGGGTCTACTACTGGCCAAGAAGACTAGGTTGCCGGTTTTGTCTGGTGGGAGCCATCCTTCCTTCCAATGGTAGCAAAGAGTTAGCAGTCTGGGCAGCTGCCCCTCCCCTCCTAGGTTTGAAGTTCCCTCCCTATGTCTTCTTGGCCAATAGCGAGAGCACCTAGTATGGGATCTTCCCATTGGCCAGTCATCAGCCAATGGGGAAGGAATGCAGCTCCCATTTGAAAATCACTCTCTGGTGGCCAGCACCCATTCAAATAATGTTTTAGGCGGTTGCTTCCTGATCGTCATCAGGACCGCTTGCACCAATCACACCACTGCCCCTGTAGTTTAGATGAGCGTACGACAAGAGGGTCTACTACTTATTGGAAAATACATGGGGATTCTTCCCTGGCCCCCAGTTATAAGTTCCAGTAGTGAGCAGGTAGGGCCCTGAAGGATCGAGAGGTAGGGAGTTAAGAGTGGCCTTAGTCCTGGCTGAAAAAGAGAATCTTGACACTTCTAAATAAGTTTGTGTGCTCTTAGATCTTGATTTGTAAATAAAAAACACACTGTGACAAATCAAATATCTCTTTTCTGAGGCAACACAGAAGAGAATATTTCCATGTCCCTTTGAAAAAAAAAAAAAAGAAAAGAAAATGAATTTCTTTCATTTGGTGCACTGTACTTTCGCAAAACAAAATACAATCAGTGCAAGTGCATTTAGTTTGATAACCAAAGCCCTGGATCTCTGGGGTACACCGGTAATACATTTTGGTAACATTACATTCATTTCTGACCAAGGCAGGTTATTAAATGACAAGAGCACAATCAATAGGCACAATATACACACTGTCTGCAAAAAATAAGTCCATGTATCTCTGTTCATCAAGGCTTGACAAATTTGATCTTAATCTAGGATCCAGCTTCAAAAGTTAGGATCCAGAAACATTTTACTCTGAACTTGATGTGGTGTACAATCATAGATAATTGTGTATAATCCAACCCTAGCTTTGCTCAAAGCTGTGTGATACAGCAGGCAGATGATTAAGGGAAGCCATGTTTGAAATGGTTATGGGTTGCAAGAGCGAAGCCTTTGTGGGCACATTTGCATGTCCCTGCAAAAGTTCCCAGAAAGCAGTGTAATAACTGTATTTCTCGGAATTCTGAGCATGAAACAAGTTCTTTAACTTGTTTTAGACATTCAAATGTGAACACAGATGTACTATTTATTTACTTTACTACTGTATGGTGGAGGGCTTCTATTGCTCTTTTGCCCACCATATATTAAATGATTGCTGTGGTAAACTACCTCCTCAAAATATCCACTACACAAGCTAAGGCACCGGCCCCATGCTGATGAGAGGCAGTAAACAGCTTCACGTGGGTGGGATTCCTATCTTGTGTATAATCCAACCTTAGCTTTGCTCAAAGCTGTGTTTGAAATGGTTATGAATTGCAAGAGCGAAGCCTTTGTGGGCACATTTGCATGTCCATGCCAAGGTTCCCAGAATGCAGTGTAATAACTGTATTTCTCGGAATGCTGGGCATGAAACAATGCCTCGCTGTTCAATCCATAAACCATTTTAAACATGGCTTCCTTTAAGATCCTTTAAGATTATGCCTGCTGCCATGTTTAAAATGGTTTATGGATTAAAGAGCGAGGCATTTGTGGTCACATTTGCATGTCCCTGCTCAGCTTCCCAGAATGCAGTGTAATAACTGTATTTTTTGGAATTCTGAGCTGAAAACAGGTTTTTAAATTTGTTTTAGACATTCAAATGTGAACACAAATGTAATATTTATGTACTATATATATATATATATATATATATATATATATATATATATATATATATATATATGCACATTTTACAGGTTTATACACATATTTATTGAATCCTCATAGGCTGAGTAGCGAAATCTGCAGTAAAAGGTACAAAATGGGGCAATATTGATATTTCCTGTTTCCCAAAAGTATCAGTAGCTTATTAAATGTAGGAAGAAGCTTACACAGTTTATTAAAGAAAATATTTTAAAGGGATTTCTTTCAAGGTGGTCCTATGTTAAACAGGACTGCAGTATGGCTGCCTACCAGAAGTCTCTCTCCGGCCATTTAAAGGGAATCTTTAAGGCTTTGATCTTTTCGAAAGCAAATGCTCTTAAAATTGTGGAATCAGAAAAATAAATATTTCTATGATTCTGTAAATTTACTCTAAAGCAAAGACTTGATCAGTCATTAGTTGGTTCCATCAGATCCCGGTCATAGTCCAAATTCGGGAACGTTTTACTCGTTGGGTTAGAACTGTAAGTCATAACTGTCCTATTGTGGTATAGTCAAGAATATGCTCTAGTAAAAAAATGGAAATTATGCAGGGCAAAATATGTTTAGGAGATAAAAAAATGAATATAACCATGTAAATTTAAAGTTTCCTAAATATGGCTTTTCTCCTCATTTTAGATGATTTTTAGATTTTCATATGGGTATAAACATTATGGTGCTGATATGACATCTCAGAATCCACTGTCTGGAAACAAGATTTTCTTAATAAATGTTATTTCCTTTAGTATATTAATTTCCCTGCTTTTAGATGTTTTTTTAGATTTTCTTTGGCCATAAGCATTATAGAACAAATGAAACTGACAACTTCCAATGTCCAAAAATAAGTGGGATCTTTACTGCAGTTTAAAGAATGCACCACCAGAGGGAGCTGTTAATGTATTAATTTGTATTGTCAGCTTCCACTACATATCTAGGCAGACACATCCACTTTATGTCTCTGGCTGCGTTTCAAGCCTCATCCTGGTAGCTCAAACCCCGCCTCTTTGCAATGTGATTGGTTCGCTTATTAACCGTTATTCTGAGGACTCGCGTTAATGAGCTGTCATTTATGGCTCCTCCCCTTTTAGAGGAGGACACACCCAGCTGGTACCTCTGGCACTGATCATTTCTATCCCAGTCTTACTAACCTTTATTAATATAATTAAGGAAACAAACACTAATTAAAAAAATGATGCAAACCTATTGATAATAATAATGATAAAATAATATCTATAGAGCCAATTACATTACCTTTGTGTATAACTGGATCCAGTATTGCTATTAATATAGTAATATATAGTTGTGAGCGTACGAGTTGTTGCTAACGCTGCGGGCTCGCGTAGCGAGCTGCGGCCCTCGCGTAGCGAGGGCACTGCCCGAGGGTCTCAGTTGCTGCAAGGAGCGCCTTCGGCGCTCCATGCCAGCAACTGAGGACCCTCGCGAAGCGAGGGCCTCAGTTGCTGGCATGGAGCGCCAAAGGCGCTCCATGCCAGCACCTGAGGACCTCGCAAAGCGAGGGCCGCAGTTGCTGGCATGGAGCGCCAAAGGCGCTCCTTGCCAGCAACTGCGACCCTCGCAAACTTCACGTCGCAACCCAAACACTACGACACACACATTACGACACTCGCAAACAACATACGACACACGTTCACACACATTACGGACTCGCAACACTCGGACGCAACTCGCGAACATTACAAAATGTAAAACACAATACATACACACACCACATACATAAAAAACTTACCTACACCAAGAGGGAGCACCCAGCACCTCAAAAATACAACTTACATCTCGATTTTACTTCAAATAAAACAGTTTAGAGACTAAAAAAAAAACGAAGCGAGAGAAAAAATGGCCGCCGAACAAAACGAAAACGAGGCTACAGCACTCTAAACTCGCAAAACACCACAAGAAACTCGCAAAACACCACAAAACACCTACGGATATTCCGATACAAACGTATAACACACATTACTCGCCATTTCACGCCAATGCGGAAGTACACGACAACGGTTTGGTCTCGCGCACGCACAGTGTTACACTGCACACATTCAGCACGCTTACACAGCAGATCCACACCACTAATGCTGCAGCAACATCAAAACACATTCACAGCTCTTACACACAATGCTTTAAAATAGGTAAAGTATATTCATTTATTAATGTATTATATATTTCATTATTACACACTAAACAGCATTAGCTACCTTACAATTTCATTGCCGTCATTTTTTGACGGGCAATTCGCTAGTATAGTAATAATTATTTGAGTCCAGATTACTATTTGTATATAATGATTCTGGCACTGCTCATCTTTACCCCAGCATTAAAAAACATCTGCTAATATAATGTAAAAAAATAGATGAGAAGATGATGTTACTACAATAGTACAAAATAATAATAATAAGATTAAAATAATTATAGAGTTAATAAAATTATATTTACGAATATCTGGACCCATGATTAGATTATAAATTGCATTCCATTACAGTTAATATTGTAATAATTATTTGAGTCCAGATTACTATTTGTATATAATGATTCTGGCACTGCTCATCTTTACCACAGCATTAAAAAAAACATCTGCTAATATAATGTAAAAAATAGATGAGAAGATGATGTTACTACAATAGTACAAAATAATAATCATAATAATAATATAATAATAATACTATTAAAATAATTATAGAGTTAATACAATTATATTTATGTATATCTGGACCCATGATTAGATTATAAATTGCATTCCATTACAGTCAATATTGTATAGATTATTTGATCAGAAAAATAAGGAGATCAAATATTAAAGATTTCCCCCATAATATAATAGATATTACCTTTTATATGTATTTTTGATTATATATAATCACTAACCAAGGGCGCAGGATAACAACATTCTGGGAAGGATAACAGTAAAAAAAAAAAAAAAATAATATATATATATATATATATATATATACCTTTAAATAAATAAATATATATATATATATATATATATATATATATATATATATATATATATATATATGTATACCTTTGTTTTTAAGGAGCCAAACTTATTCTATCGCACTATATATGTATGTATGTATCTATCTATCTATCTATATATCTATCTATCTATATATACATATATCTATATCTATATATATATATATATATATATATATATATATATATATAAATATATATATATATATATAAACATTCCCTGTAACCATATAATGTTGGGGGATTTGTTCCTACGCCCTGTCACTAACTTACCCCACTATTTTCTGGCTCAAATGTCATATAATTATTAGGTTGAATTTTATGATTTGCTATTTAGGTTACATGTCGACATATAAATGTAATAAACAAGAATATCAATTATTACACTGCTGTAGTCAATTATCCTTCAGTAATTACAGTTTTTCAGTTTTTTAAATATTTACCTTTATCATAGCTTAAAAATGCCCCAAGATAATAAATTGGTAGCTCAATTAATAAAAAAAGACATGCCAGGGGATTTTTTTATGTATTTATTATTATTATTATTATTATCATTTATTTGTAATTTCCCGGAGCCCGTAAGTTAATTTGCTATTCAATTGGAGTCTTTTTGTGGGCTCAATCAGGTTACGTGTTACGGCTTGAAAACTCTGAGATGGTTAAACCTGTAACTTACAGCCTCCCAAAGCTTTTCATCTTTCACTTCCGCAAGAGTTACGATCGCTAAAATCGCAAATCATAGTTACATAGTTATCGCTATTCAAGTGCTCCAATTCCCCAAGGCCGCAAATGGTTTCACACACGTAAACGGCAAATGAAGGAGAAAATCCTAGTGCTAGAGCTCTAAAGGGGACCCGCAATGGGGTTAAACACCTATTCGTAGCAATGTAAAAGCAAATAAACAATCAATACTGCACTGTAAATAACGTAAAAAATGATGATAAACATAAGAATGAATTGCACAACAGTCTCAAGCTGGCAAATCGGCAGTAAATACAATTTATTTTTATGTTTCATTTGGGGGTTATATCAGTCTCGGGAATCAATGAGTTAATACATATCAGGCCACCCACATGGACTAGAACAGTATTGGCATTAATTTTCATAATTCTGTATTTTGAGGGTTTGCGAGTCTGATCGGACCCCCAAACCTAATTGATTGACATGTAACCTCCATGTTTTACTGCCGTAATGATGGCGGTCTCACTGTCCATTGGCTGATTCGAAATGGGAGGTTACGGGCTTGCTTAATTGATCATGTTCCCGCCCTGAACTGCTCCGAACCAGGGCATGGTTTACGTTTCGGCTTTGGGATAGTAACTTGCAGCCCTGAGCAATTTAAATGTACTGGAATCTGAGACGAACGGGAGCCCGAAGCACGCCCGCAGACATATGGCCTGTATCCCGCGAGACGCAGTCTAGCAATTGATTCTGGCTCTACTCACTTGCGGTTACAAACAGCTGCAGGAGCAGGACTGTGAAAAAAAAACTATAACACGCAATAAAAATAAAAATAAGAAATAAACACACACACAGCATGGGGGGACAGGCACACACCTGGCAGTGAGGTTGCCCCCCAATTAAAGTCTAATTTAAGGAGTTTTGGAACTTGAAAATCGGCTAAGCAAGAACAAAAAAATGGCGGCAGCAAAAAATTAAAACAAGGCTACACAACCCAAAACCTGCAAAATACAGCCAGGCACGTACGACTTTTGCCAAGGACGTACGAGGTACACAAATGCAAAATTCCAAGGTCGCAAAAATACGAACTTAACGGCCGAACCGTGCACAGTGAAAAACATTAAAAACACACAAAATACAAACACAAATAAAAAAAAAAAACATTACACACAGCAAGGGGGGACATCCAGGACGTCTGGGAGTCAGGTTGCACACAAATTTAAATCCAATTTACAGAGTTTAGACACTCAAAAATCCCCTAAGTGACATAAAAAATGGCAGCCGAAACAAAAGAAAACGTGGCTACACGACCCCTAAACCTGCAAAACACCGCCAGGCACATACGACTTTTACTCAAACTCGTACTAGGTACAAAATACACTATTATCAAGGACGCAAAGTCATCCACACCCGCGTACCACATACACAATCGCTGCCATTTTACAACACTACCTTACAGACCGTGGAAGTACACAGCTACACTAACGGTTTCCCCTCGCGCACGCAGCCTATTTACACTACACACTGCACACATTGCTCAAATTACACCTCCGCTCCACAACAGTGCAAACCTACATTGTATGCTGCAGGAATATCAAAACAGATTGTCAGCTCTTCAACACATTGCTTGTTGCATATATTAATTACAAATAGGTAAAGTATATTAATTTATGATTTTATTAATTAT